>JAWMAG010000029.1:6182500-6442500 GCA_037013455.1 Ceratitis rosa
TACTGGTTCTACTACTATTGTAACTATTCTCTTAACTTCTATTACAATTAACCATTATTACTGCTATCTAACTACCACTACCACTACTTCTAATACTGATATTTTTACTACCACTTTTGTACCGCCGCCGTAGCCGAGTGATTACCATTGCGTTCTGCCATTCGGAAGGCTCCGCTTGAAATCCTGGTGTCGTAGTAACATCCAAAAAGTTATAGAAAATTAATTTAAGTAAAAAATTAAGCTAAATTTTCAATTGCTATCGGCCCTCGGCAGGGAATATCTAACCCCTCTGAGTGCACTTCTGTGTAAGTCGCTCCATTTGTAGGAAAAATCAAGGCGCAAAACCACAAATTGTAGAAGGAGATCGGCCGAAAATCACTTCAGCAGTTACAAAGCGCCAATTATATATACATACGTGTATATACTTCATTTACTATTACTAATGTTGCTGCTACTCACATGTGCTGGTAATATCACTACGATTTCTGCAAATATTTCTCTTACTTTTTTCTGCTGCTATTTCTCCTACTATTTTCTAATGAAGATTTTTTTTAATATTTCCTTTTTTTTTGTATCCTGGGTTAAAGTTTCGATTACTACCTTGCTGTAGTCTCGATAAAGATCAATTCAAGATTAGTTTAGCTGTTGCCAAGTAACTTCTTCTAGATTCTTTAAATTTAAATAATTTTAAAATGCATACTTACGACCTCTTCATATTAGCAAAAAAGTAGCTTGTGTTGGCTATTCTCTTTACTGTTTAGGTTTTTAACATTCCCACAAAGGAAGCATTTCAATTTAATTAAACAGAAACTCGAATAAATTATGTTCAAAAAGCGTAGTTAATTAAGATGGAGCCAAATATCATAGCAACTGATTTGAGCTTGGGAAACACACAGTAACCAAATACGAATGCATATGGAATAAAACAGTAAAGACATATTAAATATCATTGCATTCTACTTGAACGCATATTAAATCAAATTCTGTTGACCACAAAGAAAAAATTAAAAGAAAAATAAAAAAGGAAGGATAATTTACAGCGGCAGCAGATTTATGACGTATGGCGTGGATACAAACAGCTTCTGGCGTAAATTATACAATTTTACATTAATTTTTTGTGAATTGCAAACTTTCTATCGTAATTTTTTGTTTCTTACGCGAACTAAAGCCATTAATTTTATTTTATTTTATGCATAATAATTGCATAAAATATACACGTATCTACAAGTGTGTGTAATTGTATATATCTGTGTAATTGATTTGACCTCTTGGCATTGTGCAAAGACGAAGGATAAATTTCCATATTTTCTATAGCTTTTGTGGTTTTTGGTGGCGTTTTTCTGCACAATTGCTCACAACATACGGAAAAATACAAAAATTTAATTACTTGCATGCACGAGCAGACAAATATATATTTTATTATTCATTATGCGACCTACTTACCATATAATTCGTACTTGTGTGCAATTCATAAAAATGATTTATACAAATTTAAGACAATATCGCATTTATAAATGGCTTTTTCGATATTTAAATTGTTTATATGTTATTTTTAATGTTGTCTTATAAGATACACGTATATAAAAAAGAAAAGAAAAATATTGATATTTGCTATATATTAGAGAAAATGGGCCACTCTGGCATATTCGGTTTAAGAGCTCTCTGAAGTCTAGCCCGGACACCGCTAACGCTATTAAAGCCGAATTAAGAACAATGCTATATTCATTTCTTTTTTCCGCTAAGTCCTTCTCTTTCTGATTTTTGCAACGGAGTGAAGGTTTTCTTCTTCTTCTGCTTCCACTAGCGGGTACTGCATCGCATACTTTTAAAGCTGCATTTTTCATATGCATCCGGACCACATGACCTAGCCAGCGCCGCCGCTGTTTCTTGATTCGCTGAACTATATCAATGTCGTATATTTCGTATAGCTAATCGTTCCATCGGATGCGGTATTCGCCGCTCCCAACTCGTAGAGGACCATAAGTCTTACGCAAAACCTTTCTCTCGAAAACTCCTAACGCCGACTCATCAGATGTTGTCATCGACCATGAGTTTGGTCTATTTAATTGCCTACTCAGACCAAGGTATCACCTGTTGGCAAGAGTGATTCTGCGCCGGATTTCCAGATTGTCATTGTTGTTGGTGTTAATAGTGATTCCAAGATAGACGAAGTAATCTACGACCTCGAAATTATGACTGTCAACAGTGACGTAGGAGCTGATTCGCAAATGCAATGACTGCTTGTTTGATGCCAGATGACATTTTGTCTTGCCCTCGTTTCCTATCAGACCCATACCCTTCGCTTCCCTAACAAGTCTGAACAAATTAAAACTCAAAACTCGCAGTTATTGAGGCCAATAATTTTAATATCATCGGCGTATGACAGCAGCTGTATACTCTTTTAGAAGATTGTACCTTTTCTATTCAGCTCAGAAGCTCCAGAAGTTATTCTGGATATTAGGCTAATTAGTATATAAATATATTTGAAGCAACGCTAAGAGCTAGCTGCCTAAATGTTTTTCACACTTAGGTCCAGTTCCCAATTAGTTAAGGACCTGGTGGCTTTCGGAAAATCATGTCAGAACTCTTGCTTAACGTAATTGCGGCCGAGAGATGAAAACTTTCCGCCGGGAAACAGCCATCAACTCCTTCCTTGGTAGGGAAGAATAGACAGAAAGAGGGCCAATCTGCTACAGTGAAAATATCTTTATCTATGCTGTTGAGTCTACACGGTTTCTTTGTGAACCTTTGTAACGGAACAAATAAATATAAGGCTTTATCTACCCTAGTTCGAAGTGAAATGCACAATTTGCCTCGATAAATTTTTCAACTTCCGAAAGTAATGGCATTATTCCTCCCTTATAGAAAACCTTGTCCCTATTGGCAAACAATTAGGATAATCGCTTTTTAGATACTTCTCTTGATACCAATATAGCAGCAGCCAGATCAATCGCCATAAACAGAAATACCCAGCCATCACCAGTCATCATACGCTTCAGAAATGGGCGGATTCTGTTAAGAATCAGCAACGATTCGCATATAAAAATTTAGTACAGGAGGTTTTCTTTCGTTAGCTCATACGGAACCTATCCATCGAGCCTTTTTAAATGGTTCCAAACTGTTTTTGTGCAATATTTAGCTCCAGATAAAATGAATACAACGTGTTTTATCTCTATTTATGTCAATCTTTGACATGTGTTCAAACACTACTGAACTAAGTGATCAACACTTCTCCTATCATCTTTCTTAGCAAAAAATATAATATTTCTAAAGCCACACAAAAACAATGGAAAAGTGGAATCGGCTCTATGGAAAGCTTAAATACAGAAATAAGAAACCCTAGTGTACTACCTTTGCAAATGCCTGGTCTTCACACGTTTGAGGCGACACATATGAGACGACACACACGATGCTTCCAGCTCCAGCCCTGCGGAAGGTAAAGAATTTATAAAACCAAACCAAATTTTCGCAAAGACCAGGTTCGGATACAGCACAACGAAATAAGAAATCATCAGGTGTGGACTAAAATATTTTATAGCCTCACAGAACCATCCAAATATTGGAGGATTTTGGTTGCAAATCGCTTCAGCGGTTATAAAGCTTTAAACATACATATGTAGATGTTTCGTTTTTGAAAAAGTGTCGCTAATTCAGAGCTATGCTATTTTAACTTTACTATGAAATTCGCTATTTAATTAATTTCCGCGCATTGCTTTAGCGCTCCTTCATTATCATTTGAGCTTACACCCTAACAATTTTTAATTTATGTGGCCTGCCCGTCAACCGACAGTTACATTGCCTGATGGCATCAAATTAGCATAGGCGTTGCTCGGCATTTCAATCAATTTTATTGTTGCTGTCAAATGGCACAGTTTTTAATCTCTCTTTAATTGTGAGCTACGCTCGACCCCCACCCGCGCAATACTTTTGTTGTGGCGAAAACACCGACAGCAAATCATTATTACTACGCTCGCTACCTCGTTGTGCTGTTTTCTATTATAATAATTGTTTTTGTGGTTGTTGTTGTTGTTGTTGGCGTTTCCTGCTTGGTTTGTTGTGGTTTTGTTTACTATAGAGGTTGCGGTTCTTGGTTTATTTTAACATTTCCTTTGCACTCCCGCTTTGTGCTTGCTTTTTTTGCTTTTTACCCCACTTTTGTTTACAGGTTCCGTTACGGCTTGCATAAGTATGACTTGCTCATAATTTATGAATGCTGCAAATTAGCATAATTAAATGTAAATAAGCACAATTCCGCCTTTTTTTAACCTCGGCATTTTTTAATTCCATTATCATTTATTTTTTTTTTTATTCAGAATGTGACTTGGCGAATTGACTTTACGAAATGTCAATTCATTTCGATAAATATGTAAGTATTTTTTCCGCAAGTCGACTTAATGTCTAGAAATTTATTCACCCTTGAGGAGCATAGGTATAAAAAGCTTGTGCTTCTTTCTCTGCAAAATAATAATTGTATTATCATTTTTTATTTGTAATACAATAAATAAATAAATAAATAAAATAATATTAATAATAAAAAATTTAATATTATAACAGTAAAATACGCATATGATTTTTGGGCGCATTTATAACTGAAATTATTAAATTACATTCATATATGTGCCTACACAAATAAATAAAGAAATACTGTCATTATTTTAATATACACGTACGTAGTGCACCTGAGCGTATACGCAACATAAATTACAATAATACTGTGTGTTCAGCAGATGCATACAAATATATTTCAAAAATACATATAAACCACTTGTTAACCTTCTCTCCCTCTTTCTTTTCAACAGTCACCATTGTTAATAACTTCTTTCTTCTTTCTATTTTTCGCAGAATTTTCAAGATGACAGCTCCAGCCGCTCAGGCCGACGTTAATCTCCTACACGCTTCCGTTCTTTCGATGGTTGAGTTTGATGATGACATCTTCGCAGCTGGCAATTGTTTCGATTGGAATGAGCATCCTTCACAAACTGGTCTTTTCTGTCCGTTCGCATATCGCTTGCCTGCGCCTAATTTGGGCGCAATTCTCGCCAAAGACCTTTCCATGGAGTATCATTATCTTGGCAATACGTCTGAGTGGTTTTTTCAAGCACGCAAAAATGCCGAAAAAGTAATATTGCACAACGAGCAATATCTGAAGTGTAAGTATGTCTTTAATAAGAAGTAAATTAATTTACCTTTGTTAGTGAATACAATTATGAAGAAATATCACTATGGTGGTGGTTAATAATGGTGAGATAAGAATATAAAATATATTAATCGATGTTCACAAAAAATTGTATATTGAATGTCAAACGATAAATGATAAGGTAATGGGTGTTACTATCAACAAAAATAAATTTAAAAACATTTAAAGGTATATAAAAAAAGTTGTATATATTTGCTCGAACGAGTGAAAATAGTAAGTGAATGAAAATTATAACAAAAACATTGACAAAATGCTACCTACATACCAAATTTCAAGCAAATCGAGCTTTATTCCTCGTCTTTTTCCTTTAAATGTAAGCCCTACATATGTTCATTGAGATTAGAATTCGAGCAAAAATCGTCAAAAATACGATTTATTCAAATAGATCGGTGATCGATGATGAGTAATATCACCCAAGCTGTTCTAACTGGTGTATAAATGAATCCAAATTTGTTCACAACATTTGTTTTTAGCATTTTGATTAAAAAATAATATTTTTTCTTTAACATCTTTTTTTTTAACTTAACTAAGTAAAGTATAGAAATTGTTGAAATGCTAAAGAAATTAAATAAACAGTTGATCATTGCGTGCAGAACAATAATATATATGCCTAAATGTCCACCCCTCCGAGTGTATTACGGACATGAAATAAAAGGCTCCTCATAAAAAAAATCATCAGCCGTTCGGAGGCGGCTTAGTACAAACTGTAGGTCCCTCCATTTGTTGGAAAAACATCAAGACGCAAAACCACAAATTGGAGAAAGAGCTCGGCCGAAAATCGCTTCAGCGGTTACAAAGCGCCAATTATATATATAAATGTATACAAATAATATAAACAAATCAAAAAGCTTTTTAACGAAAGGTCGGTTTGTGTTTCCGCTTCGCTCGCAAATTAAACAGTACTTCCTAACAAAATATTATGAAAAAAACAAATAAACTCGAAAGCTCAAAATAAATAAATTAAAGGCTTTCGATTGAGAATTTAAAACTCCGAATTGACAACTAAAAATCTTAATATATAAAAATGAGTGTTTGTTTGTTAGGGACGTTAAGGCTCGAGAACGAATGGTTCAATCTTTTTCAGAGATTGTTCCTTGTAAATCTGAGAAGGTTTAGAAATAAACAAAAAACCTTATACTTTTCCTGAGGGATAGTTGGAAAGTTGAAAGGTTCCAAAAAGTGACTTTTTACACACCTTTTTTTAATTTTTTTTTTGGTTTTTATTAATTTAAATTCAATAAAAAAGTATAAAATATGGTTATTAAAAGATTTTCAATGCGACAATCAATAGGTCACAAATCAGAAAATGCAAAGTTTTTCACATGGCCGACTATATGTTGCGTGTTCACGAGTTGGAAAACCATCTTCTCTGTACATTTACGCACCGGAACAGAAAACAAAAAATGTGCTATATAAAGCTGTTTTACATAAAAAAATGTATACAAATCGTAAATAAATTATTGATTTGTGGATTTTCTAACCCCGAATTTAGAAAAATAAACAAATCAGAATAAACCGGTCGTATTGCTCAATAAATAATTCAGCTTTGGGTCACAAGGCACTTTTCATTACTAGCAATAACCTGTTAGTAAGCAAATAAACTTTCTATACAATTTTTTTTAAATACTAAATTTTAATTGACTCAAATTCCGAAGCAAATTACTGGATAAAGGTTTTATGAATTCCTTGATCTCTCAAAGGTACACCCCAAAAAATATATTTAATTAAAGATTCACATGCATTGAAAGCAGAAAGTTTATTAATAAAGCTTTTACTTTTACTGCACACGAGTCTACGTGTGCGCGTGCGTGTATGTGTGTGTGTGTGCATAAGTTTATAAATTCAAGTTTGTGCAAAGTATTTTCACTCACTAACTCTTACACGAGAGTCCATTTTATTTTACTTTCGGTTCCCTTATGTTTACACATGACCAGATTTGTGGTATTCATACGCACATATATGCACATAGTAGATGTATGTATGCACACAAAATTTAATGAAGCAATATTAAAAAGATTTTTAATCAAACTAGTAAACACGAGAAACATAAATTCTTTAGCACAAAAATTGCATTCATTGAGTGGTGTAAGCCAGAGAAAAAAGTACTGCACGAAAAAATTATGTTAAAAGAGGAAGTTTAGTTAAAAGTAGAAAATATTTGAATAAAGGTTAGTAGGAATTAAGTACTTAGCCGTATGCGATATTTGTAACCACAGCCTTTAGTTAAAGCCAATAAGAAAATTTATGCGATTTTTCCAATACTTTTTTATATACGTCTTTAATTATAAACTTCTGGAAAAGAAAAACTTTAGCTTAAGATGCCAAACTTTTAATAAGGACAAGCAATTCCTTCTTCTCTGCACTAAATACTTAATTTTCTGTTCCTGACTTGGTCACTCTCCACCTGATCCTTCCAACGGAGTGGAGGTCTTCTTCTTCCTCTGCTTCCACCAACGGGTACTGCATCGAATTTTTTCAACGCTGGAGTACTTTGGAGTACTTTATTCGCTGAACTACTCAATATCACCATATAGCTCGTAAAGTTCATTGTTTTATCGTCTGCGATATTCGCCGTTGCCAATGTACCGTAAATCGTTTCCAAAATTTTTCTTTCGAAGACTCCCAAAACCGACTGTTCAGGGATTGACATCGTCCACGCCTCTGCGCCACATAGTAGGACGACTTGTAGTGTTTGGTTTTCGTTCGCCGAGGGAGGACTGTACTGCGCTGGATTTCAAGGCTAATATTATATTGTTGTTGATGCTGGTTCCTATATAGACGAAATTATCTACGACCTCGAAGTTATGACTGTCAACAGTAACGTCGAATGCGACGACTGTTTCTTTGATGACACTACCAGAACCATTTGCTATGCTTCCTTCTCAAGTCTGGAGAAAGCAGAACTAACGGTGCGGTTGTTGAGGCCAATAATGTCAATATGATCGGCTTACGTCAGCAGATATTGCACCTTCTCTATTCAGCTCTGCAGCTCGTATCATTTTCTTCAGTATTTAATTAAAAATATCACACGATAAAGAGTCGCCTTGTCTGATACCTCGTTTGGTATCGAATGGCTCGGAGAGGTTTCTCCCGATCCTGACCGGCTTTTAGTGCTGCTTAAGGTAAGTTTACATAGGGATACCAAATTCAGACATAGCGGCGTAAAGGCAACTCCCATGCGTGCTGTCAAAGGTGGCTTTGAATCGACGAAAAGGTGTTGGCCGTTGATCTTTTTTTCAAGGGAGGCTTATTCCACGGTAATTGACGCAGAGTTTTTATGGATTGGGCAGAGCACCAATCGTCGGACATGCTTTCATCCGACCAAATTCTGCAAAGTAGCTGAAGCATGCACCCTGTCAGCTCTTCACAGTCATGTTTGAATAGCTCTGCTGGTAGGACGTCAGCCCCAGCCCATCGCCTTCAATTGGGATTTCAGGTGCACCATTTCCGGGTGTCTCATTTTCACTGTCATATAGCAGGCTGGAGGAGTGTTCCATCCATAAATTCAGTATACTCTGGGCAGCCGTCATTAGAAAACCTCTTTGTGTTCTACAAGAGTTTGTTGCGGTCTTGAAACCTTCTGTAAGTCGCCGTATCTTTTCGTAGAATTTTCGAGCATTACCCTTAACGGCCAGCTTCTCAAAGTCTTCATACTCAAACTTCTCGGCATTTTCCTTCTTGCTTCCCTCTTCAGCTCTCGATATTTATTCCAACCCGCACGTGTTGTGGTCGATAGCAAGGTTGCGAGGTATGCAGTCTGTTTTCTCTCCACGGTAGTTCGACATTCCTCATCGTTCCAGCTTTTTTGCGAGCTTTCCGAGATCCACTTGTATCCGTGGCGGCATTACGTATAGAGTTTGAGACGACGCTTCACATTTCCCTTATATCAAGTTGTTAAAAGAGTGCTCTCAGAAAGCAGGTGTGCAAGCCGAGTAGAAAATTGTTCGGCGGTCTGTTGTGATTGCAGCTTTTCGACGCCGAACCTTCTTTGTGTTTGTTGACGGGCGTTCTTCGATACACAGAGCCGCGTGCGTATCTTCGCTGCGACGAGATAGTGGTCCATGTCGATGTTGGTTCTTTGGAGTGTACGCATGCCAAGAACACCGGAGACATATCTGCCGTTTATCACAACATGAATGGACAGCCAAGTAGCTTGATGTATTTTTTTTTGGAATCTAGTGCTACATACTACCATATTCCGAGCCACAGCGAAGTAGGGATGTTTGGGGATGTTTCGTCGTTGAGGTTGAATTTTCTGACAATCTTACCAAAGATGCCTTCTTTGCCCACCCTGTTGAATTCGCCAAACACGATTTTCACATCGTGGTGGGGGCAGCGCTCATGAGTACGCTCCAGGTGCACATAAAAGCCATATTTGGTCGAATCGTTCTTCTCTTCTTTCGGGGGTGGTCGTAAATTAACGATATGCTAAAAAAACTTCGCTTTGATACGGATAGTGGCGAGACGCTTGTCCACAGAAGTGAATGCCAGTACTCGGCGATGGAGAGTCTCTCTCACCAAGAATCCGATACCGAAATTGCGCTCCTTTATATGGCCTATATTTTACGAATATACATCTCTCATTGTCCCGTCCTTCGCACTTCTTGGACGGCAGTGATGTCAGCGTTTATTCTTACGAGGACATCAACCAGCTCGGCAGCGGTACTTCCCAATTAAGGGACAGGCATTCCGGGTGAATGTCCTCAAATCGTAATCCTTAGAATATTTGCGGAGGTCATCGTCAGATGATTTGGTGGGTCCCAAATCATACGCACAACCGCATGAGCAAACTCTATTGCTATATAAATATATATATACGAGTATGTGATTTAAAAATAATTCAATTTCTATACTTATAGATCTTTTTTTATTTTATTTCTTAAGTAGAAATTAGACATAATATATCGAAAGGTCAAATAAATCTTGTCATATTACCTTAACAGTTCACTAATAACATCTAAAGGATTTACTGCTTCAAAGTTATACAAAATATTATTACAACCGAAATAAATATCGTTACGTATACGCACGGGTGGTCTTACTGTGAAAAATAAAATAAATATATTTAGAATAATTTAATTAACTTTCAATTAAACGAAATCAGTGAAAATATAATGTGGTTCACCTTAGAAATACCAATAATTTTTTACAAAAAAATATATATATAAATTTCTGAATAATTTTCCTACAAGCCATCAGCATGCCACTACGTAGTTAGCCAGTGAGTGTAAATTTCCTTCTTTTTCTACTGTTACGTGTTTCGGTTTTTTCTTCTACGTGTTCGACATGCACCGATTTGTGTGTCTCTCTGTGTGCGTTTGTGTGAGTGTTTGTGTGTGTGCATGTGCTAGCAGCTGATGCACGTAAATTTAATTTATAAAACATTTCCAGCTCTTACTTAACTATTTGACCATATTTTTAATTGGCTGTATGCTTGCTCGTTTTGACTTCATTTTGTTTCATTTCTTATTTTACTGTTTATTATTTCTTGTGTATTTTTTGTTTTTGCTTTTATCATGTTCACCGGTGGTTGGTTTATTAGTTGCCATGACAGTTGTTCCCTTGGTGCTAACTACGGTGTTGTTATGTATGTATATTTTATATATAATTTTTTTTAATTTTTCTGTTAAAATTTTGCTGAAATTAAAGTAAAGCACTTTTTATGTTCAACGTCAAAGAGTTTTGTGAGCTTGTAAGAGATATTGCTTTAAGTGGTACTACAGAAAAATTTTGGTAATTTTTTATAGCCTTTTATGGGATCTTGGATGCTGAGCCACAGAGAATTTCGCATAATTAAAAAAAAAAAAAACGCTTAACTCAGTCTCCAGGCCAGGGTTAATTGTGGTATTATAGCATTAACACTTCAGAGCCGCCTTAGCAAGTTTTGGCACAGCTCTCCGATATGACATTTTAATTATCTTCTGATAAACTCCTTTCCTATTTCTTCCTTATTCGCACTTAGTGGTAATTAAGAAGCAGTTTAAGAATATACTGTTTCGGTATAGTTCTTACTGATGTTATCTGAGTGAGGTCTACCTTCTAGTAATTCAGTCTACCTAACCCTCCTGCCTTCCAAAGAATATAATTTAAGTATTAGCACATTATTCATAAGTTTTAAAATTAACTTTTTAAATGAAATTAAATGCCACAAATCTAAAAGGATTTCAAATTTATTTATGTACAAACAAGATTTATAGAGCTTTTCACCGAAAAATGTTGTGCAAATACTTTAAGTTAGCTAACAATGATTATAGCAACGAAATGCAGCAAATTCGTTCAACAAATTTTGTGCTATTCCCAATTATATACATACGAGGTTTGATCGGAAAATAACCGTTATTTCCAATTTTTTCAAAAAGTATTTATTTATTCATCAATAAGTATCTTGTCCCCTTCAAAGTAATCTCCCTCAGATATAATACACTTATGCCAGCGTTTTTTCCAATCCTCGAAACACTTTTGAAACGAGTTTTTTGGTATCGCCAATAGCTCCTATTTCGATTTTTCTTTTGTCTCAATCATAGTATCCTTGCATCGGTATCTTTAGTTTTGGAAATAGTTTTTGGATATATTGAGAAGTCAGACTTTTCTAAGGCGCTGTATGTTTTTCATTGCATTCGATACATAATTGGTGCAATATAAACGCTCCGAAAAAGAAAAAGTCAGCGAATACGGTGGTTGAGGTATGATAACGGTTTTGTTTTTGGCCGAAAACTCACGCACAAGCATCGATGTGTGAGCTAGTGTGTTGGCGTGGTGCAAAATCCATGATTGCTTTTTCCACAATTCTTTGCGTTTTTGATGTTTCATGCCCAAAACATCGGTAAAAATTGCTTGACATGAGCCGAACGATATGCCAACAACATCATCTGATACTGATTCGACGATTATCGAAAATCATTTTCTTCAATGCTTCAATATTTTCATCGGTTGTTGACGTGCTCGAGCGACCAGGACGAGCATTGTCACTGACATCTTCTCGACCTTCCTTAAACCGATTATACCACAATTGAACTTGTGTTTTGCTCATAGTAGACTCGTTAAATGCCACAGTCAACATTTCAAATGTCCTTGTGCATTTAATTTAATTTTTTACACAAAACTTAATTCAGTTTCTTTGATCAATTTTTTCGAATAGTAAAAAATCGAAGAGCACACCATAACACGACTAACCTTTTTATCGGTCAAAAACAAACTGACAATCCAAAATGGCTGATATTGCCAACATATATAACAGACATGTGTACCAACATAACAGAAAAAAAGCGAAAATCGAACATATGTAACCCACGAAATTTGAAAATAACAGATATTTTCTGATCACACCTCGTACATACGTGTATGCATGTATGTATATCCGCTCACTACTTTTCAACTACAAGCACACACCCATACGAGTACAAACCTCGACTTGCCTACTGGTAATTTCCTACTATTTTTTGGCTCAGATTTCTTCTACTGTGCACTGTGCTGTGCCTGGCATTATTACAATCATTATTCAATTTCGCTGCTATGGTAAAGCAAAAAAAAATAAAATAAAAATAAATGGAATAAATGTGTAGAAAAAATTCGCTTCACCACTTGGCTGCACAGTAGACTAGGAGATTATATGTATTTACACACGCTAGGGTAGCCGTAATTACCAAATTCGATTTGGATTTTATTTTTGTTTCTTAAGGTAGGTACTCGTATAAATATATTGTGTGAACTAAATATATGGCGTAGGAAATTCCTTTGATTAAAATTAAAATATATATATTTATTTCAACCAAAAAACTAGGAGTAAAGTTATCAAATTTTATATATTTATTTGTTATAGGTTACCAATGTTGTGAGGCTTTTAGTTGACATCGATGTTTCAGCTAATTCTGCGATTCTCTGCTAATTTTTAGCGATGAGGTTAATCTTGGTCTCAATGAGTACATAAACAAGCAAACTTGCCGCATTTAGGACGAAGAGCAACCTGAAGAGATTCAAGAGCTGCCATTTTATTCTGAAAAAACAATGGTTTGGTGTGATTTGTTGGCCGGTGAATCATCCCTTCACATTTCTTCAAAATTAATGCCGGCAATGGCGTTCGTAATTGCACCATGATAACCGACCATGGGATGCATGAAATTGAAGCTCGTGATCTCGGCGACATTTTGTTTCAATAATACGGCGCCACTTCCTACACATCGCATAAATCAATGGATTTATTGAGAGATCAATTAGGTGAGCAGATAATTTCACGTTTTGTGCCGGTCAATTTGCCATCAAGATCGTGTGATATCGCACCGAAAGAATTTTTGCTGTGGGATTATATAAAGTCTAAAGTCTATGCGGACTATCCCGCTTCTAGTAAGGTCTTGGAACAAAACATCACAGATGGCACATTTTAAAGAGATAATCATCAAAAAATAAATGAATTTTCCATATTATTTCATTAAAAATTTAGGAAACTCGATATTAATCACCATTTAGATCTCATACAACCAATTTCTTCCATTTGAGGTTTTGAGAGTTGATATTCTTTCATGTATATAAATCAGCGCTGATAACGAAAATTATGGCAGTTAGAAAACTATATCAATTAACTGGAGCTATAATTGATCGAATAAGTGAATCTACACATATTTCGTGGTTTCAAAAGTACAGGACTATAATTTGACGCCTGCAGGTTTAACTGTCAAACCAAACATTTATAAAAAAGGATCGCTTAACAACCGCTCTGGGCTCTGAGAATCCTATTACTGAGAAACTATTACACCCAAAAAAACTTACAGCCGGATGTGGTCAATGATCCGGAGATGTAAGTGGAACTTCTTTTTTTGAAAACGAAAACGTCGAGACTGTCACTGGTCGTATGATATCCGACAATATTTGGCCTGAAATTGTTTTGATTATTTGTTATTTTCGCTTAGTTCATTTCGAAGACCTTGATTTAAAAATCATTAAAAACAAAAAAAATAATTTAATACTACTATTCTACAAAGAAATCCGTAGAGATGCGAGGAAAAATATTTCAATTATATTTTAAGGCCACCCCAATACATGCAAACAAATGCATGCCTGATTTTCAATATATTTGTATGAGCAACTGCATGCGAAGTCGGAAATTCCTTTGTAACGAAAAACGAATTCCAATTGCAATTTGAACTGCTACTCCACTACTGATTATCCACATCGATTTGACTCTTCTGCACGCCCTGACAGTGCCTTAGCGCTGTATGAATACATTTATTTAAAGGATTTATATATATACGAGTATAAGTATATATATACATATTATTATATAGGTGAAGATTTGCTGTTAAAAAGTCCACAAAATTAATTTTTTTTACTAGTTTTGCTTTAACTATCAGGTCAAAGTATTACAAGTTCTCCCAATCGTAATTGGATAATATATATTTTCAGTAATATACTAAATACACACGTAGTTATACATAAACCTACATTTGACTGTAGAATTTCATTTTAATGAAGATCCCAACCACAACACCACCCATATTGACTCTCGTGACTTTACACTACGACAAACTAATGAATTAAGATCCTTGTTTGCCACAAAAGCCACAAACGATTAGAAACGCTTACACACATGCATACATCCAAGCAGACCATAGATTTGGTGGTTGCGCATGATATCAGCTAAGCTTACATATATACATTATATTCACAGGCATATTAGTTTTGCAACTTAAATTGGACAGCAAATGTGGAATGGAATTATTTCTATATACTTCTGTACGCACATATGTACACATATGTATGTATGTGTGTAGAGTTTTATTTGTTTGTAGGTATAAATTTCATTATGTCAAAAGTCATATGAATTTTGAGTCCACTTTGCTTCGTGTATTCTACAAATATTTATATGTATGTATGTATGTGTTCAGGTATTGACTTATGCTATATCATTTCATTTCATTTGTATGTATGTATGTACGTATGTACGTATGTATGTATGAACTTATGCAAACTTTGTGTGTTGACATGTGAAATTTAATACACACACAATTGCACTTTGCGGCCAAATTTCAGCCCGAAAGGGTGTGAACCTCTTGTAAAATAAATACTTACATACATACATATATTCAAAACCATGTATTTAAATATGACCACACAGATACATATGATCACATTTATGGACAATACATTAAGTGAGTTTGACTTGGGTTATTTTATTTTGGCACGAGTGCCTCCCAAAATGAGAAACCACAAATGATATTTGTTTTGCTACAATACCTTATTCAATGAAATTGGCTTTTTCATTAATTAAGTTCAATCTTTATCGAAAATTTATGATTTAAGCTTAGTTTTGCTGATTCTTCTTGTTGTTTGTTGAACTGGAGTGCTTTCATCGATTAGAACGACATGGCCTAGCGAGCAGAGCCTTTGTCTCTTGATACACTATAATATAATATATCAAAGTCGCCGAATATCCCTAACAGTTCATCTTTCCATCGGCTGCAGTATTCGCTGTTGCTAATGCATAAAGGACCATAAATCGTTCGTAAAACCATGCTCTCGAAAAATCCCATAGACAAATTATCGGATGTTGTCAACGTAAACGCTTCTGCAATATACAGCAGAAAGGGCATATATTAGATTTGTGTTTACTCAGAGTGAGATGACTTTTCTTCTCAGTTTGTTATTCAGTTTAAAGGAGCTTCAGTTGGTAAGGCATAAAGGCGTTAGCTTTCAATTCAGATGTTTTTCGACTAAATAGTTACTAAATAGACAAAATTATCTTCAAGGTTTTGACTGTCATCATTGACATGGAAGTCAAGAAACGAATGAGTTGCCTTCTCTTTTCACTTCTGCGGCTCTTATTATTTTCGCCAATATTACTCAAGAAAAGTCACCTAAAGAGTCTCTTTGGTTGGAACCTTGTCGAACGGCATGAATAGGTCTTTCCCAATTCCAAGACAGCTCCGGTTACTTCTCAGTTTACTAAGTCGTATAAGACAAAGAAGTATAGATACAGATCTTTATCGTGCTGTCGAAAGCAGTTTTAAAATTAGCCAGAAAGGAATGGTTTATGTTTTTCAATTTCTTATGGATTTTTTATTACGGAAAATAATTAGCCTATAGGTGATCAACCAGGTAGGACCATACTTATAGAGTTTAAT
Organism: Ceratitis rosa; assembly: GCA_037013455.1. Lineage (NCBI taxonomy): Eukaryota > Metazoa > Arthropoda > Insecta > Diptera > Tephritidae > Ceratitis > Ceratitis rosa. The sequence goes on from JAWMAG010000029.1 coordinate 6,198,812, forward strand.
AAATTCATTGCATACGGGCTTTGAACTTTCACTATTCTCTTCATAATCGGATGATGTTACGTCTTTAGCATCATTAAAAAATAAAAAATCGGGCTTGCCATCTCCGGATGTTTCTCTTTCACAACCATTTAGCAGGCTGAAGATGTGTCCCAGGATAGTAGCCCGATCCCTTCTAGGGGTTTCACTTGAGTTTACTCCGGTCGTCATACCTTCTCCATACATTTTTCCTAGAATTTTTGAGTGTTCCCCCTGTCAGTCAGCTTCTACAGCATTTCTCTCGAGCACGCATTTTGGTCTCTCTATTGTTTGTCTCCAATTTCGTCTCACGACTCCTTTCAGAATTGGACGCAAAAAAAGTTAAGACATCTTATTCTTTTAGACTGGTTCTCCATTATTATAACAACAGACATAATAATAGGCCACTGTTTAATGGGGCTTCACGGGAGGAGATTAAGCAACCACTCTAATTATTTTTGTCGCAGCTGTAGGGACGAAGAAAAGCAAGAGTCTAATAGAAACTGCCTCTATCACCGTCCAGCCTGAATTCCTTCGCGACACAAGTTCTTTGGCAAACACTTCATCGACTGTCTCGCTAAGATAGCTACAGCGAAAACCAGCAGTCTTGTTGATTTTAAAATCCACACGAATTAGTTCGAACATTTAAGAAGGTGAAGGAAGGAGCCTCAAAGCGGTATAACAATAGGTCTATAGTCCCAAGTGCGTTGATTCATCTTTTCAACTCTTCCGGAAATTATCAAAGCTCATTGTTTATGTCAACTCCCCTATACCGGAGTAAGAGTGCGAGTCGAGTAGAACATTGGTTGGCTATTTGCTGTTAATGCAGGTTTTCAAAAGCAGAGGCGAGAGCACTTCTTAGCTATTATAACAAAATGAACCGAGTCGATGTTAGTCGTTGCCTTCCTTCCGGTGACACCGTAGTGGCTTAATGGACTTTTTAAGCTAAAACCTGGTATTACAGATAACCATATTATGGGTCCCCCCAAAATCAATCGCTCATCCTATTTTCTGCGCGGCGCTGATGTCAGTCTTTAGTCTTACGAGCATACATTTTCAGCTCTTTTTTAACTCATACTAAGCTCATTAAAAAATATTTGATGTGTGCTTTTGAATAATTAAACAATAATAAACAGAATTTATTGTCAAATTTTTTTTTTGATAAATTTTAAAAGAATAATTTTTTTTGTTTAAAGAGTCTCATCAAAGCTACTCGAAAAGAAGAAACAAGCTTTTTAGATTTAATTTGCTGAAAATACATTTCAATGATTTCTGTGGTAATGCACAAAATATAAATTAAATTAGAAAACTAATAAAAAAAATGGAAATGAAAATATTTTGATTAATTAGTTGCTGACATAAAAAGCTCATTTTAATTTTTTTACAGGTGAACACACACGCATCCATATATATTTTATATGTTTTGCCTAGATATATATTGTGGCATACCCAAATATTTTTTGGTAAAAAATATTATATTACGGTCTAGGGAGGGTGTGAAGGGTGCGTGAGAGCAAGTGAGCATATATAGGGTTATGCATTTTTGGGGTTTTCTAAAATAAACGTAAATAAAATTCATTAACACACACAAAATAACAAAAAGTTAAACATAAGATTCATTCGTCTCCATTCTATTTTGAGTTTTCTAGAAGACAGAGGCAGTGGATTCAGCCATCGAATTATCTTTTCAGGATTAACACATTCTGACTGGAAAAGCACCGATAAAAGTCAGCCAATAGAGAGATGACAGTGGGCCTCAAACTGTGAAAACTTTTATGGTTAACACATGACTTTCTATATGCATTAAAAATTTTGATACTTGGCATTATATATGAAATACTACATCATGCAAAATTTTTGTGAACTCCGATCCGTTTGAGGCGATTTTCGTCCACTTTTTGCCACATATTGGCCGGTATCTCAACCATAAATTGACAAACGTTGGTTTTCAAGTGACATCGCCATTGTATGCCATGTGGCACCGTTGTTTTAAACCACATATTGTCACTGACGGTCTCGCCGTCGTCGGTTTTAGGGAGTTAAGCTCCAATCACATCTTCGGACTATAGAACGCAACATGCAGTAAGTTTTTTTTTTTTTTTTGGTTAAATGGCTTTTATGCAATTATTCAAGGATTTTCTGAGCCATTAATGCTACAACATTTCTTAATTATATATCTCCCGAGTGGAAAATGCGCCTCGTTGTTGAGGAAAATTTTTATTGATAAATCGCCGTCCGCCAATAAAGAAGAAATCGCCGTCCACTGCCTTTGTTCAAGCACCCAAACGACGTATGCACGGCATTGTGAATGGTCAGCGTCAGGAAAAGTCTTCGGTTACACTTTCATTATCTGTAACCGATCCATCATTTCCAATTTTTTTTAGAACTGTACCAATTGCTTGAGTAATTGGACGATTATGTGCACAATAATCTCCTGTTAAAGTACGAAACGTGGCCACTTTTAAATCCCCATTGTTGCAGTATCTTTTACAAATTGGCTTTTGACTAAAACAAAGCATGTTTGGTATGACAGTTAAGTTTCACAGATGTCAAAATATACTAAATATGCTTAGAAATCACGAAATGGATAACCTTAAAGAAACACATAGCTATTTATAAACATAAAATAATTAATATTAAAATAACAATAATAATAACAAAAACCAAATATCAACAAAGTACTCAAAAAACCGTCAAAACAGACACAAACAATTTATCAAAATAACCGTAAAACCATAAGGGAAATACTGACAAAAAACATTGTACATTTAAAACTTTTGCGAATGCAGATATTATTAATTTTTTATTTCTATAAGTTGGTTTTTCCTCCTAAACTGAATTAGATAAATTTATGTTGAAAAATTATACGTATGTATATATAATTAACAAAAAGTATGAAAATAAGCAAGAAAAAAATCTTTTTACAGTCATGCCAAATTCTTTATACCTTTCATGAGCTATCTAATTTATGGTATTTCATTTGAGGATTAAATATTAATTCCCCTTTGTGGAAGATCAAAGGAAAACGGTCGTGGTCAATGGGTAGTGAGCAAGTACAAACAGTCTTGAAGAAAGGTTTGTCGGTCAGGAAGGCTTTGTTATGTATTGGTTGGTATTAGCAAGCAATCATCTACTATCGGCTGTTCCCCTGTGGCCCAACTCTTAATCCGGACCTACACTGTCAGTAATTGGACCGTCTGTAGGAAGCAATCGCTCAGAAGCTCCCAACTTTGGCCTACATCAGGGTAATTGTGTTTCATCAGTACAGCGTCAAACCATACGCAATGATAATGAGCCGCCAAAAGCTACGAGAACTTGATTGGAAAGTTCTTTATACTAAGCCGCCTCCGAACAGCTGATGGTCATGAGGAGCTTTATTTCATGTCAGAAAAACTTTGACAGACACGGCAGTATACCAAGGGTTATAAGAGAAATCGCGCCAACGACTCTTACACTAGCAGGGAGGAATGGTCGGAAAGCAAAAATTTAAAGATGGTGATAATGAAAATATCCATATCGATAACAAAGGTAGCCTCAATGATTACAATTTTTTCTTCCGAGCAGATATTGCGGGCATAAAGCTTTCAAATAGACAAAGCAATTAAGTGTATCAAAGCAAAATCAATATTTATGGAAGGCAATATGCTTTCTCTAACTTAAAAACACAGTTTATAACACACGAGTTCCAGGTAACACGAATGCAGCAAGTGAAAGGATGGCGGAAGAGTTAGGTATATATATACATATTCCACTGGAAAAAGGTCAGATGGTAACTGCAAAATGGTATACCGATGAAAGCTTACCAAAAGTTTTAAAAAATTTGTTGGAAAACAGGAAGAAACAGGATTTGCGGCGCTACTTTTTACATCATGACAACGCGCCATCCCACACTGCGGAAATAACGAGTAATTCTATTGTGATCTCTGGGATCGAAGAAAAACGTCCCGCACCATATTCCCCTCATATAGCACCTTGTGATTTCTTGTTATTTCCAAAAATTTAAAAAAAAATTTAAAAGGAAAGGTCTTTAGTAGCAACGAGGAGATATTTAAAGCGGTTACAGCTCAACTTAATAAACTTGAAAAGCAAGATTTTGAAGATTGTTTTCAGCAGTGGAACTATAGGCTTAAGAAATACATTGAAATCAATGGCGATTATGTAGAGAAGATAAAAGCGTACAAAGATTACGAATAAATACCATATAAAAAAGATTTTTTTTCTTTTGCTAATCCCCTCGTATTTGTTTTTTTGGGCGGCCGCGAGTAGTTAGCATTGCATATTACCACTCGGAAGGCCAGTCCGACCAACATCCAATATTATAGAAAAATAATTTATATAAAAGATTAAAATTCTCTAATTGTTCTACTATAGTACCATTTTTTTCACGAAAAAAAAACGGAATTGGTGTTCAGGTATCACTTTGTTACGATGGAGAAAAGAAGATAGTATCTTATTCAAATAATTCAGAAAGATAGACTAGTAGATTTATTGGTCTGGAACCTGGTTTGACTATCATAAATATCTTTAACTTTTTCACGAAGTTGGAGAAGAACTTATTTCAAGAATGGCGTAAGAGAGTTCTTGGCAGGATTTTTGGTGAATTGAGTTAATTTTCCTTCGGAATTGGATTTCTTTAGGCCCAATTGCTGAGTAGAATCTGTAAAGGAGTAACAATAAGGAAAGGATTTTAATATTTCAAAATAGTTACAATTGGTATTAGTTCAATGAAATTGAATTTAATTTGAGTAATGATCTTACTTGTTTATATGAGTCCTTCAAACGTTCGCTTCAAAATGAAGTCGAAAGAAATAGTATACTGTTTTAAAGAAAACTAACGCTTCGTTAAAATTTACAATTTTTTAAGAGAAAAATTCGTTCTGTTTTGAAAAGTTGCCATATTAATATATCAAAGTTTTAGAACAACAATTCCTAGTTTTGTCAATGACAATAGTAAATCAAGTTTACTCTCTGATCGAAATGTTTATCAATCAACATACGTACTCATAAATTAATTAACATATTAGTTTAAAATAAATTCAAGAAAAGTTAATGACAAATGTGATTTAAATTCCGAGAAAAATCTGTTAAAATTTACTATTATTTTTAAAACTTTCGCTACTTAAAATGAATGACTTTTAGGCAAAGCTTGTCACATAAGTAAAACGCAAAAGTTTCTGTAAACACAAATAAATAAATAACTCACAAAAGTTTGTGCAACAAAAAATAAACACGTAAAGCCATAATAGATTTCTAAAATGCTGCAAAGCGTGTGGGTTTCGTTATCGGAATTCAACGGGCAATGGTATGCCATAAAAAAGCCAAACCGGATAAATTGTATTTGAAAATCAATGCAAAAGTAAATAAACTTTCAAAACAGCACTCGAAATAGTAAACGAATGTAAGCGTATGGGCTTATGTTGCGGTTAGTTTTTAGCGTAGTAAGGTGGTTACAAAAGCAAATCTATTTTTAGCAAAAGAGAAATATCATAAGTTTAGTGGAGTTGTAATGGCGTGTGGTCCCGCTTCAGGGTAAGCAGTTTAAGTCGGTCAGCTGTACTCGATTCCCACTATTCCAGGAATCGTAAGTAACTCTTGCGCAAGATGGGGTACCCAACCTATGTGGAGTATTGGGGTGCGGCTAAGAGAGGGGAAGCTTCTGGGGAGCCATTCCTAATTATTTGTCATAAGAGTTTTCTAAAGTCTAATTGCCACGTCTGTTCACCAGAGATGTGGCTGAAAAAGGGCGGTGACGGTGATATTGATATAGTTCAGCGAATGAAAATACAGCGGAATGGAAGGGCCAAGTCGAGAGCAACATTATTTCACCTGATATTTCCAACTGGCGCCAAACATCGAACAGAAGAACCGAAAGGCGCGCTATTGCTAATTTGGCTGCAATTAAAAAGGAGCAAGAGGATAGGAAGAGTTTACCAAAAACGTAATTAAAGAAATCAAGCGTCAACTTATAGAGGAATCCCGATGTATGGTTGCCACATGAGATAACGGGAAAAAAATCATAAGCCGAATTTCCATCATTGAATTGCGGATAAATCGTAACAAAATCAAACCATTTTTGAAGCGGATGGTGATTGGTGATAACAAATGGATCCCTTACAGCAACGTCAAATGAAAACTGCCATGCTCCAGTTGCAGAGAAACGGAAGAACGGATCTCCAAGCCAAGATTGATGGCCGTGTGTGTTTGATGTTTGTGTGTTTGGTGCATTTGGCAAGAATTAATTCACTACGAGCTGCTCCTTTATGACAAAACTCTTAAATCGTGCCTGTACTGTCAGTAATTGGATCGTCTGAAGGCAGCAATAGATAGTTACTCACCAGAAGCCTCGATAGCTTGAGTAGGGGATTTTTTTTATACGTCCACCTTATAGAAGCTCGAGAGCTTGCTACAACTGATTTCCTTCAAGAAAAGACGTTTGTCCCAAATTTTTGCCAACAGTGATAAGGATTTCCATGGGAGGGACATAATAGTGCCCTTACTTTTGTTTAAGGGTATGCTTATCCATTAGCACATGCATATAAAAACTAATTTAAATCAACATTATTATAAGCTTCATAAAACACAAACCTAATTAAATTAAATAAAACATATGTAACATATGCATAGAAACATTTATACCTACCAAGCTAATTGAATTTATATTAAATTAATTTTGTTCTTTTGTAATATGTAAATACAAAATAAAACTTTCCTATATTTTATAAATAAATAAACTAAACTTTTGTATACTTTAAAACGAATACGCGAGTGGCTTAATTTCGAACGGCCAGCGAAAAACAAGCTTCAAGATGGTAAAAAGTTATCAAGCAAAACGGTGCATTTTTGACATAAATTCGAGTAGCGATGATGTTATTACACGTAGATCGAATTCGGCAACCGCGAGTATCTACATATCGACTTGTTAAACTTATCAAGCATCTCTAAAACATAAAAGATAAATATAGCCTTGTGCAAAAAACAATTGTAACGATCTCTTTTTTAAAACCATTTTTTTAAAACACTACTTGAAAATAATATCCTCGATTTAGTAGTATAAAATATATTGATAATTTGCTTATTTTATAGTAGGGATTATATGTTTGGCAATGAGTTATCATTTACCGAACGCCACAAATAATTTGAAGACTAAATTTTGTTTAACTCACTTCCACCCTAGCCTATGCTTATGAATAAATACTCTTTCATACAATCGCAGATGTTTACTCATGACCTACACGGCGACGCTAGAAATCCCCACTCAAGACCATCAATATGTCTTGTAACTAGAACACAGAGGACAACGGAAAGCTGCAACAAATGATAAAAGTTTTCCCATCAAATGGCAGCCGAATGAAAGGAGTTGAGTTCAGGACGGCAAAAGAGAGAAACCGGCCAACTTATTGACTACAAACATACACACGCACATGGACGAACAGTTTTCGATTGGTTGAAAAGTGACTTTTGCCAAATTTGTCAAATAACATGCATACATATATACTTACACATATGCATACATGCAAACAAACATATGTGTGTTTGTAAGTAAAAGAAAGGTGACATTATATGTTTTTCTACGTGCTGCTACACGTTGGAGGAGTCTGTATGTGTACGAGTATGAGTGTATGTTTGTGCCTGTACATGGGTATATGTATGTCGGTGTACTTAGTCTGAATTATGGCAATGGCTGTTGTCATTTATGGACAGCAAAGAGCAACAACATGAAATATCGTAATGAAAAATGTCAACAGCACAAATAACTACAACAACACTTGCCGATTGACGCAGAAAGTGAACGCAACAAAAAACCGACAACTCACCGTGACGACTCCATATATTTGTCAATCGAGCGACAACAGACGACATTGAGTTGCTGTCAATGGCCAATATGGACCGTTATATGTACACTTTCAATCCAAATAATAGTTGTAAATGTGTGCGTGTATAACTCAAGTTGTCTGCGTAAAGTATATATATTGCGATTGTTGTTGGGAAGTAAATGTGAAGTGAAAGTGAAAATCTCAAAATTTAAGCAAAAGTTTTCACCACAAGCTGCTGGCGAGTTCGACCTTTGAGCTTTGCTGTTGTAAAACATAAATAGACTTGATCTTAAAATTTATAGCAAAACCAGCGCATGGAGTGAAATTATTACAAATTATTCCCGCACTAAAGGGTGTTTTTTACAAGAGTTAAGCTTTATTATGTAAAAAGTCATTATGTTTTAAAAAGGTTGTCTAGGAAGTGACCACTCAACTGGAGCTGAGTCAAATAAACTCCAGTCAATAGGCCAATTTTTCTACCACTTTTTACTGAAATCGGGGCCATATTTAAGCAATAAAACGTTGAAAATTCTCTTCCAAGCCTTCACTCGTCTTGAGTTCATCTGTGTAGACAGGCGACTTCACAAAACAACACAAACAATAGTCAAGCGATGTAAAACCTTGACAAGTTTGCGGACTTGTTGGAATCAGAGGTGCTTCACATAAACGAGGGCATTAACAGAAGTTCAGACAGTTGGTAATTTTCAATTTGTTTTTGCTAAATCTAAAAACAAAAAAACCCTTTGCACTTACTTTATTTGTCTTCCTTTTAAATTTTAGAACAATCGGCTAAAAGGGAGACGAGAAAACGCAAGATAGCTGAGAATAGATCAGTTGAAATACCACTACCAACGCAAACGGGAATTCGCCATGTGATTCTCTTCGCTTAAGAAATACATTGAAATCAATGGCGATTATGTGAAGAAGTTAAAAAAGAACAAAGATTACGAATAAGTACAAAAATATTTTTTTTTCCAACATACCGAACATTTGTTAATCCCCTCGTACATCCTCCAATTCACAGAAGAGTCATTAATCATGGCTCTACATTGTCCCCAGGGACTGTAGCATTATTCCCAGCTATATATCTATAAAATATACCAGACATTGGGTTTCATAGTAAACATTTTCTTGTGAAAAACGGGAGTGAATCCATCTCGTTTTTAGCCAACTCACCGCTTCATACTCGTTCGGTCTTAATTCCTGCACGAGTTAGATTTTGTAAACCTGCAAACCAAGATCCTTCCGTAAAATCTTCCATAAAGTGGATGGGCACAGCTCCAATCGATGCGCGGGATGGCGGATGGACTCATTCGAATCTTCTTCGATACTCTACTCCTCCTTAATAATAATATGTTCGGTGCGCATTATCCACTTTAGTAAACATATTTCGAAGCCGATGCTTGGTTGCTCGAACTTCCAGCTCTGCTGGGCGATTATGAACGCATCAAAATGTGCCATTATGTTGATAATAGTATAAACGACCGCCATAGCCTAGAAGTTAGTATTGTGTACTGCCATTCGGAACGTCAGGGCTCGATAACTAGTTCGACCTACATCCAAAATTATAGGAAATTAATTTTTCTGATTCCGGTGGACCCTAGATAGAGAATGTCGAGTCTTCTGTATGTATTCCTGACATGAAATAAAAAACTTTTCATAGAAATCCATCGTAGGTTCGGAGGTGGCTTAAAATTGTCTGTAGGTTCCTCCATTTGTTGAAAAAACATCCAGACGCATACCACAAATATCAGGAGGAAATTTTTAGAGATTTCCGAATGGACATTAGAGTATAGATCAAGTAAGAGCTGTCTAAAAGACCAACTCCGAAAAAAGTATTACTTCATTGAAAACTACACGTCTAAAAAACCACCCTTCATATGACAAAATATTTAACAAAAATAATATTTAAACACTTTCACATTGATAAAAGCTGGCAAAAGTTATATTAAACAAGCATACATTTTTGCTTCGGCCGAACAAACTCGAACTATGTCTTTTTCTTACTCTTCCCTTTATTCCTTTGTTCATTCACACTCCTGAAATTTGTAAATATTATACATTTTTCCAATTTCTCTTAAATCTTTTCTATGCCTTTTCATGCCCCGAAGTCTTTTCCCCAAGGCAAAAATAAAAAAAGATCTATACTTTTCCTTTCATTCTCCTGTCGTTTGCTTTATTTGCACATATTTTGCGGTTATAGTAACTTTTTATTGTTGTTTTCGAGCTGCTAAATTAAAATGGTTGATAGTAAAAATTGTTATTTATTGCATTAAGGCTAAATGGACTGAAAGAAACATAAATTATAATAATTTCGAAGAATATTAGATATTGGGAGGAAGGTCAAAAATAGTTTCTTTTATATTTATTTAGGTTTTGTTAGATGGAGAGGACAGCGAGAAGAGGAATAGGAAAAATTATTTTGATTTAAATTGAAAAATTTTTTTGCCAACAACAGGCTTGTTGTGGGATGTGATCTTTCACTTCAAATGAGCTCTTTTTAACATTATCTTTGAAATGATTGATTATCTTTAGTTTTCTATTTTTGTAAGACCTTGTAGATAAAGGTTGAATTTTATAAAGAAATAACCAATTGTAAGACCTCTGAGTTAATAAGAGGATTAGTACTTACCGCCAAGCGGGCCTCTAATAATTATACTAATTGAAAAAATAAAATATACGAGAGGATTAACAAAGGTTCGGTAAGTTGACCAGAAAAAAAACAAAACAATTCTTTCTGTATTTATTCGTAATCTTTGTTTTTTTTTTATTCAATGCATTTCTTAAGGCTACAGATCCACTGCTGAAAACAATCTTCAAAGTCTTGATTTTTAAGCTTATCAAACTCAGCATTATTAATTATCTCCTCGTTGCTATTAAAAACCTTTCTTTTTTAATTTTTTGAAAATAACCAGAAATCACAAGGTGCAATATGGTGCTGGACGTGTTTCTTCGATTCCAGAGATCGCAATGAAATTACTCATTATTTCCGCAATGTGGGATGGCGCGTTGTGATGATGTTAAAGTAGCGTGGCAAATCCTCTTTCTTCCTGTTTTCCCACAAATTTTTCGAAACTTTTGGTAAGCGCTCTTTGGTGTACCATTTTCCAGTTATCGTGTAACTCATTTCCAGTGGAATAGCAGCTACGATTTTAGATCAGGTGAAGTCAACTGACGTTATTACTTTTTCTGCTGATTTTTGGTGCTTAGATTTTACTGGTGGGTTTATTCCTGTTGGGCTCCACACCATGAACCGCTGTTTGGTTTCTGGATCGTACTTATTCGTCAGCAGTAACGACTTTACTAAAATTGATAGATTGACCATTTTCGAATTTGTTTAGGAAGAATTGAGCAAAATGTACTGGAGACTCATTTAAAATTCGTGGCACTCATCGAGCAGATTACTTAATATTCTCGATACAGACTTGGAATTCATTAAAAATAGTCTCTAATCTATTGGCTGTAAATTAGGTACGTCGAAACCCAAAGAGAATAACATAGCGAATTTCTATTTGGGTTGGTGGTAGAATTTCAACTGACCTATTCTCAGCTATCTTGTGTTTTCTCGTCTCCATTTTAGCAGAGCGTTCTAAAATTTGAAGGCAAAACTACTAAAGTAGTTGCAAAGATTTTGGTAGTTTTAGACTTAATAAAAACAACCAGCTACTGACCGAACTTTAGCAAATCTTCTCGTGCATAGTTTCCTTAACCTGAAAAAAGCATTTCTCAGCAATTTTTTTTTAAAATGGAAGGAAATTATTCCGGTAAATGAAATTTTTAGTCAATAATCTACTATATTTAGACTTGATAAAACAATTTTTGGTATTAATTTATATTAGAAATTTCCAATGCTTTGATGAGTTTTCTGAAGCAGCTGCAGTCTGGACTCGTGAAACGGTGCCGATGATGGCAGTCGTGAGATGCATCTTCGTACAAATTTTTTTTTTCAAATTTTTATGAGTGTCTCTTTTACTTTTTGCTACACCGGCATCGTTTCCTAGTGCTTTATTGCAGATTAGCAGCTTAGAGAAATGTTTCCTTCCTTTTGTTTGTTGACAACACCCCCGTTAACAAGGCAGAGTGTACGGACGTCAAGAATTGTAGAGGCATACCGTCTGTCCATTACAACAAGGTTGATCTAGTTTGCAGTCTTCTGATGCGCTCTTCGCTAGGTAGCTTGAAGAATTTATTGTTATATTACAACATTTCGGTTTCCCAGGAATTCGTCTAGTCTCTAGGACCTCTCTGTGAAAGCTTCCATAAGTGGGCTGAATCGTCCGCTAATTGCTTCGGCCATAACATTGAAATCCTCTCTTCGGTTGAGAGACTTCGTATTGAAGCTACTTGTGACAAGATGTTCTACCATCGGGCTGAATGGAAAGCTTCGATGGCTGAGTCTCTCTCCTACCATGAATCTGACACCAAATTTAAGCTCTTCTATTTTACCGTATTATATGTAACAAAAACCTATGTATTCGCTTCCGTTTTTATCTAGTCAATTTCAATGACAGCGTTAATCTTCCCAATAAGGAATTTGACTTTCCTTAAGCATGGACTTAAATCGTGGTTCTTAAAATGTGGTCTCCCATCTGAGACTATTGCCTCGCTTCCATTGTAGCTAGTTTCAACGTGATGATTTAAACTCATAGTACATGATCGCATAAAAATTACTGAATTAAAAAGAAATGAAAAATTTTGATTTATTAGACTAGTTTTAAGTAAATAGTGAAGCTAAAAAAATATAGTTTCCATTTTTTTTTCAGTAAGAAAAAGTTAAACAAGCGTAATTTTCATAACTTTTTCCTACCTTAAGCCACCAAAGTTTTTTTCAGTTTCAAACAATATGTTTCATATAATTTAAGTTTAAAAAAAATTAAAAATTTCAAACCGTTGGCAATATTTTGAGTTTTGTCATTATAAATTGGTTTGTTTCAAAACAAAGAGTTTTCCACATCATAGTTTTTGTTTATTGAAAGGAGTGCTTATTTTTTACTGAATATTTTATGAGAATGCGAAATCATCGAATTTATTAGTCAAATAAACTTTAAACTTTAAAATTTTTTATTTCAGCTTTCCATCTGTACTCGAATAAGACCGATGAACGCATTGAGGACGACACGTTGGCTGTGAAATACGAGGATGGCCGCTGGTCGAAACCATACTATGATTGTGGTGGTGGCAATATTTGGATGCTGACTTATACGGTGCCGTTTTTCGGCTATGAAAATGGAACATATCATTTCAAGTAAGTTCTCGCCAAAGTAAGGGAAAATAGATTTCCAGTGAAATTGGATGGGAAAAATTTAAATGAAGATGCTCGTGTAGGACTTGGAAACCATATAAATATATTTTTAAGAAATAAATAAATAATTAAAATATTTGTTATATATTTTATCCTTGATTTCATTATCGGCCACCCCATAACTGTCATAACTGCAAATTAAATAGTTTTAAATTAAATTATTTATTTATTATTGTTAAAATTGTCAATTTTATAGCTAGTATTCACAATTTTTATTGACAACTTTATACCATTTTGAAGGTAATGTCACAATACCTCTCTTGTGTCGTCGCCTTTTCCCTAAAATTGGGACAACCGATTTTCACAAAACTTCTCTTGAGGGCAATTCTCCTTCAGCCAAATCATACGCCATAAACAGGAACAGTTAATAATAGGTTGGTACGAGGTCCGGACTATAAGGCGAATGCATAAGAACCTCCCAAACAAGCTCTCGTAGCTTCCAAACAGTCACTCTCGATGTATGTGCTCTGGCATTGCCCCTTCCTATTGGCCAAAGCAGGTCGCTTCTAGGAAAATGCTCAGTCCAATTTGTGACAGTATAGGTCCAAATTAAGAGCTTGGCCATAGAGAAGCAGTTCATAGTGGATGCTTCATTGCTAACCCCACCAAACGCACAACTAACCATTCCTGAGCATAGACACGGCTTTTTCCGAGTCTCTGCCCTTCGATCACCACCGCTTTAATTTAACTATGTTGCGAGTCATCCATTTTTTTTCACCAGTCACCAAGCGTTTCAGAAATGGGTAAATTTTCTTACGATTCAGCAGCGATTCACAGATGAGATTTCGGTCCATGGGATTTTTTTGTTAACTTATTTTACAAGTAGTTCCCAACTGTTTTTTGCGCAATATTTAGCTCCTGGGCAATCGAAACAGTGCTCACCTGGTAGTCAGACCCGCTGATTTCAATTATATTATGGACATTTTCAACAATTGGCCTTCCCCAGCGTGGGTCATAATTCACATAAAAATTATAGGAATGTATAAGGACCATGAACACGGTTTACATTTTCAGCTGCTTGACTTGCGTTTTCGTTATCGGAGAAAATTATAGAATATAGCGTATTTTCTTTTTGCTGGTGTCCATTTTTGACATTTCTCCATTTATTTTCTTTAGTAAAAAATACAATCGCTCTAACGCCATCTAATCACACTCACAGAACGAGAGATGGAGATAACTTAAGCAATCTTTTGCAAAAATAGACTTATTGTTTTAGATATTTTTCCATAAATTGGCGCTTAGCCGCCTGAAAATACTTTAGTTTGCATCAAATTTCAGAGCTTTGAAGCTCTCACGACACTCCAAACAACCCAACGTATGTATCACATCATCATAACATATCATATCAATACAATAATATCACGTCACACCACATCACTGGATCAGAAAACCATCGTAACAACAATACACTTCAAATAGTAGCCACATAAGATATACATATGTACGAGTATGTACGTAAAGCTTAATAACATCTAAAACAAATAAAGTGAAACCCACCCGACAATGGACAGAAGGCAGGAGTAGTGAGTCGCCTGCTATAACGTGTGGTAACTTTCGCACGAATAGCTGAGGTTCTACTTCCCATTCTAGATGTCAGGAGCAGACGAGTTGCTACTCCTACTCTTACAACAGAAGCGATATGATGATACTCTCGCTCTAGGAAGGTCAGCTCAGGGTGCTACTCCTACTTCCCTCCCTTGCAAAAAAGTCAGGTCTTTACAAATTTGTTCGAAGGCTTTAGGGGCGGCGAGGACCTACTCTTCGAGGTCCTACTTCTCTACTTTTACGACCCGTACGATAAACGTGTGGGACAATTAAAAACAAACTTCATGGTGCTCATTATTTTATGAGGGATCCCGGAATCCGGTGAGAGATAATCCAAAGTCAGTCGTCAATATTTTTTAGAAAAAAATATCTGTATCATGATTACTACTTTATTGACTTCAAGCTCAAAATATCCCCTTTCCAGCAGCCATTTCAAAAAATGCTTAAATGTTTAAAATTTTCTATTTATTTTACTTCCACATTAAACAAAAATATTTAAGGCATACATAAAACTCCTAAGAAGTTATTTTCAACTAAAATTCTATTACAATTATTTCACTGAGACTCCTCAGCCATGTTACCACGATGACTCTGTTTTCATTTTAGAGCGTGTTCAAAAATCGCTAAACTCGAAAAGTTTTCTCCACTAGTCATTGTAATTAAGCCAACTTAGTGTGGTTTATTGTTGCTGTGGTTCCACTTCAACTACGTTGCGGTTAATGAGAATAATTTTTATTAAATTTTCTGCCCGACGCTTCATCACAGCTAAACTCTGCTTGATGTTCTCAACTAATTGTTGTGAAATTCTAATGAAATTATTGCTGTCGCTGTTGTAGTTGTAATTGTTGTGGTCACTTCGGCATTGCTAAATGAAGCACTAGTGCCAAGCAGGAAAGGCAGAAAGATAGAGAGAGAGGGAGAAAGCGAGATTGAAAAAGAAAGAGAGGTAGAGAGAAATGCAAATTAATGCTGACTAAATTTGTTTTTATTTATTTTATTGTTGTTTTCATTTGCTATTTGTTTCTATTGCACCGAGCAAAAACCTTCCTCCAACCAACCAACTAACCAACCAACTAACCAACCAATCATTCACAGGAAAATTTGTCAGATGGAAAAATATTTAGAGCAGTTTTAGCATGCTTTACAACTAGTATTTTCAGTGTATTTATAAATTCAAGTGGTTCCGTTGTGTATGCGCCGTCTGCATGCCTGGACCAAGTTTACGCCGATCCCCGTCATTGCGGGCAACTGTTTGCTATGCATTTGAAATATGCAATCAACAATGTTGCGAGAGTTGGTCGGCATGGGAGATTCGCGACAAAATAATACTAAACCAAGAAACAACAACAGTAGCAAAAACAAATTAAAAAAAAAACAATGAAAATAAGGTAGAGCTAAGTTCGGTTTGTAATGAGCTTTTATTGCTTGGCTCATCTTTGTTATTATGATGGGTAAGTATCAGCCGCTCGCATATAAGTTTACTTAAATGCTCGTTACAAATAAATGTCACAAGACCCAACTCAAGTTAAATCCACAAGACCTTCGGGGGTTGCATATAATAATAAGAGCAGTGGTGATGCTGGGTATAGAGATTCTGAATACTCTTTCCGGCCTCATCAGTTACGCTGTCTTCTTTTGGAGCTTTATACCCTACTTACTTACTTACATACTTACTTTACTGTCGTAGACACCGCTTACGCGATTATATCCGAGCTAACAACATTGCGCCATTCGTTTTTTCTCTTTGCTGTTTAGTGTCGATTGGAAATACCAAGTACAACCGGCTTCTTCTCTAACAGGTCTTTCCAACGGAGTGGAAGTCTTCCTCTTCCTCTGCTTTTACCGGCGGGTACTGCATTGAAAGCTTTCAAAGCTTGGAGTATTCATATCCATCCGGACCACATGACTTAGCCATCATAGCCACTGCTTCTTGATTCGGTGACCTATGTCAATGTCGCCATATAGCTCGTCTTCGATATTCGGAGAACGATATAGCAGCACAGGAACGATAAGCGACATGTAGTGTTTGGTTTTCGTTCGTCAGGAGGAGACTTTACTTTTTAATTGCCTACTCAGTCCAAAGTAGCACCTGATGTCAAGAGTGCGATGACTGTTTGTTTGATGACAGAAGATATTTCGTCTTGTCCTCGTTCACTCTGCTCTGCTTTTAAAGCTCTTTATACTCACGCATATCGGCCCCTTTTTTCTGTCTGCAGATGCGTCTTGCTTCCTTCTTCAGCTCTCGGTATCTATCCCATCCCGCACGTGTTGTGGGCGATCACAAAGTTGCGAGGTAGGCAGTCTGTTTTCTCTCAACTGCGACACGGCAGTCCTCATCGTATCAACTATTTTTGCGACCTTTCCGAGATCCAAGTAGCCGACGAAGCCGATCAGCCTCATCAATTCATTAGGGGATGTTTCGTTGTAAGGGCTGAATTTTCCAACAGTCTTACCAAAGATACCCTGGCATTAAAACCGCCAAGCACGATTTTCACATCGTGTCGGGGCAGCGCTACCCTACTAGGGCACCAAAAAGAGAATGCAAAAGTGTTGGTGAGAAACCGTGTATGCAACCCAGTATCCGTTCACTTATAGGTATAAAGCTTCGACTATAAAGCAGTCTCTCAACTTCCTATAATTGTAAAACTACTTGTGGGTAGAACTAGGTCAGTATTTTCAATGTTGATGAGAGTCTCAAGAAGTTAGCTTAATAATTTATTATGCTGAGCACCTGATTCGTTAAAAGGCCGAGGGTTGGCAAATTTTCTCTTCGTAGGCTGTTTGCATGGCTGCTCTTGTCCATAAGCTTTGTCTGCAATAAATTGACCACAAGAGTCCAGATGAGAGAAGATAATATGAGCCTCTGTGCACATCTCCCATTGTTGTCTCTTAATGGGGCACTTAAATTTTCCTTCAACTTAGCAGGGTTTTTATCTTGCCCAGAGGGGCAGAGTTGAATCCAATCGATTTTAATGCGCCCATTACGGCTTCTTTAAACAAAGTTGTTTAATTCTGGATTTAAATGTGAATTGTCTGTTCAGGGAAATATTCATTATGTCAATCTCTTCTGGATGTAAGCAAATTACATCTTCTCATCTTGAAACCCGCTTGGTATGATGAAAATACGCCAATCTCTTTACCAATTGGCTTTAATATCAAGCCATCAGACCTTTTTTTTTTTTGAAATCTGGTAAATAGTCTCAGAATGGGCTCAAAAGGGTCTCAGCTACACGGAATGATGAATGAACGAGCTCAATATACCTCTGGCGACAACTTGCACTCAGATAAGGAAAAGGTGAAATGACAGCTTTTTCCTATTGTAAATTGCAACTGCAGCAGTCCATTCTCCCTGGCAACCGGCAAACAATATCTGCCTCGCGCAACTGTCAACAACACTATAGCTCCGAGCGACGTAGACACACGCCATGCTAGCAGTACCACTGCATCCCTTGATCACTTTTCGTATCTAAAAAATGTACATTTTTATTTGTTGTTGCCAATAGAGAAAATGAATGTGGCATTCATTCGCCTTTGCCTAAGCAAGCCACAGTCAAAGTGGCGCAAACAAGTGAGCGAGTCTAGTCGGTAAGTCAATTAGTTGGTTGGTCCGACATCTCGTCGGTGGGCCCCTTGGTTGGTACGTCGCTTGAGTTGGTTCATCTCTCATATCGGCTCGTGGCATCCTTCTATTGCTGGATAGTGGAATTGTTGGTTGCTCGTTTTTAGGGGTGGCCTCCTCCCCGTTAAACTCGTTTCTGTTTCTACTTTGTCTCTCACAGCCTGCTTCACACTCGCTTATATTCCCACGCGACCGACTTGTGAACAGCAGCAGCAGCACATAACAGCATCTGCTTAGCGTCACTTCAAATGCCCTGGCTTCATTTATTGTTTGTTAAAACTATTGCACTCACTGTGGTATAGTTCTCGCTTTTTTATTATTTTTGTTATTGCTATTGTTGTTTTTGTTATTGTTGTTGCCGTTGGCAGTGGCACTTGACTACACTCAACTCCCTTGTTCCCCTAATGATTATTACCACAATTTTGCCTCTCTTTTGACATATTTTTCACTATCTGTTTCCACCACTTTCTCTCGCATCCTTCTCGCCCTCCTCCTTCCACGCCTGTCATGGCAGCATATAACTGTTGCTGTTTCTACAATTGTTTGGCATTTTGTTGAAAATTGCAATGTTGCTGGCAGTACTGTTTGTGATTCACCCGCCTCTCAGTCGATTTGGTGTTTGTTGAATGTGTGGCATTGTGACGTCACAACGCTCTATGCTCTTTGGCTGCCTTATTCATTTATCTAGCGCATCAGCGCTTTCCTGATTCCCAGTGGGCGACCTTCTGTTGAGGTTTGCTACTCGTCGCATTTGCTTATTCTCGTTTTAATAGAAAGGAATATGTGTAAGTTTGTACGTATATGTTTGTATGTAAAGCCAACTGACTGCCACAACGAATTTGCTGCAATAGAAATTCACTTTCAGCGAATGTCAAATTTTTTTAAATACCAATATATTTTTAATACATATGAAATAGCCCTTTTTGGAAAATAAAAACAGCAGAGCATGGAAACTGGTATTTTATTCATCAGTAGTGCACTAGTCTGTAATGTACTAGTTATGAACTAATTGCAGTTTGGAAATTACACATTAGTTATTTTTGAGTGGAACCTATATTTGGGTATTTATACAGAAATAGTCCTTTATTACAACTCTGATGGCCGTGTCAGCCGAGTGGCTAGCAGTACGTACTGCCATGTGAGGGATCGTGAGTTCGAAAACCGGCCAGAAAAACATCAACAAAAATTAAAAAAGTAACTGAAATGAAAAACTAAGTCAGATCTTCCGAGAGTATTACATGAACTAAAAATTTCTCATGAAAATCCATCAGGCATAGAATAAACTCTATGCCTGGAAAAATATCCTTATGTAAACCACAGATCGAAGAAGGATCATTTAGGGAAATGTAATCGAAGGCGTTAAGGTGATTTCTCAACTGAAATGTTTAAATCTTCCTTAAACATATGGAGTCAGGCACTTTTCTTCTTGTTCTTTCTTTATTGGTATAGGCACGACTTGCGCGATTTTAGACAAATCTACAATAGCGTGGAATTCATATCTTTTTTCGCTGTTGGGCGATAGTTGGGCTTCTTTTTCACCTGCTTCACCCATTTGGACAGCATGAGCTAGCCAACGTAGCCGCTGCATCTTCATTCGCTAAGCTATGCCAATATCATCGCGTTACTTGTACAGCTCATCGTTCCATCGTCTGCGGCATTCACAGTTGCTAAACGCAAAGGACCATAAATCTTTCTGAAAAATTTTCTCTCAAAGACTCGCAAAGCCTACTCATCAGTTGCCATCGTACATGGCTCCGCATTACAAATTGTATATAGCAGGACGGGAATGGTGAGTGACTTGTAGAGTTTGGTTTTGGTTCGTCGAGAGGACTTTACTTCTCAATTGACCACTCAGTACAAAGTAGCACCTGTTAGCAAGAGTGCTTTTGCGTTAGATTTCCTGGCTGACATTGTTGTTGCTGGTCCGTAAATAGACGAAACTATCTACAACCTTAAAGTTATCACTGTCAGCAACGACGTGTGAAATTAGTCGCGAACGCGATGACTGCTTGTTTGATGATACTTTTGCTAAAGGATATACTAAATTATAGAGAGATAGTTAGTATCTTATTTGTTCGAATAAAAGTACTTGGCGTCAAAGAAGGCTCCAACTAAAAAATATCGAAAAGAGAAGACATAAAGTTCAGGCCTTCAGACTATAAGGGTCAACATGAACCATTTGGGTTTCGTTGACTTCGTTCCGATAATTTTGATGTAAAAGATGCTCAAAGTTGGAAGGCCAGTTATCGAAAATGTCAAAGAAAATATGGAAGTCGTAGAGTCTGATTATCCGATGGCCCAAGAGCTAAGAATTACACAAAAAATAGTTTGGAACCAAATGAAAAAGACTGGATACCCCAAGAAGCTCTTTGTATGGGTGCCGCATGAATTAAATAGATAAAACCCCATTGACCGAGTTTCCATCTACGAACCGCTTACGAGTCTTAACAAAATCGACGCTTTTGTGACTCTCATTGATAGTGACTCGCCACAGGGCTTTATTGGTTGCCTCAGTTATCGTAACGTAAGAACGGTTGTACAGACATGGCCAAGTTCATTCGTTCATTTCATGATGTGTTCGTATCTTTTATAATTGATGTCATTACATATAACGGTAAGCAAAACATATATAAAAAGAAGAAGAAGATTCCACAAATCCTTCTGCTTCCCACTAGCGGTTCTCGTTACCACGAAATCGCTCTCTGAAATAGACGGTGGTAAGTGGGCGGCAAATACATTTTCAGGGATTCCTTGATGTTATTAGTCAACTACCCTTTCCAGATTTCATAAGCCTTTGGGCTCAGTTGCGTCTTTATGCCGTTGTAAATAAACAAAATTATAAATATTTATTTGAGGGCTGCAGGAACTTATTACGAAGGGAGCTTTCAATTAATTAACTTAATTTAGCTGAAATAATTAAATTAATTTCCTTTTTGTATTTAAATTCCGAGAAGTTTATGGTAAAATTAATAGTATAATTAATTCACAGGAAGTCAACGGATGAAATAAAATTGATATTTAAGATTTCTAGAGAGTTACTACTAGATTATAAAGTTTCTTGCGCAGCGTAAAATTCACAGAGTTTTATCATTAAAGTAACTATAAAAGGTTTGTTCAGATATTATTTCAACACTCTTTCTGAACAACACTTGACTTAATATTTATTAGATATTATATATATATAATTGGCGCTTTGGAACCGCTGAAGCGATTTTTCGGCCGAGCTCCTTCTCCAATTTGTGGTTTTGCGTCTTGATGTTTTTCCAACAAATGGAGGGACCTACAGTTTATACTAAGCCGCCTCCGAACGACTGATGGGTTTTTTACGATGAGCCTTTATTTCATGTCCGAAATACACTCGGAGGGGTGGACATTCCCTGCCGAGAGCGACCGCAATTCGAAAATTTAACTTAATTTTTTATTTAAATTAATTTTCCAAAACTTTTGGATGTTGCTGGCACTGGGATATGAACCCGAGTCATCCGAATGTCAATACGCAATGCTAACCACTCGGCTATCGCGGCCGCCAAGATATTACATATTATATTACATACTAATCAATATTGGATAAGCCAAGAAACTTAGATAGATAGCTGTGTTTAGCTTTCGAAACAGCTTTCGTCAAAATATCTGCCAGCATGTCATTAGTTGGCACGTACGCCAATTTTATCGTATTACCTTCAAGGTTCTCACGGATGAACTTATTTTTGATGTCGACGTGCTTAATACGAGGTGAATACGAATTATTCGTAGCAAACTGTATAGAAACTTTTTTGTTATCACAATATAGTAAAATTGTTTTCGCAGTATTTGGAGTTAGTTCATTTTTCAATCGCTGGAGCCACGTTGCTTCTTGAATTGCTGCAGTCATAGAAACAAATTCAGCTTCAGTCGATGATGAGTTACAGTTCGTTGTCGACGAGTGCACCAAGAAATGGGGCCACCCTGGAGCTTAAATACGTAGCCGGTTGTAGAATGCTTTTCGTACCCTTTAAGCAACGCATGACCCTTTTACTAGCGACCCAATGCGCCTGATGCGACTGATCTCAGGGCGTGCAACTTGTGCTGCGAACAGTAAACACCCAACTGCTTGCATGTATGGCACCTTAGCCGTCTCAAGTTTTTCATCTTCGTTGTTTGGACACATACTCAAGTTGAGATTTTGGTTTGGGTCCAATGGTGTCCCTGCTGGGTTACAGTCATTAATGACAAAGCGTTTTAGCATATTTTCAATATATTGAGATTGATCGATTTCGATCGTTCCTATTGACTTATTTCGCGTAACACGCATACCAAGTACTGATAAAACCTCACCAATGCCTTTCATTTTAAATCATGATGATAACTCTGTTTTCAGAGTTTTTTTAATTCGTTTATATTTTTCGAAAATAGCAAAACATCATCTACATAAACAGCTACAAATAACATGTCGTTGCCTGATATCCGATAATATACGCACGGGTCAACCTCACTGCGGACTAAACAAATGCTTATAAGAACTTGATTAAAAAACCTTTAATGACTAATCTGGCTTTGCGACGTACCATTTGACCATTTGCATCAACTTTTGTCTTAAACACCCACTTAGGCTTGATGGCCTTTTGACCTGGAGGTAAGCTTGTCAAAAACCAAGTTTTATTTTCTCTAAGCGACTTCACTTCTTCGCTAACGGCTTTTCTTCAGCTTTATCGGAATCATTTGCGCTTTCAAACTCGGTAGACGACGAATTTGCATCTTCATTTTCTGACCAATCACTGTACTCGATAGGATTTGCATTAATATTTGACAAATTGTTGTTGTTGCTTACGCTCTGCTGCTCAGTTACTACGCGCTCTTCTTTGACGTCTGATAATTCTAAACATTCTTTTTTATCTGAATTGAAGACGTTGTTAAATATACTCGACGGTTCTATTTCATTAAAAAGTTTGTTTTCTTTACTACCATTTTGCAAAAAAAATTGTAATAAGTCGTCATTTTGTGTTTATTGAATACACAACATGACGACTTATTACATTTTGTTTGAATATTTGGATTGAACAAACAATATACCTTTGAGGATGAACCATATCCAAGCATAATACATTCTACTGATTTAGCATCTAGCTTTTTACGTTTCTCAGGCAGCATGAGCATCCTGGCTATACTTCCGAATACTTATCTGTCCATATTTCTTCTGGGCTTTTCACGTTTGACCCGAACGGAAAAGGTTCAATAAGTATGCAGCAGAATTTACGGTTTCAGCCCAAAATTTGCAACTAAGGCTTTCTCAATAATTGTTCGATTAAACCTTCCTGTACGATGAAGTAGTTTGATGCACTATACCATTGTCAGACAAAAAAAATTAAATTTTGTGGTGGTAGACTCAGTCCCTTTGTCTGAAGAAAAAAATTTTATTTGGTGGCCACACTGATTTTCTGCCATTTTCTTAAACTTCACAAATTCTTCAAATACTTCATTTTTGTTCTTAATTGTCACCAAAAATATTTTATTAGAATAATCGTCTATAAAAGTTAATGAAAATCGCGATCCTGAAAAAGGTTTTCCTGGAAACGGTTCCATTACGTCTGAATGAATTAGTTCTAAAAGTTTTTTCGCTCATGTACCAGTTTTTTTACGTACTATAAGTGTTTGTTTTGCTTTTATAACACAATACACTTTTCGCTATTACATTTACCGAATTCAACACCAACAAATGAGCTTTTAACTATTTCACAAATATGCGCCTGTGCCATAAATCGTAATCATCACGCACTACCATCGCTTTGGTTTTGTTGTCCGCGCAACTTAAAGTCTCAAAATTTAAGCGATATAAGTCATTAACAACACTTGCAGTGCCAAATAAATTCTTCTTTTTATCCAAGATTTTACAAGAATCGTTTTCAAATACAATTTATATTACCATTTTTGGTCATTTGCCGAACCGATAGTAAAGTTGCACAAATATCTGGAACGTATTCGACGTCCTTTACAATTGCATCAGCCTCGTTATTCTTTGATGATAGAATAATGTTCACATCACCTTTACCACACACAGGAATTGTTTTATTGTTCGCAATTAGTATTTGTTTATTTTGAACCGGCACTTAATTTTCTATAATATTATTATTCATTGTCGTATGCGAAGTTGCGCCCTAGTCTCATGATGAAATAATATACAGGTGAAGTAAGTAAGCAATTGTCCCTTTCCCACACGCTGCCTTAGCAAAAGATGTTGCTTTTATAGAATTATATACCCATATTTAAATAAAAATATTAGAAAAAAGGGAGAATTTAAAGTTTTTGAACACTGAGAAGAGTAGGCATTATTGGAAGTTTTTCAATGTTTGTTTTAACGACATTCCGTTGTAAACAAGATTTTGTTCAAAGTTTTTGTTTAAAAAATTATAGTAGGGACAATATAACGTGTTAAGAATTGAATATAACATATATTTTGTTAACCACAAACTTACAATAAATGGATTTATGCATTTTATAATTGGCCAGTGTCGCGTTTTTAACGAAAGGGAAAAATTGCTATTGACCTATCGGTGATCAGCGAATTTGTTTCGTTTCATATAATAATTTTGTAATTAATTTGATATTGCTTCAGATCCAGTGGTTGGAAGTTAATTGTTATTTACCGCATATACGTAAATCGATGTTTGTAGATTATTTTAAGCTGAATTGATTAGAGGCCTTATCATCGCTTTAAGATCATCTAGAGCCCTTTTTTTGCGTTCGTCCAAAACCAATGTTTGAGCAAAGATTTTAATACTCATTCCACCAGCTTTTACCTTCCAAGTCTTATTTCTGCATCGGGAACTAATTACTTTAAATAAAAAAGTTATTTCCTTCTCGATTTTATGGAGCAGCTAGCAGCAGCTGGTGGGTAAATCTGTAACTGTTTAGTGTAAGAGACAAGTATAACCGTGACCTTATATGATCGATCTCGGATTCAGGGCAGACCACTGGGTGTGTCACTGGGTTTTAGTTCTGGCCCGACCAACATCCAAAATTATAGACAATCCAAAAAAAAAATTTACTTAATCTTTTCGAATTGCGGTCGTCATTCGGCTGGGAATATCACGCCCTTCAATTGTGTTTCTGACATGAAATAAAAGCTTCTACATTTTTTGAGAAAACATCAAGACGCAGACCATAAATAGGACGAGGAGCTCGGCTGAAAAACACTTCAGCAGTTATAAAGCGCCAATTATATATGTAAATAATGTTTGAATACATACTTACATATATATTTTTCAAAAAATAATTAATTAATTTCAATATTTATATATATATCCCTGAAATTCCCGATTTTTGTTTCTTTCATCCCCTTTCTCTTCAAATTCGAAAATACAACGTTGAGCTAAGGCAGTGTCAAAGTCTCTTTCTACTCTACTTACTTCACCTGTATATTATTTCATCATGCCCTAGTCTATGAACCAATCATTGTTACGAGTGTCATGTGAAAGAAGAGAAGCAAAAAGAAGAAGAAGCAACGAAGCTGTTAACAGTGTTGTTCTCTTTACTAGATCTATTAGAACATTGTTTTAAAAAGTGGCTGTTCTTCACATAATTTTGCATCGATCCGAAATCTGAAAGCTTGCACTGGACTAATCGCTTAAGCAATTCTACCTTTCGCGTTAATCCATTGTCTTCATATGCTGCAAGTATCGCCTTCCACGCCATATGTGCAGACGTAGCTGTGGCAATATGCGAGAAGTTGTTGGGCTCTATTATTAAGGTAACTGATTAATCCGCGTATAAAGTTCGATATACACTTTACGTTTAGTTATTTACGATGCCGACTTTATTTCGT
This sequence comes from Ceratitis rosa, assembly GCA_037013455.1. Classification (NCBI taxonomy): domain Eukaryota; kingdom Metazoa; phylum Arthropoda; class Insecta; order Diptera; family Tephritidae; genus Ceratitis; species Ceratitis rosa. The sequence goes on from JAWMAG010000029.1 coordinate 6,224,905, forward strand.
GCCAAGCGGCCCATAACCTAATAGGTTATAAAGTTTCTTGCGCAGCGTAAAAAATAAAACGACCAACCTTTAAAACGGAAGGGAAGTTATATATTAGCCATTACTAATTCACAGAGTTTTATCTTTAATGCAAGTCATACATATTTTTATATTATTTCAACAGTTACCACAATTTGGCGTTGGCACTGCTGACGCGATTATAGCCGAATCAATATTAGCGCATCCTTCATGTCAGTTGGAAATGTCAAGTGAAAGCAGGACATTCTCCATCTGATTCTTCCAACGGAGTGGAACTCCATCGTCTGCGGTATTCGCCGTTGCCAATGCGCAAAGGACCATAAATCGTTCGCAAAACATTTGTTTAATGACAGGAGATATTTCGTGTTGTCCCCATTCACTACCAGACCCAAAGCAACGCCAACGGCGCGGTTTTTGAGGCCAATAATGGCGTACGCCAGAAGCTGTCACAGGATAAAGAATCACCCTGTCTGAAACCTCATTTGTTAACGAAAGGCTAGGAGAGATCCTTTCCGATCCTGTCGGAGCTTTAAGTGTTGTCCAACGTCAGTTTACATATCCGTATAGGTTTTGTGGGGATACCAAATTCAGACATCGCGGCGTAAAGGCAACTTCTATTCGTGCTACCGAAGGCGGCTTTAAAATCGACGAAAGAGTGGTGTGTGTCAATCCTATTTTCACGGGTCTTTCCCAAGATTTGGCGCATAGTGAATACCTGGTCAATGGTTGACTTACCAGATCTGAAGCCACACTGGTAAGGTCCAATCAGTTTGTTGACGGTGGGCTTTAGTCTTTCACACAATACGCTTGATAAGACCTTATATGCGATGTATAGGAGCGTGTCAGCTCTAATAAAGTGAAATTCAAACTTGATGGAATGATATATAGCATGGCAAGCATAAAAATCAAATCAGCCTTGGTCGAACAAAATCAACTGCTAGATCTATACTTAAGTAAAAATCAATACTTTTGTACCTTATGCCTACAAGCTGACCTATGTTTAGAAAGGCATCAATCATAGCTGTTTAATTAATTTTTCCCACATCACAAAACTCACCGTAGGCATACTTTGCTGTTGATTACTCTATTTCACAAAAGCAAAGCGTTTTAGTTCTTTCCCAACAAATAGAGTGCAGATACCTCTAAAGCTTTATTACTGTGAAATATCGAAAAATCTACTCGGACTTCATAATATTTACTGAAAGTACACATATTTGTTAACAAAACACTTCAAGAATATTCAAATCTTTCCGTTTTTCCTTTTTTTCTGAGAAAAGCGGATGAAAACGGTAAGACATCATGTCGAAGCGACATAAAATGTTAATGGACATATAAGACAAATTTAAAAAATAATAATAATTAGGTAAGCTTTTCCCACAAAGGGAATGAATGAATTTCTTCCAGAAACAAGTTTGAAATATCGTTCTAGTTAAGATCTCCAAGAAAAAATTTTTAGGAGAATTAAACAAGAGGTCTTCTGCGGCAGAATTTTTGTACTGAGCACTTTAAATCCCCTGGAGAAAAATAAGCCAGAAATATGCAAAACTTTTTTGTTTATTTTTATCATGGAAACCACTAAAAAATTCTTGATACGCTTCAATTTGAAACATTTGTTGCTATTTAGGTCACACCTAGTCACATCACGAAAATCATTTCCATAGAGCTTTAAAACCTCTAAAAGATAATTTTGCGGCAATTACAGATTTTGTTATGTTTCTTAGAATTCATTAAAGAACCTGTATACGCCACGCCAATATTTTATGTTTTGCAACGTTTTAAACTTAAAACATAAAACTCATAAAATTTACCAATTTAATAATATTATTGAACCAAATAAACCTAAAGTGCTTTCAGTTTGCGCCCAAATTTTACTGCTCTGCCCACCATGGCGTATGAGTAATGCCGACTTTACCATATACTTGTAATTTGCACAGAAATTAGTGAGTAACCAACGATGCACACGCAAACCCCTTTTTCGCTTTACCAAGAGTAATTAATTTAAATTTCCTTCATTTTACAAGTAGCAACACATGTACACGCATACATACTTACAAATATAAACACATACACGTCTTACTTATGCCGTCTTCAGGCTGTGAAAACTTCGATTTTCAGATTTTCAGAGCAATTTTGCACTACGCAGTAGAAGCTTAAAAAAGAAGAAGGAAAAAGCAAACTCTGCTGCGTTTTTAATTGAATTTATCACAGCATTATATTGAGTAAAAGTAATGGTTTTTGTATTTTTTTCAGGTTTGGCTATTTTTTTTTTTGCTGTTTTATTTCTCCAGCATGTTTCCACTAAATTAAAATGGGTTGTTAATGTTATGCTTTAATTAAAATTTCAAATTGAAGTAATTAGAGTAAAGTAAGAGTGAGGTAAAAACAAAAAAAAAAGAACACCAACAAAAGAAAGAAACATGCACAGTAGCTACGCTTTATTGAAGCCTATTGTACGCTCGTACATTTCCACATTTGCCAGTAATAACATGCACTTGTTGTTGTAAATGTATATAAATATTTACGTAGTGTAAACATTGTGAATTGCATTTCCTGTTCTTTGTACACGCTGATACATACGCGGTAAATATATGTATGCACGCAAACACGCAGGTGGCAGCTTCGACGTCGCATGACGTTAGCAAGCGTGCGTGCTGTAAAACGCCCCTTTGCGCTCATTTGCAGCTTAAATTAAATTTCGCCCGTTCAACGTGGTGCCAGTGCTGAGTAAAAGGCTGGGAGGAAAGGCTAGGTAAGCGCGTCAGCGATATACATATAAGTACATATGTACAGTAGAAAAGGAAAAGGATACGGGAGATGAAATGAAAATTTGCACATTCAAAACAAATGAAAATCGTGCGTTTATAAATAGCTAAAGTACAACAACAACAACCACAACCAACACACCACCATAACAAAAGGTGTCAGTGAAGTCAGTGAACAATTAAAAACCAAATAAAGTCTTGCAAGGAAAAGTACTCTCAGACTGTCTCGTACATACACATGAGGTGTGTTCAAAAAATAAGAAGAATTTTTAATTTCGCTGGTAGGTCAAGCATATATTTTCTTTATATTAGCATAATAAAAATGTCAGCTGTTTGAAGGTGACAATCACTAGGTTTATAATTGTTTTATTAGCTGAGAGATCTTTTGTTTGGAACACTGGTCGTCCAAAAACAACGACAATATCGAAGCAGTGCGGCAGACTGCAGTCACAATTCAAGAAGCTCAATTCAAATCAAATTTCAAAAAGCTCTCTACAGCATATACTCACTAAATATCTATGTCTCAATGCTTACAAAATTCAACTAACCCAGCAGTTGATGCATAACGACCTTGTACAGCGAAGAGAGTTTGTTAAATGGATTATTGAGCATTAACAAATGAATGCTGATTTTTCGAGTAAAATCATCCTAAACCTTGATGGGTGTGTTAATTGCAAAAGTTGTTTCTTTTAGGGTTTTGAGAACTCACATGTGATTATCGAAAAACAAAGGCGTCCACAATGTGACACTGTTTGCTGCGGATTTTGGGCTGACTCTTAGGGGTGCTTCTGGAAGCCCTTTGCTCAATGTGTTGTTCCATAAACAACCCAATCGTACATACGTATATGTAATTCATGATTAAATAAAAAAATGTATTTATTTATTTGTATTTATATAAAATTTAGCTTACCACATAAATTTTATAAGCTGTTTGTTTGAGAGTTATAGCTGCTAGGCCTTAAGCTCAATACTTATTTACGTATTTACTTATCATACATACTTACGTTTTTAGTTCAGATTCCTTTTATTGGTTATTAAGAAGATTTATTCGACTGGAGGAACTGAGAGGTAAGAAGTTGGATTTGTGTTAGTAAAAATTCGTTCTCTGTGGGGAGCATATAGTGGGCAGCGCAGAAGAATGTAGTCAAATTTGGCTATGACATTTGCACTGCAAGTACAATATGTACGAGTTGAGTTGTTCGTAAGATGCCCATGTAATAGTGTTGTGTGTCCTCGTCTAAGGAGCTCGAATTTTATAACGTCAAGCCGGGAAGGAATCTTTTTTTTTTAATTTTTGTAAGAAGTCCATTAGATGGGTCTTTGTGTAATTTACGTTTTTATACCAATTATTGGTTAGGTTCCATTCGAGGCATTGTTTCGAGAGGGATTATTGCTTGATATGGTTTTTAACATCTTGAATGTTTAGGTTTTCTGTACTGATAACTGGTCCTTGGTTCGCTTGCTTGGCAGTTTGGCCAGCGAGGATGTTTCCAGTTATTTATGTATGTCCAGGAGGCAATCTTACTAGTCAATCCGAAAAATGCTTTTCAAGTATTCGAACATGAAGTTTATGCTCAGTGTGTTCATGGATTTTAATAGCAGAGCTCCTGCCCCCAGATCAAATAGTCAATAAGAAGTACAACTTAGAAGTTCAGCACCATATATCCATATAGAAAAATATTTTAAATATCCAACGTTTTACAGCCATAGACAACAATAAAAGGGCATCGCTAAATGAGCTAAGAGCAAAAAAAAATTCGAAGATCACTATCAATGTGAATGGATAAAAAATTATTTGTTTCAAAAAAATACAAGATCTCAGTATTTTTGAATACCACTCGTATTTCGCGACCTTTACTTGTTTACGTTGCTTCCATAGTAGAAATTGCATTTTCTTATTATGTATGCTTATATAAATAAGAATATGCCAGAGTTTTTAAAGCAATTGTAAGTCATGCAACTACAACTCCGTGGCAAATGAAAAATATCTCGTTAACGATGACAGTTTTATAATTTTTTTACTTCATTTTCAATTTTTTACGATAATAATAGTAGAAAGACATTATAGAGTCATTTGTAAAAAAATAAATTTGACTATAAATAAATAAACAAATAAATAATATAAATATCAGATTATTGGCTAATTTCAATTTGGCTGCAATTTATTTTAAAATTTTTAATATATTATTATTGTTTGTTCGAAGAATTACGAAAAACTTAATTAAGCTTCAACTAATGCAAACTATTAAATTACCCATTATATTATTGACCCTAGTGCATTCAAAGTTTGAACTTATTATTACAGCGATTGCGTTATTTTGTACCTACTCATGGTGGGGCGCATTAAATATATTCAGATTGTTAGTCGCTCTTTCGGTTCTAAAAGTATTCTCGGAAATTGATAATATGAATACTTCGAAGTAAGCCGCATGCGGGTTAAGCGAGTCAGACAAATCAATGTCGGCGGAATGTATGTATATTAAAATCGTTACATAAATATCAACGGAAGGGGCCTAAAGTAACTAGATGATCTTAAAGGGATGGTAAAGTTAAGCTCGCTAAGTAGGAATGGATACCACCTCTAATCAATTTAGTTAAAAATAAATAAAAAGCAGCTTTCTACAGCTTTGGCGTGTAGGCAGATTAATGAGTTGTTCTTATTCGCAACCCAGTTTAAATTTCTTAACGCGAATAGTAGGAAAAGTTTTTGAACATATTCCAATTTGTCTCTGTATAATTGATAGTACGGACACCATACAAATGAGCTATATTCTAAACTGGGCCTAACAAGTGAGATAATTAACCCAATGTTTAATAAAGGTTAAAATGCCTTTTGCCTTATTAGCACAAGCATTTATATGATTTCAACAATCTAGGTTAGTATCCATTGTGACATCTAAATTGATGAAGTCAGCAGCTCGTTCAACATTGTGATTATATCTCATATTGGTAAAAGATTGGAAAGATTTGGAAAATTTATAATTTTGCGGATAAATTTTGCTTTGCAGGCTTACAAAATTCAACTCGTACAAAAATTGAAGCCGTACGACTATCAAGCACTTCGCATAGACGGTGTGTCCCAAAAATAACCGAACTTTATATTTAAATCATACATCATACAGCGCCATCTATTGAAAATTTGCAACATTAAAAAGATACAGTCATCCTCTTTCAAACGCACCTGACTTCATGTAAGTCGGATGACAGATGTAAAAGTGACAGCCATTTTAATAAAACCAAAAGTGTGCTAATGGTTCAAAAATAAAATAGAACAAAGAGCAAATATAAAATTTTGTGTCAAACTTGAAAAAAAATTTGCTGAGACATAAGAATTAATAAAAATAGTTTATTATTATTCAAGCAGCCGTAACCGAGGTACTGAAGAACATTTCTATAAATGACATAAAAAAATCTATGCATGCGCTGGTTGATCGTTCCAAACGTTGTGTTGAGTCAATGGAACCTATTTTGAATAAATATTAAATTTCAAAGATAATATAATGTGTATTTTACTATTTTATATCCAAGAAGTTCGGTTCGGTTATTTTTGGGACACGTCGCATATGCGGTGAATGTAATCAAAATGATTTTCACAAGAAAATGTTTTTCAGCTATGAAAGCCACTTCTGGTTTAAAGGGTACCTTAATAAATAAAACTGTCCCATTTGGAGTGATGATAATCCACTACTAATTCCTGAGATGCCGTGACATCCCCAAAAAGCCACCGTTTGGTATGTTCTATGGGCAAAAGGAATCATTGGTATAAATTTCTTCAATAACGAAGCAGGTCATTATACTACATAATGCTATGCGATTAATGACTTTTTCTTGCCTGATTTGGAGAACATTGATGTGGCTGACCTTTGGTTCCAAGAAGACTAGTCTTCGTGGTATACAGCCAACGAAACAATCAATTTATATAGGAATTTTTTGGTGGGTTCATTATCTCACGTTGTGAGCCGGTGTTATGGCTTCTAAGAAAGCATCGTTGTAAATACGTGTAAAATGCCCCAGTTTATTGAGGATGGGGCATTCCTGCGTTTCGCTCTCTTCTTCTTCTGTCTATGTTCTGTTCAAAACCAATTCCAAGCTTGTGGTTATAATATTTTAGAAGTACTTAACTCTTCCAAACTTCTCCGATATTATAATGCAAAATTCTCTTTTGCTTAATGTAAGTACTGATTTAGTCTATCGGCAATCTACGTTGCTACAAGAATATGTTTTGAAACGAACTGTATGTTGGAAGTGCTTTAGTAACTTAATAATACTTTACGATCTTTTTTTGACCAAATTTGAGCTTCATATCCTCCTTACTTATTTTCACACATTTGAATAAAATTCCCCTATTGAAGCAGATCAACATAATCTCTGTTTGGTTTTCAGGTCATTGTTCTGTTGAATTGTTTTCGGTTTTAAGTTTTATTTAATTTTTTTTTTTTCAAACAAAGATGTCTGGAAAAAGAAGTCTGATGAGGAAACGTGGTGGTTTCTGAAATAGCAGCTATAACTTCTACTGTCCAAAACTGTTGTTGTAATTTTGTCACTATTTCCAAAAAATATATGGTCTGAGACATTTCCATAAAACTTAAAACCAAAAATAGAGTCTGTTTGTTGAACAGACCTATAACTACTTAGATTGAGGCATCCAATTGGTGTTGAAATTGTCACGGAAGAACCTTGCTCCTGTGCTTGTTACGCATTTAAAACCATTGGTGTAGATATCTTCGCTTAATTTTTGCATTTCAAATCGAAAATAAAAAGAACTTAATAAGTATTCTGTGAAGGCATAAGTGCAATTTTACCATAAATACGTTTAGCACACTTTTCTTTCAAAAGTTTAAATTAACTTCATTAAATATTTAATTTAGCAGAGCCTTGACAGGACATACACACTTGAAGACAAAGCTATGGATTATTAAACCAAAACCAAAAACAAAACAACTACAAAATAAACACAAGCATAGAAGTTTGTGCAGAAAAGAATAGGGAAACCTTAATTTCAAGTGGAACCGAACTTTATTTAGCCAGCGGTTGTTCTTCGTTCAGTCGATCAGAAGTAGGATTATCTTACAATAAAATTCAATCTAAATTTCGAGCAGATGGAGGCTGACAGATGTAGCAAACTGATTTATATTGCCTAGAGGCTACCGTTAGTTTCACAAACCCAATATACCTCATAGATATGCCCAGTACAACGGGGACCGTTCGACTTTAATTAATTTAATTGAAAAGTTTTTGCTACATATTTATACAAAAACAATAACGACAATAGGAGTAATAGCGAAGCGTAAAAGTTCACATACACGCATTGAGATGACCGTGTATGCGTGTTAAGCTTTATGCACACATGCAAGCCTCTTCACATATATGTATGTATACATGTATGAAACAAAAAAAAAGAGAAAAATAAAAAAAGAAATGAAACGAGAAAAGTGGAAAAAACTTTTAAAAAGGCCAGCAAACAGATAATGTCCAGCATTAATTTCAATTTCCACCGACTCGAAAAGGGTAAAGGTAAAACTTTGTAAACAAAAAATGGTGGAAGACAGTGAGAGGGCGAGAGAACAAAATGCGCTCTGCTGCCAAGCCATATGGTATCCATATTTAAGAGTGCGTGTGATTGTGTATGTAGAAAAACAAAAAATAGAATAACAGTTTAAGTAGTCCATGATACATATGTCAATAAGTACAGGCAAATAACAACAACAATAAACGTATAATGAAATTGGCAGTAAACTCAATGCGACGAGAAGCTCAAGTGTAAGCAGCAGCAACGGCAGTAGCAGGTGATGGTGGCGGCAATGTGGTTGTGACAACAACAACGACAACAACTGCACTTAAACCACACGTCGCGCTCATCGCATCACAAAACACCAAGCGTACTAACTTAATTAGTCTCTCTCTCCTTCTCTATCTCTCTCTTTCTCTTTCTCTGCCGCTGTGCTGCTCTATCTGTCCGCCACTTGGCTAACTGCCCAGCCTTCAAGTTGCTTTTAAGCGCGCATGCATACACGTATGTAGAGCTATAAGTATACTGAGCGCCATGTGTGTGTACATACCTAAATGTGTTTCGAAAAATATAAACAAAGAAAATCAGCTGAAAAAAAAATTATTGTAAATTTTTTGATTTCAACTATAGCGCAAATTCGATAATTTTATAAAGAAAAAAAAAATAATTTTTCGTTTAACTTTCAAAAAAATAAGTGAATTTAATTAAAGTATTAAAAGAAGATTGTGCAAATAAAAAAATAAAAAAAAAATTAATTTTTATTATACATTCAAGTGTAAAATATTTAAGTAAACAACCAATAAAGAATTTATTATAATTTTTGTTTACTTTTGCAAAACAAAAAAAATAATGATTTATTTTTATTTATTTTTTTTTAAATGCATATTTGCATAAAAATAAAATGAATTATAACGGTAAATAATTCATGTTGTAAACTATTCAAAGAATTTTTTTTTTCAAAAATCAATCATCAGAAAATTATATTAATTAAAAATTATAAAAAATCAAAATTGTTTACCCAACATAAAATAAAAAAATAAATTATCTTCAGCAGATTTTGTATACATTTACAAGGGAAGCCCTAAAATATTTAAAAAAAATTTGCAAAAGAATTACTAAAAAATTATTTTTATGAGAATATTTAATATTATAAAATAATTCAATCATAAAATTTGAAATAACATATTATTTTAATTGTTTTTTTATTTATTTTTATTCAGTTGTGATTTTCGCTTTTCTTTTGATAATAATTATTTTACAAAAAAATAAAAAAAAATCCTTCAAAAGAATTTCAAATTTATAAAATCATTGGTGTATTAAGTTTTGTTCCCCACTGTTTTTATTCTATGTTTGTATATATGTACATACACATGTGTTTGTTTACTGTTGAGCTAATGCCAACGGAAGATCATCACTGATTTGCCCTTGTCCTTAGCTGGCGCTCCCATGTGGCTTCGGCTATTTTATGCACAATGTCGTTGTTGTTGTTGTTGTTGTTTCCTACAACATTTTATTAGCGCATTGCATGTTCATGCGAACATCTGAAATCTAAAACTATTTAGTGTTTGTTCATTAAAGCGTACAATGTATGAGCCCCGATTTCGGGATTTAAATAATTGAATTTTAAGTTTTGTCAACCCCCAACAGGGAAGCGACTCACCCTGTGATAGGAATTTCCTAAAATTTTCTTATTATTCAGTAACATATGGAACTATTTTGATTATTAAAGGGCGTGAAGCTACTCACTCGCTCGTTTATGCTTTCTACAAATGAGTCATTATGTGCTGAAAGTGATTTGATTGTACTTTCAACCATAGTGCTATCCTGTTTTTCACATCGATTTTTTGACTTCCAAAAATCTGAATAAACGAGAATTCATATATAAATATTCTTCGTTCCTCACACACAGAGAGCGCCGAAGTTGCTCAGAGAACACCAGCGAGAGTCGTTGACACATATAAATGAAACATTCAAGGTCATCTGTTTCTGAGAGAGCTCCTACTTCTCGAGCTCAGTAAGCCTACCTTCCGATGCTAACTGAGCTCTGAGTTTTATAAAATTCTGGTTTTTTAACAAATTTAGTGTGCTCGAAATCCCGAAATTCTGTATGGAGCCAATAAGTATTTGTACATCTCTAATTTAAACACAAACTAGTAGTATTTGTTTTATAGTTCTATGCATTGCTGTCATTTGCTCCTTCCTTACATCGCTCGTTTTTATTTTAATCAGCTCTTGGATTTGAATTTATTTGTTTTGACTTAAGTTTTTAAACACCGCCACCGGTGATTAGTTGGACTAAGCTTATTTTCCATAGCTAGCGGAAATAAAGAAAAATACTTTAATGTATTTTTGTTTACTCAGAGGTGGCAGGAGCCATAATAAATATTGAGTATTTGTTTCAAATTAATTGATTGAAAAATTAGAAACAAATTAGCTACATTCTGTTGCAAGTCGACGATATCAAAATGCATTTGGAACCAAGCCACTAAGGCCAGAACAGGTAAATAAATAAATAAATCAAACATGTGACTGAGTGTGCGAAGCCAACGCTTGTGCGGTCTGGCAATGAAGTGTAAAAGCCTGAAAGTCAAATCAATAACCATGGAACAGAAGTTTTATCGCCCGACTATGATGAAGTCCAAATAGGATTTATTCACTTGAAGAACAGCAAAGCGGCGGGGTGATTTAACTTTAGCGCACTGTGCCCATTTTATATGTGATCTGTATGAAATAAGCTACCCCAACGCCACTGTAAGTTCATTGGTACTCCACGAAACTTAACTGGTTGAGAAAACTAACGCTGAGCAACATTAAAAGCATCGAATGAAAAAGGGAGGAGCTTACCGAGTCGTTCATTTCCAAGCGAGGCTTTATGCAGGGTGACGAGCAGCAGAATGAAATAACTTAGAAAGTCAAACTCCTTTAAGGTTTACTGACGCATGCTGATGACACTGACATAATCGGTCTCAACGACCGGAAAATTTCTGTGTTTTTTCCTGACAGGATAAGAAATCCAGGCGAAGGAGTGTATTAGTGAATGACGACAAGACACTGTGGACAATCATAACTTTGTGGTCGTAGATAATTTGGTCTATACAGAGTCTAGAATCTACATTACCTACAATATCACAGGTGCTACTTTGGACTGAGTAGACGATTGAAAAATAAAATCTCCCCACTATGAACAAAGACCAAACTACCTAGTATATGGTATAAAAGCAGGGAAATTCCTTGACGCTTACTAAGATATTACGGTTCTCTTCTGGAGGGTTAAAACTACTTTTCCGGCAGATAGTCTTAAAAAAAAGAAAACAGCCAGTTTGGTAGAAAATTAACCATAGCCGGGATACCTAGCTCTCAGGAAGCTGGTGCGCTTATTTAACTTAATCAAGTAAACATTTCGAGATAAGAAAATACTCACCGCTGACTACTTTACTTAGCAGCTGAAAAGCGACGAATGTCCTTAAAGTAAGCAGTTCGCACTTAACTTTGCGCACGCAAGACACGCCAATTCCTCCATGAAAATAATGTCATCTAAAAAAGATACATCCGACGTACTTAGACGGCATAAGTCATCACTGTAGAAAAGTTATTTTGTCACAAATTATCAATTGGAGGATAAGTTAGACCGACAATCAATTCGGCGATTATAAAGAACCAATTAAACCTGTTATATGCCTATTAAATAGCTCCAATCATATTAGGATGACCACGATGAGACTTTAAAGCAAGTGAAGCATCCAAAAATGCACAAAAGGTTCAAACGTGCTGAAGTTAAGTCAAACTAAGTCATAACATCCAGGACTACACTTATCGTACCGAGAATAGAGCACTCATTCTTTATCTTTGTTTCGCCATAACCTTTAAAGGAAGAGAGAAGAAGAGCAGATATAGAACAACCTTTAGAAAAGAATAGCCCATTGAATAAATGTCAAAATACCAGAATTTCTATTCCAATTTAAAGGGAGAAGTAGAAGAATTTACGCATATTTTTATTTTTCATAAATCTCTCACATCTCAAATCGGCTGACTCACGTGGCGATGGACAATAAAGCGCACACTCCAAAGTCTACATAGATATTTATGCAATAACAACTAACGGTTATTTGCTTTTATGAATTTGCATTACAACGCGCAATTTGTGAATGTAGTGAGTGAAGGTAGGACGTCTGCCTTCTGCCAGAACAATGATAATGATGCCTGTCAAGCTGACAAAATAGCAGCATATTTGCTGCGCGGACTCCTCGGCTGTCAGCTCAAAACGTTTTGTGCGCCTACATGAGGCTTCCTTGGAATTCAATTTTCTTTTTACAATCGACGACAATAGGCAATCGCAATTGTTGCTAGACATCTGTGTGTGTGTGTGTATGTGAGTGCGTATACAAGTTGAGAAGCGCGTGCTTTATTTGTATGTAAAACCGTTGTTGCCTTGCGATGCATTGTATGTATGTAGACACACGCGGCATGACATAAGGCATATGGCAAGTGGCATGTGGCATGTGGCATGCAATTAAATACTCCATATGCCTCATTTGCTGAAATTTTGCTCAGCTGTCGTCAACTTTTGTGCAAAGAACGCGCTGCTGAAAGCAGCTGACACTCCGTTAAGCCGCACCGACAGCCGTCGAGCTCATCAGTTCGGCGGGCAAGAAAACGATTGGCTTGTAAATGACTTTTATTTTTTTTTTAAATTATATGTATGTATTTTTATTATTTTTTTCCATCGTCTGCAGCTTACACACTCACTTGCTTACTAACCTTATGATATACATTTGACTTTGCTTGCAGCTTTATTACAAGCAATTTATGCATGATTTGCATAGTAAAACATACTTATACCATACATACGAACATACATATTTATGGTACATATAAACATGTGTAGGCTCAATATTACTTGGTGATACAAAATTTAAAATATATAAAAATCTTAAATTCATATAACATATGGCATGTTATGGGTAGTATTGGCAAAAATAAAATATTTCGTAACATCAAATATTGCTTAACATAGAAAATTCCGTAACATAAATTATGGTGTAACAAGATATAGGGTAAACGTAACAAATCGCTAACCATGAAATATTGCTTGACTCGAATTATGCTTAAACATTAAATAATGCTGGGCATAAAATTTGACTATCATTAAAACAAGTTAAAAATTTCGTTTAATTAGAATTATTGTTAAACATAAAACATGGCTTAATTTGATTTATAGTACAACATGAATTATTATCTAACATAAATTAGAGACAAGCAAATACCAGGTGTGTTTGTTGAAGTGTGCCGGTTTTACTAGCCATGGAAAAGATCCAGAAGTATGGAAAAAGGGTGGCACACCAGCTGAACGATAGACAAATGGAAAATCGAAAAACCGTTTGTGAAATGCTGCTTCAACGATTCGAAAGGAAATCTTTTCAGCATCGAATTGTCACGGGGGACGAAAAATGGATTTATTTTGAGAACCCGAAACGAAAAAAATCATGGCTTTCCCCTGGTGAAGCTGGCCCATCGACTGCAAAGCCAAATCGCTTTGGCCGTAAGACAATGCTCTGTGTTTGGTGGGACCAGTGTGGTGTGGTGTACTACGAGTTGTTAAAACCTGGTGAAACAGTGAACACGGATCGCTACCGACAACAAATGATCAATTTGAATCATGCGTTGATCGAAAAACGGTCGGAATGGGCCCGAAGACATGGCAAAGTCCATGCAAAGTCCATGCAAAGTCCATGCCATGTCTTCGGGCCCATTCCGACCGTTTTTCGATCAACGCATGATTCAAATTGATCATTTGTTGTCGGTAGCGATCCGTGTTCACCGTTTCACCAGGTTTTAACAACTCGTAGTACACCACACCACACTGGTCCCACCAAACACAGAGCATTGTCTTACGGTTAAAGCGATTTGGCTTTGCAGTCGATGGGCCAGCTTCACCAAGGGAAAGCCATGATTTTTTCGCTTCGGGTTCTCAAAATAAATCCATTTTTCGTACCCCGTGACAATTCGATGCAGAAAAGATTTCCTTTCGAATCGTTGAAGCAGCATTTCACAAACGATTTTCGATTTTCCATTTGTCTATCGTTCAGCTGGTGTGGCACACATTTCCCATACTTCTGGATCTTTCATATGGCTTTTAAACGTTGGTAAATTGCTCCTCGAGTCACATGTAGTGTTTCTGCCAATTTTTGTTGCGATTGGGTTGGATCAACATCCAATTCCTTGTCTATGAACTTTTTCGCTGCACCAGGATATTCATTGTCTGTCAAATCGAAATCTCCACTTTTAAATTGACGAAACCATGTCTCACATGTTCTAATCACTGGAGCATGTTCACCATAAGTTTCTAGCAACAACCGGTGAGCTTTAGCTGCTTTTTTCTTTTGATGAAATATATGCGATATGCGATTGTCTCTTTCTAGCATTACTTTTGTCGGCCAGCTTCTCAAGCTCCTCGTTCTCGCACATCTCGGCCTCTTTCTTTTTTTGTCTGCAGATGCGACTTGCTTCGCTCTTCAGTTCTCGGTATCTATCCCACCCCGCACGTGTTTTGGCCGATCGCGAGGTTGCGAGGTATGCAGTCTGTTGCTGATGAGTGCTCTCAGAGAACAGGTGTGCAAGTCGAGTAGAAAACCGCAATCTGCTGTGATTGCAGCTTTTCATCTTCGCTGCGACCTCGAAACGTACGCACATCTAAAACTCTGGATACATGTCTTCAGTCTATCACAACATTATCGATCTGGTTGAAAGTTTTCCGATCTGGAGACAGCCAAGTAGCGTGGTGAATTTTTTTGTGCTGGAATCTAGTGCTACAGACAACCATATTTCGGAGTCCCGGCAAGGTCTATCAGCCTCAGCCCATTTTGGGGATATTTTGTAGTAGAGGCTGAGTTTTCCGGCGGGGGCAGCGCTCATCCTTCTCTTCCGTCGGAGAGTGGGCGCAAATTAGAGTGGTGTTGACAAATTTTGTTTTGACGCGGATTGTGGCGAGACATTCATCCACCGAAGTGAATGTCAGTACTCAACGACGGAGTCTCTCTCCCACCACGAATCCGACACCAAATTTGCGCTCCTTTATACGACCGCTGTAGTAAATCTCACAAGGACCCACCTTCTTCCGTCCTTGTCCCGTCCATCGCATTTCTTGGACGGCAGTGATGTCAGCCTTTAACTTTACGAGGACATCAACCAGCTAGCCAGCAGCACCTTCCCAATTAAGGGACCGGACATTTCAGGTGCATGCACTAAAATCGTAATCCTTAAAACATTTGCGGGGTTCGTCAACAAAAGGGGTCTCTCATCCGAGGCTGAAATTGATTTTTCATTGGGTTGTTTTTTCATGTGATGGGTTCCAAACCCTACGAACAACCGCATGGAATTCGCCTTCTCACTATAGCTCGCCTCCAAATGGATGTTTGTTGGCTACCCAGGGGATACGGGGTCTAAGACCGGAAGTCGTGACCTGCTTGAACCATATGCAAAAGAATCGTTTCTGGCCACTCCCAGTCAAAAACTTTCCTCACTTATGTGAATATCTGCACAAGGCCCTAATGAATTATAATTGCTAGACATAAAATTTGGCTCACATATACCAATTCCGGGATTATTGAAACATAACATAAATATATAAACCTGAAATATGGATTTTTTAAATATGTTTAAAAGCGTGCAACGATGCTATCACTTAATAGCTAATACTTTGCAAAAATATACCGCAACATGATTTATGGTATAAAATAAAATATTATATATATATATATATATATATAATTGGCGCTTTGTAACTGCTGAAGTGATTTTTGGCCGAGCTCCTCCTCCAATTTGTGGTTTTGCGTCTTGATGTTTTTACCAACAAATGAAGGGACCTACAGTTTATACTAAGTCGCCTCCGAACGGCTGATGGTTTTTTACGAGGAGCTTTTTATTTCATGTCCGAAAGACACTCGGAGGGGTGGCCATTCCCTGCCGAGGGGCGACCGCAACTAGAAAATGTAACTTAATTTTTTTATTTAAATTAATTTTCCATAACTTTTGGATGTTGCTGGCACTGGGATATGAACCCGAGCCTTCCGAATGTCAGTACGCAATGCTAACCACTCGGCTATCGCGGTCGCCAAAAAATAAAATATTACTTGACGTAAAATATGAAAGTTTAAGATTATGCAAAGACTTAAATATTATAAGCATAAAATATTGCTTGACCCAAATAATGTTAAAAAAATAATTATGGCCAATCATCGAATATCTTACCTTAACAAAAAATGTTCTAAAAATATTAAAATGAAATTATTGTAACTACAATAGTGTTTTTTTTGTTTTTTTAATTGTTTTCAATCACAAAATATTTCTTAACATGAAATTTGGCAAAGCATAAAATATGGCCAGTAATAAAAAATTGCTAAACATTAGTTATTACAATTTAAAGCATTGCTAATATTAAATGAATATAAATAAATTATTTATTAAAAATATATTCAAGTCATCATATTAATTTTTCGAAAAAGGTATGGCTATATATTGGAACTTGCCAAAAGCCATTCTTATAAAAATATAAAATTACTTAATTGTGTAGAAGCCGGTAGTAATAGTAGACATACGTGTGCACGTACCTTGTGAGTTTAGCCTTAAGTCATAGTTTGTAAGAATACTACTATAAGGTGGTAATCCTAGTTTTACGATATAGCAGCGAGTAGACTCGTTGCATTAGACTCTCTGTGATCACTATTTTTAAAATAAAGAACGGTTGGTTCGTCCATTTTGTTTTGGTCGCCGAGAAGACAAGACGTGTTTATTTAAAAGTACTCGCTTCCTTCAATTGCATCCATTATAATTTATTTTTTAAAAAGAATGTTATTATACATAAAATATTACTCAACATAAAATTTGGCTTAACATGAAATTTGATAAAACACAAAACTGGTTTCAAATAAAATTTAATTGAACATGAAACATTAATAAACATTGCATGCTCGCCATAAATTATTGCTTAACATAAATTTTTAATCGATGTAAAAAAGCCGTAATAAACTATTGTTACAGACAAATGAGATGTAAATGTAAGAAAAAAATCTTTTCAACTTTCAGCCTTTATTTAACTAAATATATGTATCTTTCTAACGGAGATATATCTGTACGTATTAAATCAGAATTTATATGGAATTTTGCATCGCAACTGAGCCGTAAAAGATTTTCAAAATGTCTCATGGAATTTTCTTCGTCTTCTCCGTTTGCAATATTCCAAACTACATTTTACTGTTAACTCAAAAGCTTGAGATTTTTTTCTCCCTCAGCAGCAAAGAAAATGTCACAAGGGAGGCGAGCTAAATAAATAAATGAGATTCAGCACAAACAACTTACATACTTACTTACTTATAAATAATGCAATAAAACGCATTGATTCTACACTGATCACTTTGCTTTGCTGCAAGCCGAATTGGCAATGTACAAATCAATACATACATACACACATACATGAAATAAATATATACAAATATTGAGTATTATATACATACATGTACATGTTAGGCGAAACAAATGCACTTTCAATAGGACGGAGCTTTCGTTGCAACAACAAAAACTGATTGCATTTGAATTTTTTCTCTAGGTCTATATGAGGGTATATATATATATATATATACATATGTATATATGTTATTTACATTATTGCCATGCAAGCGGAAAATCTCCTTATTTTGTTCAGATTTTATTTTTCCTTTGTAATAAATTATTGCACATAATGTTGTTGTCGTTTAGCATTCAATCAAATTCCATCGTAATAAAGTTGTACTCAATTTATATTACGGAAAATCGTTTCGACTTCATTTACAGTTTAATGAAATGAATGAATTTAAGCGCAACAATATTGTTCATTTGAGTGAGAAATTTATTATGTAATGAAGTTGAAAAAAAAAGAATTTTGTACTAAATGTTTCAACTATTTTTTTACGTTATTTAAACCACTTGTAATTATAAAAATATATACATTTATATATTAATGAAATTCGTGCATGTAAAAAATTTAATAAGCAGTTTCAAGGGTCGGAAATTGCAAATTCTTTGAACTTTTTACAGTAACAATTTATACGTGTGTATAATTGTAATTGTAGATGGTCTTCCGAATAGCTCCCAAAAAATGGCGCTTAGCGATAATAAAAGTTTTCAAATATTTGGTGAATTATTTTTAACGAGAAATAAGTGAAGATATTGCACGGAACAATTAAAAACATTTTAAATTTTTCTACCAAAATTTACCACTTCAAATTGTCAAAAAATACTGAATTAAAAAATAACATAATTATTTAAAAAATTTTCTAAACTTTTCCGACCGGCAGGCAAAGCCATTTCCCTCACCAACTTTAGATAAACGGTTTGGAGAATAAAGCGATTAAGGTAACCTAACGTCTTCACATTTTTAGAAAATGTAATTGATTCCTTCACACCGAAAATACAGGGTTATCTATTTTCCGATTTTCAAAACAAATGTACATAAAATGCATATAAAAAAATTGTTTCAGGAAAATTCATGGCTTTATATATATGTGACATAATCCATCATTGAAATGACGGCCCCGCTAAGTTTTGCAAACTTCGATTCGTTTGAGGTAATTTTCGATAACTTTTTGGCACATACCTATGTTGTTTTTCAAGTGCTCAAGTGTTAAAGGCTTATCCACATGAACACAGTATTTTGCGTGGCCACACAAAAGAGATTCCAAGGGTGTTAAATCGGACGGTCTTTGTGGCCATTTGAAGACACCAAGACGAGAGACTTACTTACATACTTTACTGGCGTAGAAACCGCTTACGCGATTTTAGCCGAGTTGAGAGTGTTGCGCCATTCGCTTCTTCTTTTTGCTGTGTGGCGCCAATTTGAAATACCAAGTACAGCTAGGTCCTTCTCTACCTGGTCCTTCCAACGGAGTGGAGGTCTTCCTCTTCCTCTGCTTCCACCGGCGGGTACTACATCGAAAACTTTCAAAGCTGGAGTATTCGTATCCGAACTACATGCCAGCGTAACCACTGCTTCTTGATTCGCTGAACTACGCCAATGTCGTCGTATAACTCGTACAGCTCATCGTTCCATCGTCTGTGGTATTCGCCGTTGCCAATGCGCAAAGGACCATAAATCGTTCGCAGAACTTTTCTCTCGAAGACTTCTAGAGCCAACTCATCAGATGTTGACATCGGCCACGCTTCTGCGCCATATATTAGGACGGGTATGATAAGCGACATGTAGAGTTTGGTTTTCGCTCGTCGAGAGAGGACTTTACTTTTCAATTGCCTACTCAGTCCAAAGTAGCACCTGTTGGCAAGAGTGATTCTGCGATGGATTTCCAGGCTGACATTGTTGTTGGTGTTGATGCTGGTTCCTAGATAGACGAAATTATCTACGACCTCGAAGTTATGATTATCAACAGTGACATGGGAGCCAAGTCGCGAATGCGATGACTGTTTGTGTGATCGTTCACTACCAGACCTATATCCTTCGCTTTCTTATCCAGTCTGGCGAAATCAGAACTAATGGCGCGGTTGTTGAGGCCAATAATATCGATATCATTGGCATACGCCAGCAGCTGTACACTCTTATAAGAGATTGTACCTTTTCTATTTAGTTCTGCAGCTCGTACTATTTTCTCCAGCACTAAATTAAAAAAAGTCATACGATAAGGAATCACCCTGTCTGAAACCACGTTTGGTATCGAACGGCTCGGAGTGGTTCTTCCCGATCCTGACGGAGCTTTTATTGTTGCTTAACGTCAGTTTACATAGCCGTATAAGTTTTGCGGGGATTCCAAATTCAGACATAGCGGCGTAAAGGCAGCTCCTATTCGTGCTGTCGAAGGCGGCTTTAAAATCGACGAAGAGGTGGTGGGTGTCGATTCTCTTTTCACGGGTATTTTCCAAGATTTGGCGCATGGTGAATATATGATCAACGGTTGACATACCAGGCCTAAAGCTATACAGATAAGGTCCAATCATTTTGTTGACGGTGGGCTTTAGTCTCTCACACAAAACGCTTGATAGGACCTTATATGCGATGTTAAGGTGGCTTATCCCATGATAATTTAAGCAGACTGTGGGATCCCCTTTTTTATGGATTGGGCAGAGCACACTTAAATTCCAATCGTCGGGCATGTTTTCGTTCGACCATATCCTTCAAAGTAGCTGATGCATGCACCTTGTCAGCTCTTCACCGCCATGTTTGAATAGTTTTGCCAGCCGTCGGCTCCAGCCGCTTTGTTGTTTCTTAAGCGAACGATTGCAATTCTAACTTCTTCATGGTCAGGTAGTGAAACGTCTTTTCCATCGTCGTCGATTTGGGGTTTTGAGTTCACTATCTCCGGTTACTCCGTTTTCACTGCTATTCAACAGGCAGAAGAAGTGTTGCCTCCATAAATTTAATATGCTCTGGGCATCAGTGGCTAGATCACCTCTTTGTGTCCTACAGGAGTCTGCTCCGGTCTTGAAACCTTCTGTAAGTCGTCGTATCTTCTTATAGAATTTTCGATCATTACCCTTGTCGGCCAGCTTCTCAAGCTCTTCATACTCACTCATCTCAGCCTCTTTCTTTTTTCTCTGCTGACACGTCTTGCTTCCCGCTTCAGTTCTCGGTATCTATCCTACGCCACACATGTTGTTGATCGCAAGGTTGCGAGGCAGGCAGTCTGTTTTCTCTCCACTACGACACGTACCAGCTGTTTTTGCGACCTTTCCGAAATCCAATGGTTTCGTTTGCAGCTGTACGCAGGGAGTTAGCAATACCGTCCCACAGTTCCCTTATACCGGGTTGCTGATGAGTGCTCCCAGAGAGCAGGTGTACAAGTCGAGTAGAAAACCGCTCGGCAGTCTGCTGTGATTACAGCTTTTCAACGTCGAACCTTCCTTGTGTTTGCTGACGGGCGTTCCTCGATACACAGAGGCGCGGGCGTATCTTCGCTGGGACAAGATAGTGGTCCAAGTCGATGTTGGTTCTTTAGAGTACACCCACGTTAAGAACACTAAAGACATGTCTTCCATCTATCACAACATGATCGAGGTTTTGTGTTTTTCAATCAGGGGCATCCAAGTGGCTTGATCTGTTTTCTTGTGCTGGAAGCTAGTACTAACGACAACCATATTTCGGCTCTCCGCGAAGTCGATCAGCCTCAACCCATTAGAGAATGCTTCGTTGTGGAGGCTGAATTTTCCAACTGTAGCACCAAGGATACATTATTTGCCCACCCTGGCATTAAAATCGTGCCAAGCACGATTTTCACATCATGTCGGGGGCAGCGCTCATAAGTATGCTTTTGGCGCTCATAAAAGGCATCTTTGCCCAAATCGTCCTTCTCTTCCGTCGGGACGTGATTGAAAAGAACCTACTCGCTTTCGTCCTTGTCCCGTCCATCGCACTTCTTGGACGGCGGTGATGTCAGCCTTTATTACTAGGACAGGGGTCGTCAACAGAAAGGGGTATCTCATCCGAGGCGTTGTTAACATTTTCATTGGAGCTGGTTTCAACTAGCGGGCCCCAAACCCAGCGCACAATCTCGCTAGGCGAGTAAGCTTAAACATTTAACACATTTATATAGCGAGCCGCTTGCTTCAAGACCGACGCCCGCTCGCAGCCGCACCTCTGGTGAACAGACGCTGCAATCAGACTTCAGCGTACCCTTAAACCGAATAAGTCGGAGTGACTTCACTGAAGCTTCCTATCTCATTAGCCGTGACCAAAGGCTCCACACGGGTTGGTTACCGCATCTTGCACAAGGGTTGCTGACGTTTCCAGGGAGCGCGATGAGGACGCAAGAGGAGGAATTGAGTATAGCCCCGCAACTGTAACAGCATACCCAGAACCTTGACTACATCCCATTACACCCCGAGAGACTGCGCGATCGAAAAATTTCTCTCGCAATATAGCCATATTCGCTCTTGTTGTGTGGCATTTGGGACCATCTTGTTGAAACCGCACATTATTCAAGTCATGTTCTTCAATTGCAGGGCAAATATAGTCGGTTATATTCCACGACCATAACGCTCCGAGTTGAGAGTGAAAGTCTTGCCGTTTTCGTTTTCAAAGAAGTAAAGCACACCTCAAAACTAAAGAGCGCACCAGAAAGTAAATTATTTTATTTTCTCTTCAATTATCTGAGGATTATCAGAGCCCTATATGCGACTGCAAGTGGGAAAAGAGCCT
Source organism: Ceratitis rosa (assembly GCA_037013455.1). Classification (NCBI taxonomy): domain Eukaryota; kingdom Metazoa; phylum Arthropoda; class Insecta; order Diptera; family Tephritidae; genus Ceratitis; species Ceratitis rosa. The sequence continues at coordinate 6,247,367 of JAWMAG010000029.1, forward strand.
CGTTGCTGAAGAAAATTTTATTTGAAAAATCGCCGTCCACTATTTGTTGTGCAAGCACTCAATCGACGTATGTGAGACGTTGTGAATGGTCAACTGGCTTCAGTTTTTGTATAAGCTGGACTTTATACGTATGTATTGTAGGTGTAACATGCCATAATGTGCCGTAAGAAAGTGCCAGCTTTTGAGAACTTCGAAAAATAGACACATTCGACCTCTTCAGGTCTTTGACTACACTTTCACTTGCAGTACCGTTATTTGAGATGCAACGGACAAAACGACGATGTAAATGCCTTACAATATTTTAACCGATCCAACCTCTTCAAATTACTTTACAATTTCACCACCTCTTGAGTTGTTGGATGATTATGTATACCATAATCTCCCATTAACGGAACTGGGCCACGTCTGAATCACGATATTATTAGTAGGATTTGACAATTTTTGCACGTTTTGCGGTTGTTAAGCGATCCATTTCTATAAATGCTTGACTTTTAATTGAAACAAAGCATGTTTAGTTTGACAGTTAAGTTGGAGAGATATCAAAATATATCACTGTTCTTTTGATACCACGAAATGGATATCCTAATATCTTTCATGGTCATACCTGGCTTAGCCTTTTCTGCCGCCTACAATTCCCTTTACTATACTAACCCCGCAGTAAAAGTAGTAGCATAAAACTGATATCTAAAAAACTAAATAAGATGGGTTCGCTTTGAACTAGAATTATGCCAGTACTTATACCAGTGAGCAGCTAAAGAGTGTTGAAGAGGAAAAAAGTTTACGAGAATTTTTTAACATCTACGTTTTTCCGCAAGAAATATGTAGAAATTAAATTTCGTAAATACATATACTAATATATATATATGCCAAGCTAAATAACTAATTTACCTATAGAATAATAAGCTAATAGTTTTGTTCATACATATATACCAATATCTATTTACCATATATACATATACAATATACAAAAATATACAAATGTATAAAATAAATTTGTAATCATGTGCAAGTAGTTGTCGACGATGCACGATTTATATTGAGTAGGTGAATAACTTTGCAGCAGAACTATCGTACAAGTACATAGCATACAAAGTAGCAGCAGAAAACAAAAACAAAAATTTGTAAAATACTACAAATTTGCTAAATAGGCATCGCAGCTGTTGGAAGGGATTTCGTATTTCCTAACGATATTTTTTGTTTAACAGAATTTGAGCAGAGTTGCTTAGCAAATCACATTGGATCAGCGTTAAAATCCTCTACTTACCAACTTATTACACCAATGAGGTTGGAGGGCTGAGACTTTAAACGATTAGGAATGGCGAAATTGCATTCACGGAAAACAAAGTCAAATGAAAGTTGCAAGATGTTTATTAGATTTAAATTAACTTTATTTCGCAATTTATTTCATTTTCTTTCAATTTATATAAATTTGTTTTAATTTAATTTTATTTTATTTTACCTTTTCTAAATTTATTTTAATTAAAATTAATTTTTTTTGGGTTTTAGTTTTTATGGAACTGTTTTTAGACCATATATTTTTGGAAATAGTGAAAAAATTACAATAGTTTTTTATTTTATTCTAAAAATTTATATAAATTAAATAAAAAAATTAAATTTAATTAATATAAATTGAAACCAAGTATAACAAAATAAAATTAAATTAAACTAAAATATACAAAATTAAATTTAAAAAAAAATAAAAATTATTTAAAATAAATTGAAATAAAGTAAAAAAAATAAAATAAAATAAATAAAATTTATCTAGTTAGTTTTCTTTTATTTCATTTTTTTATTTTTTTTTATTTTTTTTTATTTTAATTTTTTTATTTAATCTTACTTTATTTCATTTCTTATTTTGTTTTATTTTATTTTATTTTTTATTTTATTTTATGTTATTTTTTTTTTATTTATTTTCTTTTTATTTATTTAATTTTATTTTATTTTATTTGATGTTATTTTATTTTATTTTATTTTATTTTATTTTATTTTATTTTATTTTATTTTATTTTATTTTATTTTATTTTATTTTATTTTATTTTATTTTATTTTATTTTATTTTATTTTATTTTATTTTATTTTATTTTATTTTATTTTATTTTATTTTATTTTATTTTATTTTATTTTATTTTATTTTATTTTATTTTATTTTATTTTATTTTATTTTATTTTATTTTATTTTATTTTATTTTATTTTATTTTATTTTATTTTATTTTATTTTATTTTATTTTATTTTATTTTATTTTATTTTATTTTATTTTATTTTATTTTAGTTTATTTTATTTTATTTTATTTTATTTTATTTTAGTTTATTTTATTTTATTTTATTTTATTTTATTATATTTTATTTTATTTTATTTTATTTTATTTTATTTTATTTTATATTATATTATTTTATTTTATTTTATTTTATTTTATTTTATTTTATTTTATTTTATTTTATTTTATTTTATTTTATTTTATTTTATTTTATTTTATTTTATTTTTTTTTATTTTATTTTATTTTATTTTATTTTATTTTATTCTATTTTATATTATATTATATTATTTTATTTTATTTTATTTTATTTTATTTTATTTTATTTTATTTTATTTTATTTTATTTTATTTTATTTTATTTTATTTTATTTTATTTTATTTTATTTTATTTTATTTTATTTTATTTTATTTTATTTTATTTTAATTTGGTAAGAGAATTACCCTAGTATGTATGTAGGTATGTATATGACGCTATTTACTCACAAACCTTTGTATTGTCAGATAACAGTCCATAATAAAAATGTACGGACAATACAATTTTCACGCTATCCCTCTGTCATTAAAAGCGACAAACGTCAGAATCGTCCTACCCACTTATTTGTTCAAGCACACATACACACACATAAACGAACTGCTTGTTTGTTTACATAGTGTCATACGTGACGTATACATAATATGAATCCTAAAATAACTGGCGGATATTTATTGTATACATATACATATATGTATGTGCATAATTGTACGTTCGTATATATTACAACGCGGCCGCGGTAGCCGAGTGGTTAGCTTTGCGTACTGACATTCGGAAGGCTCGGGTTCAAATCCCGGTGCCACCAACATCCAAAAGTTATGGAAAATTAATTTAAATAAAAATTAAATTAAATTTTCTAATTGCGGTCGCCCCTCGGCAGGGAATGTCCATCCCTCCGAGTGTATTTCAGACATGAAATAAAGCTCCTCATTAAAAAACCATCAGCCGTTCGGAGGCGGCTTAGTATAAACTGTAGGTCCCTCCATTTGTTGGAAAAAACATTAAGACGCAAAACCACAAATCGGAGGAGGAGCTCGGCCGAAAATCGCTTAAGCGGTTACAAAGCGCCAATTATATTATATATATTACAACTGATATTAGTATGAATATATATACATATGCATGTCAACGCTTTTAAGTGGTAGTCTTATGCCTGTATGAATATGTGTGCGTGATTATTTGTGTGTCTGAAAACGTGCGAAATTGGCAAGTCTATTGACTTGTTTACCCTTAGCATTGTTATTTCTCTTTTCACTTTTTTGCTTTGTTGTGCGGCTTTGTTTGCTATGCTTGATTCATTCTTACATTTTCATGGATACACTTTTGGGTGTGTAATATTTTCCCTTTATGTGTATACATATAAATATATATAGGTATATATATTATTTATTTAAGTATAAGTATTTTTATTTATTTCTTTTTTGATTCTTTTCTTTATTTTTTTAAGTTCTTTTTTGAGTTCGCTCAGGTTTCGTCGCTTGATTTTTTCCTACTTACTTTTGAACCTTTTACACGGTTTTACGGCTGACGCTTTGCAATGCTTGTCCTTGCTTTAATTCTGCCTCCACTGTGTTGACATAACGGTGTTATTTTGTTATTGTGATTTTTTTATACTATTTAGGACTTTCACTGGCCTGTCGACCAAATAAAATATCTCTTTTAGGTTTTCTTTAACGCCTTGATGCGCTCTGTCAGCCTATTGAGCCTTATGTTAATGCCTCACACTAACTCAGAGTCATACGACAATCAGATGAAAAATATATGCACATATGTTGGCAATGGTTCAATAACTGCTGAGTTATTTTGCGGCTCATATTGTATTTGTTTTCTATTGGTTTAGTTCCTCATAGTATTGTCCTGACCAATATATAAATAAATATATATAAAAATAAAGGCGGGGAGCTAGGGGAGCTAAGTAAGGATCAACCATGATGAAAAAGGAAATGCAGTTAATTTGCAAAATTCGCAGGCCTAAAAAAAATATTTAGAAAAAGAATAAAGAAAATCTAAAAAAATAAAGAAATAAAAAATATATAAACCTTTGAAAGATTTGTTTAACCAGCTTGAAAATGAAGCAGTATTGGTACGCAACATCGCCGGCTGATCTGACCTTCAACGGGTAGCTGGAGCTTATTACTATGGCCAATTGGATTACTGTTTGTTTCAAGGGATTACATGCCTATAAAGGATTTACGACAGCATTTAAGTAATGGCTTGTTTCTTTTTTTTTGACTAAATGGAGTGGATGAAAGATGTGAGCTCACAAGTTTTTGGCACATCATCATTACGTCAATTTGGGATTAGTAAAGCAATGCTGAAAAATGATAATCAACATGTTCAATTTTATATGATTTCTGTTACTGGCAGTAAATTTTATACTTGTGCTAAGGCTAAACGGTCTATGAGACTGGACTTATATGAAAAATTGAATTTAATGAAAAAAATGTTATTTCGAAGAATTATTGAGAACTTTGTGTGAGTCTTAGTCATCACTTGCTTTCATATAAAATAAAGGGAAAATTTTCTAAATTTGGATGTGGTCCCGAACGACCACCGAAGAAAAAACATAGAGTTCAGCTTCACTTCGGCGATTTGGAAATGACTGCTGCAAATGACTGCTGTCTAAAATTATGTGACGGTATCAGAATGTAGGACTTATTGCATATCATGCTCTCCCTACTACCCGTCAAGCTTGAACATGATCTTTTGGTCTGTATGATCGAAACTCTATGCTCGATATCCCACACAAACTTTCAGGCCTTAGATTATCCTCACTTGTGGAGTGCGGTTAGAAACCATATGAAGCTCACAACCTGAGGTCCTGCAAAAACCATAGAACTCAATAAATAAGTTCTGGGGAAATATTTACCAACATATTCTCCAATCCATAAGAAACCTTTCGTTCCAACTACCCAAGCTTAGACAATTTGTTTTGTTTTGTTACTTACCACATATTTTTCTGATATTTGGTGTCCTTTCTTAGAGGCTTTACCGAGAAAGATAAAAAAATTTCACGATTTTTAAAAACTTCCATTGGCTAATCATATTTTTAATTTAATCCGCGTTTACTTCTTTAAAATCTCTCGGTCCATTTTCCCGGAGCCACTATTCAAGGTAATCGGAGTTAAAATATCGGGCTCTGGAGGAGGAAAACTTTGAGTTTCCACAGAACTAATTTATTCTTTAAGACCTGATACAAATTTCCCGCTCCAAAACCTTCAAAATCTCTCACCTTCTCGGCCCAATAGGTCGAAATTGTTATCACGAACACCGAGCAGGTAGCAATAGGCCAAGACATTTTTATCCCAAATACTTTCTAAGCATAAACACCGATCAGATGTTTAATGCTAACATAAATGGAAAAGATTTTTGACTATTGGATTGAACGAAACTTAGTACCTGTCTTTTCTGCAGCACGCATACTTAAAGGGTAAATCAGTTGATGCCTTCTGCACGAGGATCAACTAGAATTTACTTGTCTAATTGACACAAACATCAAGCACTAGATTTGAAGGAAATATAGATGACCGTGCAGGGGTTAAAATTACACACAAAGTCACGTTTGCCTTCAAAAGGGACATCAAAATACCAGTCTACTTTGTATAGCAAACACGATTAGGATTTTCCTAAAAAAAGTTCCTGGAAGTCGTCATTGACATCTGGTCAAGATACATCCTTGCACTTTTGAGTCCACGAAATGAATAACCTCATAACTCTTCTAAGCTATCCCAAATTTTTTCAAAGGCCACTTGTTCAGCTGTGCGATGATATCATGCTAACCGCAATCAGCTGAGTTCGCCAATCATTAATTTTTCTTAACTTCAACTCAAAGATAATTTATTAAATTTCCATTTATATCGAAAAAGTTTTAAAGAATTTACTGTCAGGGAGTACAGAGAGAATTTAGTAAGAAAGAGATTAGACAATCGAAAATGAAAATTGTGATGTATTTCTCTAACAAATTCCAAATTTAAATTAAAATAATAAGCAAATTATAGAAAAAAACATAAGTTTTGACAAATAAATATATTCCCACCTTTATTGTATGCAAAATCTTGCTGATTTATTGGCATGCCAATTGCAACAATTTTTCTCTTTTTCCAATCCAATTAAAATTATACCAATATGATCAGAAACTAATCCAAATATTTCATTTTTATTCTCTCTTTTCATAACTCGTCACATCGATTTTGCCAACAAAATGCAACTGAATAAATATGAAATTGGAATTTTATGTGTGAATATTAAAAAACGATTGGCTGCATATTGTTATCATTCATACAAAAAACAAACGCAACAAATCACTTTTTCAAAATAACTGCAAAAAAATATCAAACAAAAATATAATAATAACACATCCAAAAATGAAATAAAACGAAATATGAAACAACTAACCAATACACTGAAACTATACAAAATAAAAAATAACAAAAATAACACTAACTACATACGTTCGTATGTGCAGAGGTACATCTGGCATCGACATAGATTTGCGGCGTGTCGATATCGATCAGTGTCCGCAACGCAACTCACCGGGCACCACACAACCACTGAACATTTTCGCCGGCACCGATAAATGCAAGCAGCGCACAACTATGGTGAGTACAAACATCCATACATACATACATACTTGCAAACGAATTTGGAAAATATTTGCACAATTGTATTTCCACTTTTTTCTTTTTTTCGGTCAAATTGATTTTTAATTGGAATAAATCATATATGTATACAGTTGGCATTCTAACTTTACTCTAGAAAAATTGAGTTAGAATAATACTACAAAATATCTGAGTGAAGTCCACAAGTCACTGAAGCAATATATTCTTAAGTGAAGTGTGCAGTGCACCTCCTATCCTCTCTTATTGTCCACTCCTTCTGAAGTGTCCAATTTAAGGGCTAAAAGAGCACCAAGTCGTAAGAATCACTCTGTTATTGAGTAAATGAAATGTTCTTATAGACTTTGCTTATTAGCCTGACACAGCCTACTTTGTCATTTACTTTTAGGCTGTCCGTGAAGATGACTATGGCTTTCTGATCCAGGATGTTTGTGCTTTCCCAATCATTCCTCTCTCGTTATCTTGTGGGAAAAAGATTATCTAAGGAGAAGTTGTACGTGCTTTTACGGATAGAGAGAGAGAGACTATGTTTGTTTATTGAGATTCATCCACAATACCTCTAATTGCGTTACACCTCGCTTGAAGTTTGCCCAACAAGTCTAGAGGAGGAGAAGAAAACTTCAAAAGCTTTCGAGTGATTCAATGCTAGAGTTTTTGCTATCAAGACAGTTACAGACACTTCACTACTTAAAGTAATTTTCTCAAGTCTCGGCCACCTCGGGGGTGATTCTAACTACCCCCGAATATAACTAGGACACAATGTTGCTTTACAGGCACAAGTGCAGTTATAGCATTCCTTGACAGTTCAGATCGCAATCTAAGATTATGCGAAGATATTGTAATCTCGATAGAGGGAGTGGTATTCATGCCTTTAAGTAAGGTTGTCACAAATGCTTTTATTATGTTACGTCCAATAAAAAGTTATGGGTCTCCGGGTCTCTGGGTTAACCCTCTACATTATTTCCTACAATGTACGATGCCTTTTTTCAGTATATCTAACTATGTATATATAGAGTAGAGCTATATTGACGGACATGAGGCTGTTCGGGAGGAACTTTTCGCGTGTATAGCTATCGAGCGGCCTTTTAAGGAGTTTAAGAGCACTCATATATCAAAACTCTTCTTTAAACAAACTTCCCAAATCTCTGTCTTATTCGGTCCAACGTTTCACTGCCGCTGTGACTTACATAAAACTGGGCTTTTGAGCTCGCACAATAATAAAATCAAATAAAACTATATATCACAACTACTCATGACATCATATGTACAGATCACATCACACAAATACGTCACAACATCCCACCATACATAAAAGGCCTACTGCCCATCTGGGAAGATAATGATGAAGAATAAACACACATTTCGAGGTTGCATGGACCAACTCCGACATCTTTAAGGATCGGTATTAAGACAGCCAAGTGCAAAACGAACTCTATGCACTCTTTATTTTTGTGTAAGAGCCCAGCGTACAACGAGTAAACCTCGGCGACAATACAAAGCTCGTTTAAAATCATTAATTTAGTACCTTAAAATTCTAAAACATAGTCCCTTAACAATTTGCCCTGAAGATAGAAATCGTTAGCAAAAAAAACAGCTTAATTATTGAAAAAATATATATATTGATTATTTCCAGGCAGTTAATTTTTTTGTGTATTTCAAAAAACTCTAAAATTCATTGCTTAGCCTTATGAAAGATATTTCAAGTATTTAATACTAAAATAAATCAAGTCACAAAAAATACAGATCATAAGCGTAATTTATGAACTCACATAGTAGTAGTTGTGTGATCTGAATAATCTGTTATCATCTCACTTGAAAAGTTTTAATTTTCTTATATAAGTCTCAGCCTCTTCTATACATGATATATCAGAGTGACAAATCTGTTAGGCAAATGGCTTTTGAGTATCGCTTGTGAAGTCAATAGAAATCTGTCAGTCTAAAAGTGCATATCTCATTTTAAAGCTCGTACATGCCTCCAGAGTAACTCATTTAACTCGACTCTATTCAATGAACCTTCTTTTTCCTACAACTAATATTTGTAACACTTTTCCACACATACAAACTTGTGAAACTTAATTAGGATTAAAATAAACTAATAATAGTTTCATTATTTTTTCTTTTTCTTTTTTTTTCTTCTCTTCGCAGTGTGAAGCCCTAAAAGGTTTGGGCTTTCGTCGTGGCTCCTATAAATGTGTTTGCCGTAAGGGCTACTACTTTCCCGACACAATGTCAACGCAAAAGTTTTTCAATGGGAGTCTACTGGAGGAGGAGTATGAGAAGTTAATGCTGGTAAGTGCAATTATTATGAAAAGTTCATGTAATCAAGTAAGTTTTTTAAATCCTTTTAAATACTTTTATATATTCACACTGAATGTGTGGGATTAAAAGCAATAAAATTTTTATATTTTAAAAATTTTTTAGTAATTTGTCAAAATAATAAAATAAATTAAACCAATTCGTTCTGAGGCGGGCGATTAAGGTGGAGGTAGAAAATAATGTATATATTTTAAGTTTCCTGGAATAAATAAAATTTTTGTTTACATCTTTGGCTATAGTTTTATTAAGTTCTTTATAAAAACGGCCTTTGGCATATTTTATAGAAGATCTTGGCCAAAAAAAAATATGATTTAGAAAAAAAGAAATGAAGAAATTCATTTTACAGTAAACATTTTTATTTTATGGGATTATTATAAATGAAAGCTCAAAGAAATTAATTATAAATTGTTATATTTTAAAGGTTGTAAGATCAACACAATCAAATTACATTCTTCGATCCAGCAACTCTCAGCGAACATGATTTAAGACCACATAATGTTCCATTGTCTTACATAGAGACTCTTCATGAACGCTATGAAACCCCTAGATATTCAACATGTCATGGTTTCGTAGCGCAGAAATTTTTAAACCGCGCTATGTTGCTACAGACCTCTTGATATGCTAGCTGAAGAGATTAAAGTCACCTTCAACTGGGTCTAAATTCACAGGGACGTGGAAGTTTTCTTTCACCTTCTCGTCGGAAGCACTGCTTAAATTTTTGAAATTCTACTTAAATATGGGGGTGAAAAAAATTTGTTGGGCGAAAACTCTCTGAAAATAGTTATAGAGGATTTTAAGTAGCTACTTTTTGAACTAAAACAGAAAATTCATACTTTCTCTTCAGAAAATGTTGCAGAAGTTTTGAGGACTAGCAGACGACCTTCACCTCTGATGCGAATGACTCTCACTACATAGGGTAAATAGACTTAGAAATTTGGGATTCGCTCTTTTGCATGATCGCGGTTATTCCCCGGGAAGGAATTTCAAGATCCTTATAAAAATCTATCAGCCGTTCGAAAATTGCTTAGAATAAATTGTCGGTACATCCCTTTTTTTGGAAAAACAACAAGACGCACACCACAAACCATGCTTAGAGCAATGTGATATAGATAAATTGGATGTTGATGCTACGTTTTAGCCGCAAAATATTCACCCAAAGTGGTCTCCGGGGAATATTGTAGGAGTGACAAACGTTGGCCGGATAAAAATCTTGGCCGTGCTGATAGGCATACCTTACCCTATGTAGATTCTTGAACACCTTTCCCGTAGGGAATAAGTTGGGTTCTGGTATAAAGTTTTTTGTAACCTCAGCTACTTGTATCCGTCCACTAATCTGTTCTGAAGGTTGCTCACTCTTATCCACTGATATTTCGCTTGCCTCGATGAGATCTTAATTAAGTGCGTCAAAGGGAAAAATCATTAAGATGGAAATAACTTACTTAAGTTCACTATTATTTTGAATCCTTGTACCCATATTATTTAATTTTTCAAGCGACCGACACTTTTAAGCTAGAAATAGTTAGGTCTTCTTTTCAAGATAGGTGATTTTAGATTAAAGAATGGTGAAACAACTTGGGCTGTGGTTTATTCAAAAATATGTATACCATATATAAGTCCGAATGAATTATTAATCCATTAGTTTCAATATAAACATATACTATTTGACATTTTTCCAGGGTCGCAACTCCACCTATAACATAATCAACGAATACGAATGTCTACCCTGTGCCGAGGGTTGTGATTACTGTGAGGACGGTTCGCCTTGTATTGCGGCACTTAATTGGCCGATGCGTACGAGTATATTGGTTTTGGCATGCACCGTTATTGGCTTACTACCACCGGCGGCTTGGTTTACATTTCGTTATCAACAAGTGAAGGTAAGTGGAATCCATCAATAACCACAGTCGACCACCCACCCAGATGGGTTGCGTCATAAGTAGCTTAAACGAACAACAATTAAGAGAACGTTCCGAGCACATTTCACGCATTAAAATTAGGCTACCAAAAATGAATGAAATAACAGCCGAGGAGAGAAATTTCGTACTGGAATCATAAAACTTTTTACTGCTGCGCCACTCGCAGTAGTGCAGTATACTCCCACACTCACCCAGTCTACGGTTTTTCGGGTATCCGACTGACATTCAGCGTTCCCATACCGCCAGCCACAAATCTACTTTTGTTTGTTGGCGGGTTAATATTGAACGCATTAACCTTGGTTATCAACCACCCGCGAATGGTCAGCTACATAGCTCAGCCGTAGAGTTAACCACAAGCCACCAACTTTGCGGCTCAGCAGTTTTGAGTTCATAACGTGCTTGGAGTAAAACCGAACGAAGTGTAAGGAAAAATGAGTATTTTTTATGACTTTGCGGCGACGACTTAAATGGGCTGGCGACTCTTGACTATTGGCTCTTGGTTGTTGCGGCGACGATGTCTACGGCTGAAAATGCGAAATCATTAGCGTGAGTGCTTCGCATATGGCGCTTTATGTGAGTTCATATGCGTGCGGTTGAATATTTTTATGCGAATAACAGATTTTATTGCATTGGAAATGTGAAACCATGACAACAACGGTTGACCCCATCGAACACCCCATAAAATGCATATAAATATTGTAAGTGTGGGTAGCATTTTCTAAAAGCATTCCTCTGCAATACGTTTTCCGTATCTTTTATTACATTGGCACATGTTGTTGGTTGACCGAAATCCTACCGTTGCGTTTATTAGTTGCAAAAACGTTTTGAGTTTTGTCTTGGAAGATTTTAAAAAGCACTAACGGAGAATATGTGAAACAGTGTAGCTAAATAATAATACTACTGATATAGTAGATTTAAAAAAAATTGTAAGGAAATGCTAAGTGAATTAATAAAATTTATTTTAATACATTTAATCATAACTCTATTATTTCATTTTTTTTTTTTATTTTATTTTATTTTATTTTATTTTATTTTATTTTATTTTATTTTATTTTATTTTATTTTATTTTATTTTATTTTATTTTATTTTATTTTATTTTATTTTATTTTATTTTATTTTATTTTATTTTATTTTATTTTATTTTATTTTATTTTATTTTATTTTATTTTATTTTATTTATTTTATTTTATTTTATTTTATTTTATTTTATTTTATTTTTATTTTATTTTATTTTATTTTATTTTATTTTATTTTATTTTATTTTATTTTATTTTATTTTATTTTATTTTACTTTATTTTATTTTATTTTATTTTATTTTATTTTGTTTTATTTTATTTTATTTTATTTTATTTTATTTTATTTTATTTTATTTTATATTATTTTATATTATTTTATTTTATTTTATTTTATTTTATTTTATTTTATTTTATTTTATTTTACTTTATTTTATTTTATTTAATTTTATTTTCTTTTCTTTTCTTTTATTTTATTTTTATTTTATATTATTTCATTTTAATTCAGTTTTTTATATTTCTTTACTTATATTGTTTTCTTTTAATGTATTTAATTTTTTTATTTATTTCATCTCATTATATTTTATTTTTTTATTTATTTTATTTTATTCTATTTATTTTAGTCTATTTATTTTATTAATTTTTTATTTTATTAATTAAATCGCAATTGCTCTAGCTAAATATATATGAATATGAGTGTACGTGTATATACCCGTTTGTGCTGATATCTGCGAATTGAGTCGATGTAGTTGCTCCAACGGATGCATGTGTCAGACACATGATCATAAAGCAAATCATATAAAATTTTATAGATTTCTGTCTGGTGCTGTTGCTCAGATTGTTAAAAATATCGTTATTGAAAGTGACGTAAAAACATTTGTATATGTGTGTTACGCAGAAACCAGTATAAGGACATTTACCATGTATACGTGTATATCTTATACATAAATAGATATATTACATAAGAAGACAGCTTTCACAAATATGATTTATCTATTTATTTTTATTGAATTTTAACAAATTATATTTATGTACCTATGTCGGTTTATATTCCATCTTATCTTTTTCTTTAGGTTGTTCGCGCTGCCAGTCCGGCATTATTGCGAGTTATTGCCTTGGGCGCTTTCTTTATCTATTGCACGGTAAGTTGAAATATGTTTGTTTATATTTACTTTATTCCAAAAAACACAAGAACATACCCGTGTATTGTATATATGTATATATTCTGGTATTTTTGTATAGCTTCGAATAGCGGAAGTTATTATCAATTCAAAAACTGCCATAGATGTGTGTGTGAGCACATATGTATTTTTCTCTGGGAAGAAAATCTAGAAATATCTAAATTTCATTAAGTTAATGGTGGGAGGACAAAAAAACTCTAAGGAATAAAAGTAGTTCACGAAAATTGGCAGAGTATTAAAATATTTATGAATTTTTGTTAAGCTCTTTTATATATTTGAAACTTTATTTTAAGACGATTAATGTGTATATACTCTGCATGAGTACTAGAAGCAAATAACTCAATTTTTTTTTATTTCTGGGCAGGTTTATTAAATTCCCTTCATTTATTTTCCAGAATCTTCTTTCTTTAGCTTGCAGAATTAACATGTCATGAAAAAATTAATTTTTACTAAATATCACCTGGTCAACTTTTTGATTAGCCTCATCACTGACTTATTAATTCTTAAGAAAAGCAATACGCTGCCGCATTATCTGGTTTTTTCTTGGGACTTTGTTTGGGTTGAAGTCTTCTTCACGTTAAGTAAACGTCATATTAAATTCATAATCTCTCAACCTCACCGCCAAACTAGCCAACACAATCTGCTCGTCTGTTCATCAAATCTAATCAGTCATATTATCTGCACTTATGCGTTTCTGAATCTGAGTGGTATACAAAAATATTAAGAATCCTGGAATTTAGCATGTACGTTCTTCTACAAATAAATATTAACCGACAGATTTAGTTTTAATTTCGCTATAAATTTGAGAGACTTGGCAGAATAATGCTTCTAATTAATACCAATTTTCTTAGCTGAGATTTTGCAATTGCTCAATATGTTTTTAGCAAAGAAATTCTGGTAGAGATTGTTCTTAGTTTTCTATTTGGCATGGTTAAAGTAAAATCCAACTGGTCCGTGAGAGTTGAGTTGAGTTGCTGCAATTAATCGGTCATATCCCTACTGCTAAGCAACAATTACAATTACATTAGGGCTGTGAAAAGGTTAATCTTATCCTTGTAGATACTCAAATCCCTTGGTTTGTTTTGAAAAACACTAATGATGTCCAACACTTGCTGAATTCATTTCAAAAAAGGAAGACCCTTCATAATGATATCAAGTCACACTGAAGATTGGGTAGGAGTGGAGAGAGCTCTACCGACTTCAACTTACACTACGTTTATGTATATATATATATATATATATATATATGTATATATATAAGTATATATATAAATGACGCTGAAGCGATTTTCGGGCGAGCTACTCCTCCAATTTGTGGTCTTTGCATCTTTGATGTTTTTCCAAAAAACTTGAACCCTGGAACGCAAAGCTAGCCACCCGGCTACCATGGACAAAACTTTCTATGTTTTTATAGCTGCGACAAAAATTGTTACAGAAAGAACCCATTCACTTAACTCCGAATGTTTCGGCAATCTATTACAGTATCTTTAAATAATCATCTCGGCAAAAAAAGGAGTGAAATCGTGAATATTTTTGAGCTATTATTTTTTAAAACTTTCGATGTGGATGAATTCGTACGAGATCGTAGATCACTCCTAGAAGAATTTCGCGAAGATCGTACAAAACCAGTTGTTGTTCTGGAAACTATCGATGCTGTGCACGAACTGACATTCTAAAATAGTCATGTAACCTATCATGAGATTGAGGCAACTATACACGTATGTATTAGTGGCATCAGCATACACTTAGTATTGCATGAATATTGGACTATAAAACAAAATTATTCACGTTGGATCCCAAACAACTTGTCAATCGTTCAAAAAAAGTTCGTGTCGAATGATCGAGTGGAACGTTAAAAAATATGATATTAATGACATCATGACAGGTGAACAACCGTGGATTAAGGGGGGAGACTCATGTAAAATTTTCAAAAAATCGATTTTTTTTTTTCGATATTCTGAAAGTATACTATGTTGAGCGTGTACTGACGAAAAAAAATCACGAATATTTACAAAGTTATAGCTAATACAGTGGAGCGGGCCGTACTGAACTGTACTGTGTACTGAAACTTTAAACGCGATTATCTCGAAACTACTTTTTGAAAAACTGCTCGTGTTGTAGCTCAAAAAATTATTGACCGATTTGTTTGAAATTTGATGAGGCTTTTCTCTACATTACTACCGGAAGGATAAACCTAAAACTTCAGGTATTTTTGATTGATTATTTATTTTTTTGGGGTCAAAAGGGTCAAAAAAATAGCTCAAAATCGTAACTTTTTTTAAGGCTGATTTTATATTGGATTTTATCCTTTTCTTTTTAATTTTATAGGTTTATCCTTTCCGTTTATATGTCCAGAAAAAAAAAATTTTTTTTTTGGTGTTTCAGATCAACGGTTGATGAGTGACAAATGGAGCAGTTTCGGACCTCGCGTTAGAGGCAGCCTACAATCATCATGCTGAGCCACCATTTTGAATTAAAAAAAAAAAAAAAAAATTTTTTTTGTAATCTTAAAATGTTAAATAAAGTTGTGTTAAAAGTTCTAAACAATTAAATTATTTTATCACTTAAAAAAAATATTAAAAAATGACCGATTTCGAGGCATTTACATGAGTCTCCCCCCTTAACGTGTGCGGGTCTGAAAGTGAGCAGCAGTCGACTTTGCTAAACGATAAGCCGAATCCAAGAAAAGTGAAACTCTTCTAAGAAAATGGGTGCCTTTTTTTTGAGAGACTGAACATTTGCAACGTACCTCAAGAAATCAGAAAATCCAACCGCCAAAGACGGATCACTCTTCTGAAGCCCCATTTATTTTTTTTTTCGCATTTTGACACCTTGGGGGAGTCTCATATTTTGAGATACCTCAACCAGGGTGGCGATTCGATAATTGGCTTACGCATGCAAAAGTGCAAAGATTTTAATTGGGAATATTCTGATTCCCAAATGCCAAAGGCAACCCTAGTATGATGTGTGTTTTTATTTCAGCGGAATTAAGTAGCCACAAGGCGGTTTCGCCTTTTTTTTAGAATTTTTCAATTTTATCGCCTTTGGTCATATTATCATTCCAAATGTAATATGTACTAACTACGTAGTTCTGTTTCTGACTTTTGCGTAGATTTTTCTCTCTTTACTCTTTTTTTTACTTTTTATTTATATTTTTCTACGAACATTTTTTATTTTTGTTTGCCGTTTCACTATGTTTTTATTATAATATAGATTTTTCCTAAAAAAACGGTTTTTTTCTAAAATAAAGTGTTCATGCAGGAAAAGTACCCTTCATTTAAAGGTAATTTTATTTATTTATTTTCTTCCTGAGAAAACTTAACGCCAAAATATTGGCTTAATATGCATGTGTAGGTGTATAAGCGCTGTGGAGCGTCATTGGATTTTTATAAAGCTTTTGTATGTATTCAAATCCAATAAATCAATCAATTTCTGTATTAACTTCATCCGTTATGTGCCCACATATATACATATAAATAAATACCTATACACCTCCGTACGGACGAAAATACTCACACCCATTAAAAATGGATTAAATTTACCTTGCCCAGGCATGCCTGCCTTCGTGGAGTTTTTTTACAACTACACGTATATAAAAACATTTCTTTGCAAGTATTGGTGAGCATATTTCATACACATATATATATGTATATGTATTAGTATACATACGTATATATGTAATATTGACTTATGTTAAGTATATTTGCACCGTAATGATGAGGTTAACAAAATCCCATTTCGTTCTTTTTTTTTTTTGTTTTGCTATTTGAAACTGATGTTATGCTTTGGTGTACCTTTGTTGTATTTTAATATATTTCGCCAAAGTTTCGACAGGGCCAAATATGTGTATATATGTAATAAACCCTATATGGCTACATTAGAAAGTGCAAACTTTTTGCACATACATAAATCTTCGTTAGAATACAAAGAAGTAATGGAAAACTCAGCTGGAGGCATATTTTATTTATCACAAAAATGGGTTTTTTGAATTTGCTCCTCCTCTTCCTCCTCTGCCCCGCTTATGCGATTATAGTCGAGTTAACAACAGTGCGCCATTCATTACTCTTTTTGATGTTTTGTGCCATTGGAAATACCAAAACAGCCAGGCTCTTCCCTTGCTTTCACTGGCGGATACTGCATCGAAAACTTTCAAAGGTGGGGTACTCTTATCCATCCCGAACACATGGACTAGCCAGCGCGGCCGCTGTTTCTTGACTCGCTGGCTGGCTTAATACGCTTGGCTTAATATGCATGTTGGAATTAATACTGAATCTAACGATCAACGACTTCAATGTTATGAGTGTCAACAGTGACGTGGGAGCCAAGTCGCGAATGCGACGACTGTTTATTTGATTTGAGGAGACGTTTTGTCTTATCCTTGTTCATTACCAGACCCACATTATCGGCATACGTCAATAGCTGTACGCTCTTGTAGAAGACTATACCTCTTCTATTCAGCTCTGCAGCTCGTATTGTTTTAGAAAAGATGAAGATGTGGTGTGTTTCGATCCTCTTTTCGTGGGTCTTTTCCAAGATATGGCGGCTGGTGAATATCTGGTCAATGGTTGTTTTACAAGTTCCAAAACCAAATCGATAGGAAGGAGGGTTATCTCACTGTAATTGGTTCAGACTGTGGGATCGCCCTTTTTGTGGATTGGGCAGAGTAAGCTCGGGTTCCAATAATCCGAACATAATTTGCAAAGAATCTGATGCATGCTCCCTAGCAGTGCTTCGCCGATGTAGCTCGGCCGGCAATCCATCGGACGCCGCCGTTTTATGGTTTTTCAAGGAGGCAGTCGATATTATTCGAACTTCCTCCTTGTGTTCTATTTGCACTGGCATGCAGGTATTCCCTCTATAATTTCAGTATATTCTAGGCACCAGCCACTCGACCACCTCTATGGGTCCAACGAAAGTTCGTTCAGGCTTACTTAACCCCAAAAAACACTTTCTGTTCAAGTTGTGATAGTTTTCAAACTGAATAAAATTCAATCAACCTCATCAAGAGCGGGCAATTGGGTATATTTCAGAGCCTGCTATTTCTTGGTATTAAGAGAAGTTAGGACAAGAAAAAAGTAGGAAAGAAATTAGGAGAAAAAGGAGCAAGAGGATAGTAGTGACGAAACATATGAGTGGAAAGCGCGTCTGATGATCACTCAAGGCTGTATAAATGCATAGGGCAATGCTGAAAATTTCATCCTGTTTAGAGACCACTGCTCCCACGCACGTTAAAAATGTGAAGCTTGAACAGGAATCTAGTAGAAATACAATAACACGGGCAAGTATTATGTCATACTTGATATCTGAGCCTATAATTTTCCCTCCACAGGGTCACACATGCTATTCCACTTGTTATCAATGTTTTTCTTCGCATATGACAGATCAAGCGCTTAAAATCATCACTTTGTTATTCAAGTCTCGTTAGATATTCAGGCATGAATAAGTTTTCCATATACTCTTCGTAACATCACATTTTGTAAAATCGCTGGATTATCAGACTGATGATCACCGAAATGAATTGTGTGGGGAAAAATTATATACAATACCAAAAATATAATATATGAAAAGCTCTTTGACTAAAATAAAAAATAGCACAAAAGCTCCAGATACTTCTTTTCGAACAAAGGTTTAGTTTATAGCTCCGTCTTAATAAAATTGTCCCTGCCTTTTCTTACAACTGGTGTTTGGATTAAATTAAGCTAATTTACGAGGTGCATGCAGAAACTTTTACTGTGCTAATTTCATCAGTAATAGAGTAAATAAGGCAAATACTCCTTTACGAGTGCCACAGTAAGTTTATTAACACAGCTTTGGACCTTTCTGTCATCGACTGGATTTAAAATAATTAATTTACCATTTAACATATGATTTTTCAAGCCCAATTCAGGAGTCGTTAACTTTCGTATGAACAGCATTGAAAAATTTTCTCTGTTCGAATAGCGGTCTTTTCTACTTTCATATAAATACCTTTGTGTGTAAATGTTAAAAATTGTATTTTCAACATTCTTTATAGACTATCGTCATGTATCCAAATCCAAATCTTTACACCTGTACGGCGCGAATATGGCTACGTGAAATTGGCTTCTCTTTAACATATGGAGCGTTGATGTTGAAAACGTGGCGGTGAGTAAAAATTTTGCGAAAAAATAGCATAAAAATATTTTTCAAGCATAAAAAATATATAAAAAAATCCTTAATTTGTATTTTGTAGAATTACAACACGTAATTACGAAATATACACATATAAAATATATACCTATATCTACATTTACATATTGTATATATATGGTATATACAATACCAAAATAAAATATATTTATAAACATCTGCAGAAATTTCTGATTTCTGCTCTTACCTATATACCAAATACAGATTTTTATAGATACCTACTTTCAACCCAGCTCTTTGGTATTTCATTTTCCATTTCCTCTCTTTTATAACATTTTATTAATTTTTTTTTTTCATTGCAGCATTTCGGTAATATTTCGTGTTCGTTCAGCGAAAGCGGTTAAAATCACAGACGCAGCACTGTTGAAGCGCCTCGGCATTATTTGCGGTGTCATTGGTACGTGCCTATTGGTGCGTACTTTGGTGGCACCGCCAGATGTTGTGGTTGGACGGACTGCCGATGATCTGAAAGCATTTTTGTGCAAAACGGATTACTGGGACTACACTTTCACATCGAGTAAGTAAAAAAAGCCGACTATGTAGACATAGTCAATGAATACAAAGGCAAAGGTGAAGCTTATAACATAGAAAGTGTGCAAAAAAATTTAAAAGAGAATAATATGATAAAAAATTAAGTTGAGCAAAAATAAATAACATTTAATGCCATTAATTTAGTATTTTGAAATTTCATAATAAATGTATTAATCAAAGGATTGGGGGTAGGAGTCTCGATTTCTCTTAATATAAATCATTTAAATAAACATACTAAATACTGAAAAAACTGATTTAATATCAGAGATCAACGAAAGCAATTATATTGTGAAATAATTAACTATGATTAGTATTTTATTAATAAAAAATTATAAAAAGGTAATAACTGCTAATAAATTATTAACAATAAATAACAAATAATTAACAATTGTTCATAATTATTATTTTCTAAATAAAATATAATAAATTATAAATAATAAACACTAAATACTAAAAAGTAATATCCGATAGTAAATAATAATCAAAGAAAAAAAATTGTATTAGCAAATAATGGAAATTATTATATATACAATATATAAAAAAAAGAAATAATAAGTAACACATTGGGTGAACCTTTCATAATAAACAACAAATTAAAATTCACATATAATAAAATAAAACTCTCAATTCTTATAGGATAAATAAAAATTACAAATATTTACAAAAAATTTTTGTAAAAAAATTCCTAATATTATACTTTTCTGGTTTGTCTGATATCTAATTTGTAAAAAATTTTATCCGGGTTATAACCAACATAATAAATTTTATATATTTTTAAATTGAAAATACATGTTTTTGGATAATTCTTGCCATGTTTTATCGGGTAGAAATATATTGTATTTTTTCTGAGAATAGCATAACCAAGAAAAATTTATTGAAAATATATTCATTCAAATAAAAATAATATTTTTTTGGGATTTCAATCATTTTGATAAATTATTATAAACATATGTATGGGCTTATCAAAATGATAAAACTGAAGCACAACTTGATATTGCAAATTTGAAAATTGCCACTTTTTCAAAATTTTCAAAATTTGAGTTTTTTTTTTAAATTATTAGAAACATGACTAGATTTTTCGAAGTAATAGTAGTTTTTTTTAATTAATTGCTTTTAGAAACTATAAATCAAAAATTACTAAATTGAAAAAGTTAAAAACTCAGAAATTAGAAAGAAAATATTCCTTGAATATGAAAGATTTCTAGTGAGATAAATACATATACGACAGACAATGATACTAGCCAATCACTCTAAAAATTTCGTCTAATTCATGTTTTAACTTTTTAAATAAAAATATGTATATAATTGGCACTTTGTTACCGCTGAAGCGATTTTTTGGCTGAGCTCCTCCTCCAATTTATGGTTTTGCGTCTTGATGTTTTTACCAACAAATGGAGGGACCTACAGTTTGTACTAAGCCGCCTCCGAACGGCGGATGGTTTTTTTACGAGGAGCCTTTATTTCATTTCCAAATACACTCCTGCCGAGGGGCGACCGCAATTATAAAATTTAACTTAATTTTTTATTTAAATTAATTTTCCATAACTTTTGGATGTTGGTGGCACCGGGATTTGAACCCGATCCTTCCGAATGTCAGTACGCAATGCTAATCACTCGGCTACCGCGGCCGCCGAAAAACTAATAAGCAAAATGAAACATAAAGAAAAATTAATTTCATGAATATCATAAAAAGCGTGTAGTCTTTAAGTACCGGCTGTTTAATGAGTTCTTTAAATTGTTACTTCAATTTTAAAAATTAAAAGTTTCAAAATAAATTTTTAACACTTGATTAAAAAACTTAATATTTAAATAAATATATGTCATTTTTTAAATATGTTTTTGTAGTGGTTGAAACTTTTAGTTTCTCATAGGAAAAAACAAATTATTCTAATAATATCGTTAAATCCTATGAAAAGGATTTTCATACTGTAAAAGATATAAAAAAGGCAATTTCTTTCAAAAAATTGTAAACAATTTTTATCTCAAAAACAATAAATGTAAATATCTCAAGAATGCACTGTGTGCTGAGCTATGCCAGTCTTTACGAATATACAAATAAATATATGCCTATATAACTTAAAATGTAATATTTGCATTATTTAAATTTGTTATTATTTTATTTTCTTTTTATCTTCTTGCCAATCTTGTCGCTTCTGATCCATATTTACTTAAATGATTATCGATTAAATTTACAACCAACAAGAGAATTCTCTCGCACAACAGTCAAGTTTTTCGTTGAACACTCGACCACAACTGACTTAAGTGGCTTAACGTTGTTTCAGTTTTTGCCGTAATAGTTTTTCTTTTAAAGCAAAGTTTAACAATGTCATACATGTGCACGTGACATACCATATATATACCACATATATGTATAGGTATATTCTCCTGCGAGATTTACATTTACTTACACATACATACCTATGTATACGCGTTAAGCATGCCAAGGTCTACTATGGTTAAATACATGATGTGTAAACTTAAAATTTTTGCCCAAACACATGCACTGATGCTAAAAGAAGAAAAAGTAAAAATAATGCGAAAAAATAAATCTGCCGACCCAGCATTGCCGGAACGGGTTGAGATGTCACACTGTGTTGTGCCGTTACATGTGCATGCATGCATGTGTATGTAACTATTGTACAAATAGCTGCTTTCGGCGTTAGAATTTCATACTAACCTCTAACAAAATACATACCAGAAAGTACGAGTAAATATATGTAATTAAGTTTGTAGATTCTTGCACATATGTACATACATATATCTATCTGCCACACAGACACATATGGGGGGACATTTCGAACGTCATATTTGGGAAACATGACCACAAGTCCTCTGAGGCACCATATGCTTCCGTGTTCTCATTCGAGCCGCCAAGTCACGCAATGCACTTGGCAGGCATGGTAGTTGAAGAAGAAAAGTTGTGAGAAACGAATAAGGATTCATATTAAATTCTGCTTTAAATTTAGATAACCGTGATTTGGGAAATCAAGAAGTTCAGCATGAAAGATATTTATTAGTCGAAAGTTGTACCAGCCACCATTAACTTGCATCTCGTCTTACTACCCATTCGGCTTGTGACCATTCCATTGTGAACTTTTAAAGGTAAGGTAGAAAACTTAAGACTTCCTCGTTGTCCAAGCAACCACTGGCGCTCTTTTTATCACTTATCTTTTGTTACGAATACTTGGCCAGTCTGGGTTGCCATTATTGGAAAATTTTGCTCCGTTGCATGTATAATTGGTGCCTTCTGAACATTTAGGTGATTTTCGGTCCAGCTCTTTTTCCAAAATGCGGTGAGCTTCTCAAGGCTTTTCTTACGAACAGCTAATGATATTTTTGTTTAAAGCATTAGAAAGGAATGCCGGTGTAGTATATTGACCTTAATATTACTCGGACCTCGCGATGGCCGTAGTAGCCGTCAAACCCCGTCAAATCTATACCCAAAAAGTTATAAAAAATGTATTTCAGTCGCTTCAACTTATGGTATATCAACATCTGTAAGTGTATATCTGGCATGAAATAACAGCTCCTCAGAAGAGCTCGTTTATGCTTCGAAGGCCGTTTAGAATAAACAAATGGTCGTTCTATTTCTCGGAAAAGAATCAAAACCTCAAGATGCACACCACAATTAGTATCGATAATAAAAAGGATATGTGAGGCAGCGCAAGCTCGAGCTCTGCTATGCGTTGTAGTTAGATGTCAAACTGTCTGGAGGTTCCATAACAATTTTTAAAGAATAAGTTTGGTATCTGTCACAAAATGTTTCCAAGACCTCCCTAATCAAGGCTTCTAATATGGTATTTGTCTAGAAGCCCAAAATTCATCAACAGCAAACTTATTAATTTATTTCTAATTAAGAATTTTACTAACAAAAAAATCATAGCTGATACATAAGTATGGATGGTAAACCTAATTATTTTAATCATGTGCCTACAACGAGAAAAGAAAAAAATAGTGTACAACATTTATAGCACACAGCACAATAGCAAAAGAGGGGAAAAATATTGATAAGGTATAAGAGAAGAGAGTGAAGTTCAAGCCGAGCTTGAAAAAAATATGCCTGCATATTTCGATTTTAATTGTAAATACGTGCTAATTGAAACAAAAGTAATCAATAGGTTTTAATATGCATATATATAAATATGTATATAATTACTTATGCATATATGTATAATATAATTATATATATACTTACATAGAGTAATGCATAGTTAATTGAAAATAATGTAATATTGGCATTTGAAGAAAACAAAGAAAACAGCTTCCCTCGTTGCTGTAAAGATGATCGGATTGCATTTCTTTAGATTTTTGCCAATTTAATTAAATTTATATTTATTGTATAGTAATTAAACACCGTTAAATTATTCACTTTTAATTTTCTCTATACCTTCTATTTTTCTATTAAATAGTCTCAATATAGGTATTTGAAACACTTAATTTTTTTCTTTTTCCACGTAAAATACATTGTTGCTTTTCTTTAGGACAATTATTTTTTTTTTTTTAAGTAAATTATTAAAAACTCATGTTTAATTTTTTCGATTCGACTTGCTAACTTCTGGTGAGTTATTTTTACTAAAAGAAATAACGGTACTTATATATATCTACATACGTACACCTATGAAGGTTTGCGAATATCAAAAAAAAGGAAAAAGAAAGATATATGGTATATTGCAGCTGTTTCTTATGATGTGATATTTATAATATGATAAATACTCAGAATCTGTCTGTATATCCAAATTGGATATTCTCCTTTCTAAATCCCAGAATTCGGTTGAAGTCTCAATTTTCAATAGAAAGGTGTTTCCACAGAGTTCCAAAAAGTAATGTCGTATTCCTTCGACACACATATTAGAGAACGCTACATTAACATACATTTACAAGACTTTTCCTTTTGAAGGCTCCATGAGAATATCACATCAAGCTGGTTTCCAGCAAAATTGTATTATACGTACTTACTTACTTACTTTACTGGTGCAGACACCGCTTACGCGATTTTAGCCGTGTTAACAGCATTGCGCCATTCGTTTCTTCTTGTTGCTGTGTGGTGACAATTGGAAATACCAAGTATAGCCAAGTCCTTCTCTACCTGGTCCTTTCAACGGAGTGGAGGTCTTCCTCTTCCTCTGCTTCCACCGGCGGGTACTACATCGAAAACTTTCAAAGCTGGAGTTTTCGTATCCGAACCACATGCCAGCGTAGCCGCTGCTTCTTGATTCGCTGAACTATGCCAATGTCGTCGTATAACTCGTACAGCTCATCGTTCCATCATCTGTGACATTCGCCGTTGCAAACTCGAAGAGGACCATAAATCTTACGCAAAACTTTTCTCTCGAAAACTCCTAACGCCGACTCATCAGATGTCGTCATCGTCCATGCTTCCGCACCATGTAGCAGGACGGGAACTACTTAATCCAAAGTAGCATCTGTTGGCAAGAGTGATTCTGCGCTGGATTTCAAGGCTGATATTATTATTGGTGTTGATGCTGGTTCCTAGATAGACGAAATTATCTACGACCTTGAAGTTATGACTGTCAACAGTGACGTGGGAGCCGAGACACGAATGCGATGATTGTTTGTTTGATGACAGGAGATATTTCGTCTTGCCCTCGTTCACTACCAGACCCAGATCCATCGCCTCCTTATCCAGTCTGGAGAAAGCAGAACTCAAGGCTAGGTTGTTGAGGCCAATAATGTCAATATGTAGTAGTTTTGGTCGATCGTAACGTTGCGAGGTAGGCAGTCTGTTTTCTCTCCACTACGACACGGCGGTCTTCATCGTACCAGCTGTTTTTGCGACCTTTCCGAAATCCAATAGTTTCGTTTGCAGCTGTACGTAGAGAGCTTGAAATGCCGTCCCATAATTCCCGTATACCGAGTTGCTGATGAGTGCTCTCAGAGAGCAGGAGTGTAAGTCGAGTAGAAAATCGTTCGGCAGTCAGTTGTAATTGCAGCTTTTCGACGTCAAACTTTCCTTGTGTTTGTTGACGGGCGTTCTTCGAAACACAGAGGAGCGTGCGTATCTTCGCTGCAACTAGGTAGTAGTCCGAGTCGAGGTTGGGTCCTCGGAGTGTACGCATGTCAAGAATACTGGATACATGTCTTCCATCTATCACAACATGATCGATCTGGTTTTGTGTTTTTCGATCAGGGGACAGCCAAGTGGCTTGATATATTTTGTTGTACTGGAATCTAGTACTACAGGCAACCATATTTCGGGCCCCGGCGAAGTCGAAGTCGAAGCCTCAACCCATTAGGGGATGTTTCGTTATGGAGGCTGAATTTTCCATCTGCAGTACCAAATATACCTTCTTTGCTTACCCTGGCATTAAAATCGCCAAGCACGATTTTCACATCATGTCGGGGGCAGCGTTCATAAGTATGCTTTAGGCGCTCATAAAAGGCATCTTTGGCCAAATCGTCGTTCTCTTCCGTCGGGGCGTGGGCGCAAATCAGCGATATATTGAAAAATTTTGCTTTGATGCGGATTGTGGCGAGACGCTCATCCACCGGGGTGAATGCCAGTACTCGACGACGGAGTCTCCCTGCCACCACGAATCCGACCCCAAATTTGCGCTCCTTTATATGGCCGCTGTATTAAATGTCACAAGAACCTACTCGGTTTCGTCCTTGCCCCGCCCATCGCACTTCTTGGACGGCGGTGATGTCAGCCTTTAACTTTACGAGGACATCAATCAGCTGGCCAGCAGCACCTTCCCAATTAAGGGACCGGATATTCCAGGTGCATGCCCTAAAATCGTAATCCTTAAAACATTTGCGGGGTTCATCAACAAAAAGGGGGTATCTCATCCGAAGCGTTTCTAACATTTTCATTGGAGCTGGTTTCTACGTGGCGGGTCCCAAACCCAGCGCACAACCCCGCTAAGCGAGTAAGTTTAAGGATTTTACCCATTTATATAGCGAGCCGCTTGTTCCAAGACCGACGCCCGCTCGCAACCGCACCTCTGGTGAACAGACGCTGCAATTAGACTTCAGCGGAACCTAAAACCGAATAAGTCGGAGTGGCGCCACTGAAGCTTCCTCTCTCATTAGCCGTGACCCAAGGCTCCATACGGGTTGGTTACCGCATCTTGCACAAGGGTTGCTCACGTTTCCAGGATGTTCGACGTGGACGCAAGAGTAGGAATTGGGTGTAGCCTCACAACTGTAACAGCATACCCAGATGCTTGACTACACCCCATTAGATGTACGTCTTTATTAATTTATAACGGGTTCCTATTTAGCTGTCTTGTCGTCTTACGGTTTAATTTATTATCCCTATTCTCTAGCGGTTAAAATCGGTCTCTTGGCCAGAAACTTATCTTTTCTTTTCTTCTTTTTCTCCTTTTCTTCCTTATCTTATGTACGGATATTCATACGCAATAAATGTAGTAGATTATATGCAGGAAAAGTGTTAATTAAAATAAAAATTGCATTAAAATTTAATTACATCACCGTAATGTTTAAAAATATTGAAATATAATATTTGTTGCATATTTTTGTAGACATTTTCCAATGACAGAAAATATGGTTTCTAGAAAAGCTTTTCTATACTCATACCCATTTATGCAACCCAGTACACATACCAATAATTGCTAGTTACATTCTCCTGAATTTTAAGGCACTCAAGTTTCAAATACTCCCTTTATCCATATGGAGGCCTAAGATTTCAGCAGAAATAGCCAATTTAAAGCCTTTGAACTAAAAATCAATTTAATAAGGTTCACAAAGAAAACATAATTTTTACATATACACATACATGTCTTAGCAATAATATCGACTGCCTGAAGTCAGTAATTCAGAATCAGGAAGTTAGCATAAAATGTGTGTCACATTAAAATATTTGAACAAAAAACAAAAAATTCAAAGTAACCCACTTTATGAAATATGCGCACAACAGAAGTGTCACAAGCGAAATGCAAAAGATTACAAAATTACCAAAATCACGAGAAACCAACAACAACAGCAAAAAACGCATAAAGAAAATCAAAGCAAAAACTCAATGTTGGAAAATACAAACTGTAACGACTATATTGAGTGTGTGTGTGTTGTTTTTGTTGCGGTGGTTATGGCAGCATACTTTGTGTTGCTCTGCCATGAATAATGCAGAAAACTTACAAAATTTTCAAAGATTCTTCCCTTTTTTGCGAATTTCAAGCGCCCACTTACTCCTAAATATATATGGTAATATATGTATTTACATATATATAGAAAGTACGTAGGAACGTAAGCTTGTATGTACAGGGCTATCGATCTTGCGGTTTCGAAAATAAACGTGAATAAAATACATTAAAAATATTATAATTTTTTTTCTTTTATAAAATTCCTTTGTTATTACAAACTTCGAATCGCTTGAGATAATGGTAGTACAAATATTGCTTTTTGGGTGCTGAATAGTTGAAGGCTTATTCGCATAAACACGATCCTTCACGTATCCCCACAATAAAAGGTCCAGCGGTGTCAAATCGCACGATCTCGGTGACCAACTGATATCGTCAAGGCGATAGATTGCGCGGCTGGGAAACTTCATCTTCAATAAAGCCTGTAATGGCCTCTATTTAATTATTTCAAATGCGATGATTTTGCTTATTTGTATATGATCAGTGTAAGAAATGTGCTTCATCGTTGAAGAAAATTTTTATTCGAAAATCTACGTCCACTCCTTGTTGCTCAAGCATCCAGTCGAAGTGCGGACTGCGTTGTTAATGGTCAACTGGCTTCAGTTGTTGTATGAGCTGGGCTTTATATACGTGTAGATGTAAGTGTGTGTCCAAGGGCATAATAGGTCCCAATGTGCCGTAAAATAGTCCACGATCTTGATAACGTTGAGAAATGGATATATTCGAGTCTCCGACTACACTTTCACTTACAATAACGGGCTTTGCGATGGAACGAATAAAACGATGATGCACAGATCTTACAATATCTGCAACCGATTCCGTCGTTTCAAATTCTCCTTGAAATTTTAGCAATACCCGGAATTGTTTTTACTCGCCTTTTTTGTAGTAAATTATAACAATTTTAACGCGTTGTGTGGTTGTGGAGCGATCCATTTTCATAAATACCTGATTTTGAGCTAAAACAAAACATGTTTGGTTAGACAGTTAAATGGAGCAGATGTTAAAATACACTCCAGTGCTGTTGAAACCACAAACTGGATAACCTTATATGTGCCATCAAATCAATATTCGCATAAATTTTGCAGTAGCTTAACAGGATTTTAAGAATTTTAAGATTTTTTTCATAAATATACACGCATACCAACAGAAAAAAATATATGCACGTATGCGTACAAGTATGTATGTCATTCGGGGTGTATGAACAGCTGCTTTGTATGGAAGCGACATAAATGTGACTCGCATGCAAATTACATTAAAGCAAAACTGAAAAGTAAAAAAGAAACAAAAAACAACACAAATACATAAATACGTAAAACATTAAACTAAAACACAAAAATTGTATTTCCTTAGTGTTTTCTTTCAATTTACATAAATTCCCATATCTACCTCCTTACTTAACTATGTATTTATTATGAAAAATTACTTTCCTCTCTGTTAATATTATTTTCTAATTATGATTATTATATTTTCTGCCTGCCTAATATTCCAATTTCTCTCTATTTTTTGCTTCTTCTTATTTTTCGGCACAGTGGAGGTCTTATTTCTCGCCTGGGGTGTTCGCCTGTGCATTATGGTACGGAAAGCGCCGTCCGAATTCAATGAGAGTCGCTTCATTTCAATGGCTATATACAATGAATTCTTGCTGACTTGCTTTCTCAACGTGTCTATGTAAGTAATACACACAAATATACTCATATCAATAGCGGTTAAGTAAATAATACAAAAAATTAAAGAATAAATAATAAAATAACAGGGAAAACGGAAGAAATTATACGAGCAAGCGTTCAAATAAAGGGTGGTTAAATTTTCAAGGGCCGATGTTGATTTTGAATAAAACACAAACTATTTAGGAAATTATTGAAATTTTATTTTATTATGATATATTGGTATTACTCAATTATGTATGTAAGAAAATATCGGCCAAATGAGCGCCGCGACCTCGGCGGCACACCTCCATACGATGGTCCAAATTTTCGATGACGCTGAGGCATAATGGAGTTTCTATGCCGTTAATGTGCCGAATTATCTCATCCTTTAGCTCTTGAATTGTTGCTGGCTTATCGACGTACACCTTTTCTTTCAAATAACCCCAGAGAAAAAAGTCCAACGGTGTCAAATCACATGATCTTGGGGGCCAATTGACATCGCCATTACGTGAGATAACACGGCCATTGAATTTGTTGCGCAAAAGAGCCATTGTTTCGTTAGCTGTGTGGCAAGTGGCACCGTCCTGCTGAAACCACATATCGTCCACATCCATATCTTCCAATTGTGGCCATAAAAAATTCGTTATCATCTCACGATAGCGAACACCATTCACAGTAACTGCCTGACCGGCCTCATTTTGGAAAAAATACGGCCCGATGATGCCGCCAGCCCATAAACCGCACCAAACAGTCACTCTTTGTGGGTGCATTGGTTTTTCGACAATCACTCTTGGATTCTCATTCGCCCAAATGTGGCAATTCTGTTTATTGACGAATCCACTGAGGTGAAAATGTGCCTCATCACTGAAGATGATTTTCTTCGAAAATTTTCATAATAAGTCTGGATAGCTTTAACACGTTGTTGGATTGTGTATCTCTCCATGGTTCAAATTGAGTAAGTCTGAAATAGAGAAATGTCAAATTAAATTCGGAAAAAAACTTGGCGTTTAGGTGTGGTTCACATTCAACATCGGCCCTTACAATTTAACCACCCTTTATAATTAGAAAATATTACAGGTTGTGTGCCTTGAAATGGATCTACTGAAAAGTGAAAGTCACAGTCTAACAGCCTGGAGTATTAACTCATAACCGAAATTTCGGACTCAGGCAAAGTATGTGGATTCGCTAATGTTATCTTCTCAGCAATAATTCTTTCGTAAAGGCGAATCGATACTAAAGGAAAATAGCAAGGAATTCAGAGTATTCATGGAGCCTAGAGGGTATATTTCCTCTTTTTTTTTGGTTCTAGTCATTCATTTTTTATTATGTTTAGCAGTTTTCAGCAGGCTTTTCTCGTAAAAACTTATAGAAGTGTCCACAAGCCTAAACTCGTAGCAAAAAACCTTCAGATGTCAAGGCCACCAAGTATTTTGGTACTAAACTTTGGATTAGCAACTTAACTACCGTAGAAAATGATGTTCATTGAAAAGTATGACAAAGCATAATAGGTCCTTATAGTTATAAATCATTAATTGGTTATTATTATTTTAAAGTTAAGCCTAACCAATGTAAGAAAAGAATAGACAATTTTATAAAGCTCATGATTATGGAATATTTTACTGGATATTGTGTTGAAATTTGTATATATTCTTCTTCTTCGCACCAGTCGTTTCTTCGCCTCGCATATCGTCGTCTATTAAAGGCACCCCATGGGCAGCTTAAGGGTTTTCTGAAGTCCACCAGCAATGTGGCTGCGATCGCGTATTGGTATGGAAGCAAATATCTGGCTTTTTATTTAAATGTCACTCAGCTAATTCACATCCTCACTTGACGAAGTTTATCACGTAAAAAACAGCCAAAGCCAATAATAAACAAAATCCTGAGATAACTCTCACTGTCTTAAACAAATTCCAAATTTTTCTTTCAAAAGAGCTTCATCATTCAGGTAAGAGTCTAATTCTTCTTCCTTTTCTTTATTGGCAGTTGGCACCGCTTACGCAATTATAGCGCGCCATTCATCTCTTCTTTTCGCTGTTTGGCGCCAGTTGGAAATACCAAGTGAAACTAGGACACTCTCCACCTAATCCTTAAAATGGAGTGGAGGTCTTCCTCCACCACCTTGCTTCCACCAGCGGGTACTGCATCGAATACTTTCAAAGCTAGAATGCTTTCATCTATTCGGACGACATGACCTAGGCTGCGTAGCCGCTGTCTCTTCAATCGCTGTGCGGTATTCGACGTTGCCAATGAGCAAAGAACCATAAATCGTTCGCAAAACTTTTCTCTCGAAGACTCCTAGAGCCGACTCATCAGATATTGATATCGTCCACGCTTCTGCGCCATATATTAGGACGGGTATGATGAGCGGCATGTAGAGTTTGGTTTTCCCTCGCCGAGAGAGGACTTACTTTTCAATTGCCTACTCAGTCCAAAGTAGCACCCGTTGGCATGAGTGATTCTGCGTTGGATTTCCAAGCTGTCATTGTAGTTGGTGTTAATACTGGTTCCAAGGTAGACGAAGTTATCTATGACATCGAAGTTATTACTGTCAACAGTAACGTGAGATTCGAGTCGAGAATGCAACGACTGTTTGTTTGATGACAGAAAATATTTCGTCTTGTTCTCATTCACTACCAGACCCATTCGATTCCGTTCTTTATCAAGTCTGTAGAAATCAGAACTAATGGCGCGGGTTATGAGGCCAATAATGTCAATATCATAGGCGTACGCCAGCAGCTGTACACTCTTATAGAAGATTGTACCTTCTCTATTCAGCCCTGCAGATCTAGTTATTCTCTCTAGCAGCAAATTGAAAAAATCTCACTATAAAGAGTCACCCTATCTGAAATCTTTTTTGGTATCGAAGCCGTTCAATTCTGACTGCGCTTCTGGTGTTGTCTATCGTCAGTTTGCACAGCCGTATCAGTTTTGCGGGGATATCAAATGCAGACATAGCGGCGTAGAGGCAGCTCCTTTCGGGCTGTTCGGTTCGATTATATCGATGACATCCTTTTGCATATGCACCAGCAGGGGAGTGATGTACTCCGCAACACAACGGAAGAGCTATATCCCTCAGCTTAGGAAAGTACCCGAATTGCAAATAGAAGATTTTCATGTTGAGAACCCAGATGTGAGAAGACAAATGTCACAGGACTAATGTGATGTAATTTTGTTTGATGCAGAAATTTGGACGATAACAAGAGAACGATCTAAGGCCATTCGAAAGATCTATTCTAGAAGAACAATACTTGTGTCCGCGAAACGGAAGGGTATCAAAAAAGATGGGACCACAAACTATATGAGCTATGTTTTTAACAAGGTCAATCGCGTAAATATACAACTTTTGCTCTGGTTGGGATTTGCCGTTTACATAGGCTCATAGGCACTCTGACGAATACAACGAAAGTAAAATGACCGAGTACAGAAATACCCGTTTACTCTTGGTCTAAATAACTGCGGAAATTTCGATAATGCCAGAGGAGTTTGATGTTCATTTTGTTCTATGCTGTACTCATTTCAATGCACAGCAATTTGACGTTTTATTTCATTTATCAAAGTTGACAGCGAACTCAGTACGAAAACACAACATGACACAAGCAATAAGAGCAACTTAAATAAAGAATGGAAAAAATCAACTAATTTATATTACACTTTCTTTCTTTTTCTGCTCCTCACTTTTATGATCTCCGCTTGCAGGCTCTTCCTACAGTCACCGGCTAATCCTGACTTACTCTACATCATTTTCTTTACTCACACTCAATTGACGGTGACACTTTTATTGTGCTTAATTTTCGGCAGCAAGGTAAGTGACGCAAGTCAACTACGAACTGTGTGGCTTATGAATGACATATATATACATATATATATATACATATATATATGTATACACCTATGCTGACATAAGGATTTAAATATGAAAAATTTACAAAAATGTAAAAAAAAAGCTAAACAAACAAGCAAATTTATTTTTATTTGTGTTTTTGTAATTTGTATTGTGTCTGCGTTTGTGTTGGCGTAAATTACATTTGTGGGAATTTTGTTATTTAATCCTCGATTACCTCGAAATAAGACTTGTTAACAATTTGTTTGCCTTTTGTATGTACGAGTATTTTAATGCTGTTCTTTATCACTCTGTTCTTTTGCTGGTTTTTTGTTTACTTCTCTATTGCTCAACAGGTTTTGATTGTGCTGCGCAGCGGTAAATCGCACCAGGAGACCATCGGCATGGGTGCCAAATCCTCCGGTGCTAAATTCAATTTTCGCCCACAGGTGCGAACGTTTCCTAATCCCAGCTCAGTTACCACATCCACGGCGCCGGTGGCGGGCACCACTTCTGGGGGTAAGTTGATAATACGCTTTTTATTATTAATATTTTTTTTTTGTTTTCTGTTAAGCGTTTAGCTTTGTTCACACACATTTTGAGCGAATTTATTTGCTCAATGGCTTTAATGGCGCTTTGTAATCGCTGAAGAGATTTTCGGCCGAGCTCCTTCTCCAATTTGTGGTTTTGCGTCTTGATGTTTTTCCAACAAATGGAGGACCTTCAGTTTATACTAAGCCGCCTCCGAACGGCTGATGGTTTGTTATGAGGAGCTTTATTTCATGTCCGAAGCACACTCGGAGGGGTGGGCATTCCGGCTTAGAATGAACTATAGATTCGTCCATTTCTTGGTAAAAAATACAACGCACACGTTGTGCTTTGACTTGGCTAAGAAGTAATGGTCTGCAGACCAATACTAGTGATATAGAAGCACTAATTGTGCACTACATACACGTATACTAGGGCTAGGAATGGATCTGTTTCGTTATGATATTTTGGAGATATATAATTCATATTGCACTGCAACGGCTCGCAGTCAAACGAATCCTCTCGACTACCAGGTCACATATAAGATTACGAGTTGTTATATATACAATCTTCTCGGATAGCCATTCGGCACTAAGGACCCTAAAATATGGCACAATAAACATAGAAGCGGTTGAGAACGGCTGCAAATCACACAGCAGCATAACATCTAATGAGATAGTGGACAAGCTTTTAAGAGTCTATGCATGCCACTCTCTACTTGTAAACCCACTGAAAGAGAGTAGTTCATCGCCTATTCTAACTCAAGATAGAAGAGTCTCAACTGTGGCAATGTGGCTAGGATAATTTAACCGGCATGGAATAAAAGAATGCCGAGAGGAAGAAGATTTCTGATATTTTTGGTTTTCTTACGGGACACCGTCTGTGGAGTAGGTTGAAGCTCCTAGGGGCGGCAACTTTGAGAGACTTTAACGAAATAGTGACTGCACTAGTACTTGACTTTGCTAATTCCATATATTAATTTAATTAGCGGGCGGAAACTGATAGCATCCCCAGTGATTACACAAAAGGCTCATTTGGTTACCCAAGTGAGCCAATACTAACCAAAGCTTCCAATATCAACCAGTTGAGGTACTTTCGAAAGCAAAAAGCTCTTTTAGATGATGGCTTTACATACATATACACGTATGTAATGTGAATCTTACTAACAAACAGTATAAACGTCTTAACCAAGCCTTGGATGGTGCGACGAAGGAAATCTATTTTAAGTCAATCCTCGCGAGCCGACCTAGGCTTACTTTGTATGTTTTAAATTGCATCATGGTCAGATTCTCGTTCCTACTCTGTACTGCGTGAGTACTTGCTTCTATGGTAAGACCAATAATCGACGACAGATTGCTACATCATAATGTTTTGTTGTTGTTGTTGTTATTGTTTTCGTTCTTTTTAGTATTCGTACATCAACCTGTGTTATGAAAATTGCGAGTAGATCAAAATTAAGATCAAAAGTAGCCCATTTTATAGATTAGAAGCTCTCCCCTCAGCAGTTAAGGGATGGGAATGAAAAGTAGGTTTATACGTGTACTTAATTCATTGCACAACGAAGGAAAGCTATCTCGAGAGCAGCGAGGTTTCAACGAAATATGTATACGTAGATGTAGAACGCTCAGAGAAATTTTTCAACTAGAACGGATATTTATTTCAAAACTTTCAAAAATAAAATTCAATGTTTTGTTGTAAGATTTGGTATTTGACCCACCACTATACAAATTTAAACTTCAAGGCGGTGATTTAAATTATGCAAAACAGAAGCTGATAAAACTCAACTAGTAAAATTAGTCTCAGAAATATTTCTCTTATGTGAGGCATTTACTTATAACGAAAATTGGCAACGTTGGCAGCAGTAAAAAATCACGAATTCGTAGAAATATCTACTTAAAAAGGGATGGCAGCCATGGTAGCCCAGTGGTTAACATTTCGTTCTGCCATTCGGAAAGCCCGGGTTCAAATCATGGTACGAACAACATCCAAAAGTTATGGAAAATTAATTTAAATAAAACATTAAGTTAACTATTTGTTATTAGAGTTTAAAATATTTAGTAAAATAGCCAACAATGCAAAAATCAAAATTAGCATTGACAAACGGAAGTTTTAGTGATATCGTAGAAATGTTTTGAAGAAAGGAAGAAACGTCGTAATAACAATTCTTCAGAAGCCCTTCATTATTTACGAAGGACATTTCATTTAATTCTTTCCATTCTCATCACAACACACTCCATTTACTGTGCAGTAAATTTTTAAAGAACACTTCGCCTATGACAGTTATCAATGTTTTAACACTGTCGCGTAAAGCGCATTTTATCATTTGTCAAATAAGCAGAGGAATAAGAAAGAAATATCACATCAAGAGGATGATAAGCAAATCACTGGATGGTCATCCACTAACAGACGCCCACTTTGGATTAGCTGTGAAATCTCATTTCCACCATTAGTGTACAGCATGTTTTTGCTTTATTTCTTCCATTTATTATCTGCGTTACGTAAATCAAAATAAGTGGACATTTCGTATCACTCTTTCAGCAATTGGCGAGCCGCTTGGCGCCGAGTAAAATATTCTGATTTATTTAAATTCATCAGTTGAGTTATATAAGGAGATAAATTCACTTTTTATTAATGAAAATCAGTTGAAAAATATATTTTTTTTAATGTGAATTTATGGTAAAAAAATGTTTGCAAACATATTTTGAATGGAATGTTATTATTTTCGACATATTTATTAAAATTTTTTTGCAATTTCAGCAAAAAGGTTAAAAACATGAACATACAACTCCGTGAATATCAATATACAATAGTTGTTGGAGTGAAAAAACATGTTTCTCCTCACTTTAATTTACTGTTATAATTCAAAAACTAATGACTTTTTCATGTAATTATATAAATGAATAAATTAACACATAAATTAGTTAAGTCTTCAGTCACCGAAAGAGTAAATTAAAACAAGACAATATGAAATTATTAAATTGTTTTTGCGGCCTGTACTGTTAATTTTAAATTTTAATTTTTTTATAAGCAAGTGAGAGAAAGGGCAATTTATTTATGTGAACAGAATTCTTGTTATACAATAAAGCAAAATAGTAAATTTTAAAACTGACAGCTGTTTCAGGGATCACAACATCTCCTCATCAGTTTTCTTCAGGCAGGGATCTAACCAACAGATCTTGACTTAACAGGCGAGTGCTCTACCACTGTGCCATCATCAGCCATAAAATCTATAAGTACAAAGAAAATAAAATAAAATAATTAATATAAAATAAGATTTAATTAAAATAAAAAGTAATAAAAACCAAAAAATAAAATAAAATAAACTAAAATAAAATAAATTAAAATAAAATAAAAAATAAAATAAAATAAAATAAAATAAAATAAAATAAAATAAAATAAAAGAAAGTAATATAAAATAAAACAAAATAAAATAGAATGAAACAAAATAAAATATAAATAAAAAAATGAAAATTTAAGAAAACAAAACGATGTAAAATAAAATAAAATAAAATAAACTAAAATAAAATAAATAGAAAAATAAAATAAAAAAGTAATATAGAATAAAATTAAATTAAATTAAATAAAAATAGTAAATTAATTAAAATCAAATGAAATTAAAGAATAAAGAATAAAGAGAAGTAAAATAAAATACAATAAAGAAAAAAGTAAAGTGGAACCAAATAGAATGAACCAAAGTAACACCATAATATATAAAAATATTTAAGTATCAATTTCACTCCAGGCCTTCACTTTCATTGGCGATTGTTGATAGTTTCACATTCCGTTGGTTGTAGAAAAGTATTTACAATGGTGTTATAATTTTGTGTAATCAGTTGCAGGACAAGTGAAGTAAAGAAGATATAAAGGCTTGAGGTGAGTTAAGACTGGTTGAATTGCGTTCAGTTCAGTAGGGTACTGTTGAGTTGAGGTCAATTGATATGCGTAGGGTTGCATTGAGTTCTCCTTTGATTAGTGTTCTATTCACAGCAGCTCTTGGATTTTATCCCTCTGTCATTTATAGATATTTTATGTTCCTGGAAATATCTTTTGAAGGCGCACTAAAATTTTACCTCAAAAATAGAATTATATTTTGCCAAAAAACACATTCGTCATGAAATTCAAATTTGAGTATTTTTACCAAATTTATTTTATTTTTCATTTTAATAAAACAATAATTTTTTCCTTACGCTTACTCAAAATTTCCATATTTATTTTTCTTATCCCAAACAGACACTAAACTCTCCGAACAGGAGGCACTAGAAGAGATCCGACAACTTAGCGTGCAACTGCAGCGCATACAAGAAATGGCGCCACCGAAAGGTGTTGCGGTGATGACAATCTCCAGCCTTTTGGATGGCCTGAAGACACCCGGCGGCATGATTATGGTTGCCGCTGCAGCCTCTCAAGCCGCCACATCTAACAATCAGCTTACCATCCGGCCATACACAGCTGGTGGGGGTGGTGGAGGTGGTGGAGGTGTAGCCATTACGCCCACCAGCGGCAGTGGCGGTGGTGTTGTTGGTGGTAGTGCACTTCCCCTACTTGCACTCAACAACGAAGTAGAGAAATACAATCAACAACAGCAGGCAACACACAACAACAATGTCAATACAACTGTACCTCTATTAAGTGGGGTGAGCAACAATGCTGCCAAGCCGATATCAGCGAGAACGTTTATGCTCGAAGTGGAAACGAGCACAACGACAATTGAAGAGTCTATGTTAGCATTGCGCGAAGATCGGGCCATCAACACTGATTTAACGCGTAGCGAGGACTTCCACCAACAAGCGCTGGGCTGTGCACAAGGCCACATCATATGCACACGCTGTTTAGTCATATCCAAAGAACACTACTTCAGCTGCCGACCTTTTACGCCGCCACACGGTTTAGCGGATCATGAAACCGCAAGTGGTTATAGGCGACGTGCTGGGGGCGTCACTTGTCAACAACTTGGCTCACCGCAGCCAGAAGGCAGTATTAGTTTTTCGAATATCAAATTAGAATGCATGTGCTCCCAGCCCGATTTGGATTTCGAGCCGGATTGTGATGTGCCGCAGCGTCGGCGCATTAATGTGCGTAGCGCAGCAACAAATACGCCACCCTCTACAGGCGGCAGTAGCAGACGACGCAGCGGGCGCACGAAAACGCACAGCCCAAGCTGGCAGGATATGTCTGCTGAGTGCCACGATGCAGATGTAACCTATCGTATATGTGATAATTGTAAAAATAAGTATCGAAATAGCAATAAGTGTGGCGGTAGAAAGTTCCGTAAAAGTATGAAAGATGGACGCAACCCAAGACTGACGTCAACGTCCACAACCGCAGCAGTGACTGCAGCAAAAAAGACCGGGGACGAGCTACATGCGCAACGCAGCAGTTTAGTAGGTGCACGTGTGTGCGTGAGTCAAACACGCAGCAATGATCTGCTCGACCGTCAACTGCCCAATCGAACGACGACCGAGCTCATGGAGGGCGCGGCGTGTGCAAAGAAGCGGCCGAAAGTATACTCTACCGATGACATAATATTCTATACAACCACCGATGAGAGCAGCAGCAACAGCAATGACAGCTCGGATGACGATGGCGAAGGTGCCTGCAGTCGCCTGCGTAGTCGCCGGCGTGAGCTCACCTTCCAATCGGCATCTGTACTCAGCAACGTAGACGGTGTTTGTGCGACGCGGCCAACAGAGCCTACGACAACATCGGTGCACTCGATAGTGACGACGGCGGTAGTAACGAATAGCGGCGCGAATTGTGCAGAGGCGACCGCGAATGCACAATCTTTGAGCAATATAGCAAATTTCTCAACGAAAAGCGATGAGCTCACAACGAGTGTGGAGTGTGAGGCTGATGCTGGCGAGGAGAACAGCATAACATCAGCGGCGGCGGTAGCAGTGGCGGCGACAGCCGCGAATGGCACAGGACGCGCTAAGCGACCTGACAAACTAGTACTCGATTTGAATGATCGTTCTAAGTATACCAAAGAGGTTTCTGTTTAGACTATTATTGTAGAAGTGCAAGGTGTGTAAGTGAGTATGTTTGTTGGTGATGAGCGATTAGCTAGTCAGTGATGTAAACAAGCCTAGCTTAGTATAGAAATTTTGTATATAAAAATTTGAAATAATAGCAAATTTATTAATTTTGAAAGTAATGTATATTTCACTTTATGCTAAGTATGCGTTTGCATAAATGCATATGCACTGTAACGATTTGAAAAAAAAGTTAAATTTAAATAAACAAATTTAATAATAATGGTTGAGCATATTAAATAGTTACGCATGAGGCCTAAAAGAATGTATATGAAATTACTCAAGCTATTCTGTTGAACCTCACAAATTGCTTAGTCTCACTTGAGTTTAGTGATGCTGCGCTTAAAAGTGCGTCACGACAATCTCATCCAAAATATTTACATTTTCTATATACAATATTTGAATATAAGTGAAGCATACTTTTAGGCGCATTCAAAGAAGCTAAAAGCTTTGTGAGAATTAACAGAATTCAGGTTATTAGTTAAAACTGTAGCTAAACAGAGCATAAGGTTTGAGTAAATATTGTGTATATTAAGCCATCTGTTGGCAATTTTTTCATAAGCATACATATTTTGGAAATTTATAGAATGTTATTAGGATTTATATATGTAGATAATAATGTAGGCATATTTAGAAAACAAATTTTTGCAATAGTTATAAGCTCTCTCTTTCTCCTTAAAAAGTTGATATATGCTTGAATATAAGATATTAAATAATATTATTTCAGCATACAGAGATGCAATATTTTTTCACAAATTCAAATGTCATTGTTTATGGTACTTAAACTCAGCCAACTGGTGTGGTGAGTCTGGCTCTTCGAAATACATATAACTGTATGCTTATTTGAGTTAATTAATATTTTTTGCAGAATCAGTGTAAGTTAGAAATAGATCTTCCACTAATTGAGTAATTACGCATGGCGTTCGACGATCTCTCTGACTCCTTTTGTGAATTCTTATTTTCTTCACTTTTTTTTTAGAAATGTGTGTACTGTAGAAAAGTGATACTATGGTAGGTGTGTCTCCTTTCTATAATTTTTCAGAGTGTACAAGCTAAAAACAGATCTCTTTTATGATTGCAACAGCTGGCTTTATAGAAATAATGAAAGGGCAAAGAATTCATTTAATAGCTGCTAAGATGTTTTGGTTTTCCATTCGACTAGTCTGTTTGAGCAAGAGCACATTGATTAAGTTTTAAAACTAGAAAAAATACCTGGTGGCCATGCCAAAACATGACCATATCAAATTTATTGTATTTAATTATTTGATTAAATTTAATTCTTCTTCAACGTTTTTTTATATATAGGTGTATATAATACCAAATTTTAAGCTTTTTTATGTGCTTTTCGGACAGCTTTTTTTATGTGCTTTTCGGACGGACCTTCGGCCAAAACCTTTATAACTGAACTAATAGATTCTATTGGGGCTTCTTGATATAGATCTCCGATTTTCCCCTTTGATTTCCAATGACAAAGTTCATTAGTAGATACGAATATATGATACCAAACTTCATACCTTTGTATGATTTTGGGCGGAGTTTAGCCTCATATCTGGCAAAAATCGGTGAATGGGTGCTGCATGTTATATTCGTCCGATATCGATAATTTTAAATACCAATATGTTATCCACCTTTGAACAGAATATCGAACGCTCTTAGATGCTTTTTTCCCAAATCTGTTATCCAAAATCCCTAATACATAAAATCTTGGT
This sequence comes from Ceratitis rosa, assembly GCA_037013455.1. Lineage (NCBI taxonomy): Eukaryota > Metazoa > Arthropoda > Insecta > Diptera > Tephritidae > Ceratitis > Ceratitis rosa. Next base: position 6,289,247 of record JAWMAG010000029.1, read on the forward strand.
CCTACAAATGATATAGTAGTTCGATCTATCTGGTTGCTAATAATGATCATTTATATATAAATATCTATTATAGCCTGGTACGACCAACATCCAAAAGAAAATAAATTTTAATATGAAATTAAGTTAATTAATGTTGACCCCTCCGAGTGTATTTCTGACAGGAAATAAAGATTTCTCATAGAAAACCATCAGCCGTTCGGAGTTGAATTAGTATAAATTGTAAACATCAAGACGCAAAACCACATATTGGAGGAGGAGCTCGACTGAAAATCGTTTCAGCGGTACAAACATTGGTATAACTTTTGATGGTCTGTCAATTCACCTTCTGGCACTTATATACATTAAGTCATGAAGGTTTCCGGAAATTGTCACTTAAACTTCCTGTGCTAAATCCAGCTGTTAAATTGGTGGCACTGTCCTTCATTACTATGCCAAAAATGAACGCGATCTGTCAACTATTTGGTTTGCAGCAGCTGTTGAAATCAGTCGACAAAAAACATTAGCATAGGGCCAAATCCGGGGAATACGGTGGTTGACCGATGGTATTGAACGGGTTTTCGGTCTTAAAATCGTTCACATGAACCAAACCGCGAATATCGAAAAAAAAACAATTTCCGGAAACTTTCTGGTCTTAATGTAATTCGAAGCATATCATTTCATAAAAGATTTCCAAAAGTTTGATAAACCGGCTGAGGTTTGTCCAAAAAGAGCTGCCATCCTCAGTATGATGATCATTCTGTCAATAATAGGTACATACCCAGTTAGGATTACAGTGATTAAGCTTAACAAAATTCCAAGTACATTTTTGTTTACTTATTTGTTATTTCATTGATTCCATTAAATAAAAGGACCTAAAGTTTATTCTAGGCATTTATCTTACAAACAGCGAATGGATTTTTATGAGGAGCTTTAATTCATGTCAGAAATTAGCTTACTTTCAGAACGGCAGTGCTGTACCAAAGATTATAGGTATTTAATTCAGCGAGCTCTCTTAAAATGGTAGCATATTGTGATAGTAACCTTTAAATATTACCATATACACATGTTTTGTTTGCAAGTCAGAAATGCTACAAAAAGAAGTCGTTTTCACGACAACTATTACCAAAAAACACCACTACCACTATGGCTCTTTATTTGGTGGAATCAGAAGGGCGGTCATTTTCATTAGCTTCTAAAACCAAGTGAAGCTATTAATAGAACACGCTTTGGATAACAACTAACCAAATTGAAGCAAGCGGTTATCTTCAGTTGAAATTTTTTCATAATGGTCAGTTTAGGTAGCAAATAATCAGAAGAACAACTGAGGCAACTAAAAGGTAAAATGTTTAAATTCTTAAAAGATTTTCCAACATCAGGAAACAAAAGATTAGGCCCTATTTATGGCCTGGAAAACATATGGTCTCAAAATTTCTATTTAACTGAAATAATACCTATGGAAATTACATGATCTAAACCAGGATGAAAATGAGAAATTCTTACAAAAATGAGGTAGGCTACGTTGTTCGTTGAACCACTACAAACAAATCGTAGCTGGCGTAGGATAATAGAACCCTTAATAGCAACGAAGAGTCCATCCTTGACTATTATCTCGAAAAATTTGGAGTAAGTCCATGTCTTGGATAAGACAAACTACTTTGTTACCAGACTTAAGGACTAATGAAAAAAATTGGAAACGGAAGATATCAACTGCACTTTTTGAGTACATAAGAAGAAAGCCCATTACTAACATCTAATTTTGTGTCTGACATAAAACTAAAGTCCGCAGTTTGCGAAATGTCCAGGTCATTAAGTGATGGAAATGTCAACAGCACGACATAGCCGGATTAGAGAAAGTCAGCATAGTTCACATATGTTTTCAAAACTCTTAAGGTTTCGTTTCTAATTTTTAATAACTAAGAGTTGTTAGCTTAAAAATCAAATATTACGCCATGTGGTATGAGCAACATTTAGTAAACAAGGGAGTGCAGAAAAAAACTCTACGCCACAGCGAACTTTTCATTTTCAACTTACACACATCGGTCACGGTTTTCAGAATATTAATAACAATTTTATTTTTTAAATAGTCGCCGTATTTACATATAGACCGATTTTGGTACAGTTTTTCGGTAGACCTACTCCGCCAATATGTGTTGTGCCTCTTGACGTTTTTCCAACTAACGGTGGGCCGCCTCGAAACAGCGTATGAATTTTTTTAAAGAACTTTTATTTAATGTTCATATTCCCTGCCAAAAGGTGGCCACAATTAGAACTATTAACTTTGTAAATAAATTTTTTACAAAATTTCTGGGACATAGTACAAGAATCTCGGCTCTGAGGCCGCCATCCTAAAACTTAAATTATTTATGGATAATATATATTTCTCAAGACCACTTTCTCTCGAATTACCTATACTTTTAACCATTTGTTTATCAAAATACTACTACAGAGTTGCAAAGTGCTAGATATATTAAGAAAGTGTTCAAGATTGATCAATCATCGAATAATTTTTTCTATTCATTCGAAACATGGCTTAAGTCTAACATTCAACTAATAACCTGATTAAACTTATTGCACATCCGATATCGCTATTAATCAAGAGAACTAAAAGTTGATAAAGAGATTTATAAATTTATTTTAGAAATAGTGATAAAATATTAGTGGCAAACAGCTTTCGCTCCGACTCATGATCAAACCGTACAGTTGAGGCTGAGTCTAAGTACCTCTAAATCAAAAATTTGTTTGCAGAAAAAAATTCATTATTTATTTGTTTTTTTTTGTATATTTTTTTTATTAAACAGAAGTATAAATTTTTACTACACGAAATAATACATTTTCTCTAAAAAATTATTTAAATAATGTTATTTACATGAACGTCCTACATTTTAAGTAAATAATACAAATCACATATGTAACTCAATATACCTATTATGTATTTCAGGTATAACTAATTTTTTATGTAAATAATTTGCTCTCCACACACACTTTCAATGAAATTCTTTGCAATTAATTATTCCAATTATCACAGCTCATTTTATTTTACTGAATTTTCAATGGAATGCCAGACTGATTTTGCAGCTTTAATGAGCCCTATGTTGCAAAATCATTTATTGGCATTCTGTAAGCATTATACATACATATGTGTGTGTATATAAATACACATATATGCATTTATATATATGTATAGGGCACTATCTATTATCGCGCAGAATTCATTGAAATTGTAGTGTCCAATTGCAACATTTCCTACAACCATTTAGAAATAATTTAGAATTTATTAAAAGAAAAATACGAAAGCTTAAATATGAATTATACTAGTTAGTATTATTTGAAATTCAATAGAGTTCAGTGATTTACAAGTAATAATTAAAAATAATGGAAGAGTAATAGCTGATTAAGTGAGCAACTTGAAGCCGTGTATGATTGAAAATCTACTGAAAATGTATTAAAATATATTTCTTTAAATAAATAAAAATAAAAAAAACGTATATTTAAAAGAAAATTACAAAAAAGAAAAAAAATCACACATGTAACACAAATAATTACTGTAAATATTAATATGTTTGCGTAGTTATAAAAAATATACTTCATCTTAGTTACTAAAAGTACCAAAAAAATTTACATATCTCTGCCAAATAATTTATAAAAATATACGAGAAGTAATTAAAATGTAATTATAATTATTAAAAAATTTATAATTTATTCCTAGTAAAGCAAAATTAGTGTCTAAGTATTTACTTTGTAAAAAAATTAATAAATTTGTTGGTCATTAAATAAATATTAAAAAATAAATTGTACATATATATATATACATAAATATAAATGTTTTGTAATTTATTAACGAAATCGGTAGGTATTTCTGAAAATAACCACACAAAAGCGCAAATATTTCACACAAATTATAATCTACAGCTAATAAAATTTTATTGTAAAAAAGAAATACTGCATGTATATATATATGCTTCAGTAAAATATATTTGGTTCTAAAATTATATATAAATATATATATTTGGCGCCTTGTTACCGCTGAAGCGATTTTCGGCCGAGCTTTTCCTCCAATTTATGGTTTTGTGTCTTGATATTTTTCCAACAAATGGAGGGATCTACAGTTTGTACAAAGCCGCCTCAGAACGCCTGATGGTTTTTTATGAGGAGCTTTATTTGATGTCAGAAATACATTCGGAAGGGTTGAAATTCCCTGCAGAGGGAAAATAAATAATTTTTTTATTTAAATTAATTTTCAATAAATTTTTGGCAGTACGCAATGCTTACCATACATAGGTACCACCGCCGCCACATACATGGCACAAATTCAATGGAAAACCGAAAAATAATCATTCTTAAAATATACAACTTTGAATAAATGCAAATTGTCCGCATAGACTTTAGACTTTATATATCCCCACAGAAAAAAATTTAACAATGTGATATCACACGAGCTTGGCGTTCTCTCAATAAATCCGTTGTTTGAAGTGTGGAAGTTGGCGCCAACTTATTGAAATCAAATTTCGCCGAGATCGCGACCTTTAATTTCAGGCATCAAATAGTCGGTTATCATGGTCGCCATTGACGGTTATATTTTCACCGATATCATTTTTGAAGAAATATGGACCGATGATTCCACTGGCCTACAAAGCACACCATACCGGTGCTTTTTCTGGATGAAATGGCAGCTCTCGAATCTCTTCAGGTTTCTCTTCGTCCCAAGTGCGGCAAGGTTTGCTTGTTTTCATACCCATTGAGCCAGAAATTGACCTCATCGATGTACAAAATTTGGCTCTAAAGCGTCGAATCTTCTTGAAACTTTTCAAGAGCCAATGGAGTGAAGCGATCGAGTGGCTCCAGTTCTTGCACAAGCTGTATCCTTTCAATGTAAGATCTTGAGGTAATATGCGCAAAGTCGTTCCATACGTCATTCTGAGTTGCTACGAACGGCGCCGAATCAACTCTCCACTCTTCGTGTACACTCAAAAAAAAGCTATTCAAAAAAGTACATCCACTTTGATCGCCCGTTATTTGCTTTTTTTATTATTTTACTTTTGTCCATATTTTTATTTTATTTTTTTTTTAAATTTTTTTATTTATTCATTTTTTTTCTTCATTTTATTTTGCTTTATTTTATTTTTTTTAATATATTTAATTTTTAATTGTGTTCAATTTTATTTAATTTTAATGTATTTTATTTTTTTATTTTGTTTTATTTTATTTTATTTTATTTTATTTTATTTTATTTTATTTTATTTTATTTTATTTTATTTTATTTTATTTTATTTTATTTTATTTTATTTTATTTTATTTTATTTTATTTTATTTTATTTTATTTTATTTTATTTTATTTTATTTTATTTTATTTCATTATATTTTATTTTATTTTATTTTATTTTATTTTATTTTATTTTATTTTATTTTATTTTATTTTATTTTATTTTATTTTATTTTATTTTATTTTATTTTATTTTATTTTATTTTATTTTATTTTATTTTATTTTATTTTATTTTATTTTATTTTATTTTATTTTATTTTATTTTATTTTATTTTATTTTATTTTATTTTATTTTATTTTATTTTATTTTATTTTATTTTATTTTATTTTATTTTATTTTATTTTATTTTATTTTATTTTATTTTATTTTATTTTATTTTATTTTATTTTATTTTATTTTATTTTATTTTATTTTATTTTATTTTATTTTATTTCATTATATTTTATTTTATTTCATTATATTTTATTTTATTTTATTTTATTTTATTTTATTTTATTTTATTTTATTTTATTTTATTTTATTTTATTTTATTTTATTTTATTTTATTTTATTTTATTTTATTTTATTTTATTTTATTTTATTTTATTTTATTTTATTTTATTTTATTTTATTTTATTTTATTTTATTTTATTTTATTTTATTTTATTTTATTTTATTTTATTTTATTTTATTTTATTTTATTTTATTTTATTTTATTTTATTTTATTTTATTTTATTTTATTTTATTTTATTTTATTTTATTTTATTTTATTTTATTTTATTTTATTTTATTTTATTTTATTTTATTTTATTTTATTTTATTTTATTTTATTTTATTTTATTTTATTTTATTTTATTTTATTTTATTTTATTTTATTTTATTTTATTTTATTTTATTTTATTTTATTTTATTTTATTTTATTTTATTTTATTTTATTTTATTTTATTTTATTTTATTTTATTTTATTTTATTTTATTTTATTTTATTTTATTTTATTTTATTTTATTTTATTTTATTTTATTTTATTTTATTTTATTTCATTTTATTTTATTTTATTTTATTTTATTTTATTTTATTTTATTTTATGTTATTTTATTTTATTTTATTTTATTTTATTTTATTTTATTTTATTTTATTTTATTTTATTTTATTTTATTTTATTTTATTTTATTTTATTTTATTTTATTTGTTTTTATTTTATTTTATTTTATTTTATTTTATTTTATTTTATTTTGTTTTATTTTATGTTATTTTATGTTATTTTATGTTATTTTATTTTATTTTATTTTATTTTATTTTATTTTATTTTATTTTATTTTATTTTATTTTATTTTATTTTATTTTATTTTATTTTATTTTATTTTATTTTATTTTATTTTATTTTATTTTATTTTATTTTAATTTATTTTATTTTATTTTATTTTATTTTATTTTATTTTATTTTATTTTATTTTATTTTATTTTATTTTATTTTATTTTATTTTATTTTATTTTATTTTATTTTATTTTATTTTATTTAATTTTATTTTATTTATTTTATTTTATTTTATTTTATTTTTTTATTTTATTTTAGTTTATTTAATTAACTTTAACCTGAGTTAATTTATTATTAATTAATTAAATTAAGTTAATGTTTATTTTATTTTATTTGATTTTAGGATATTTTATTTTATTTTATTTTTTATTTTATTTTATTTTATTTATTATTTTATTTTAATTTATTTATTTTATTTTAATTATTTAACTAATTTTAACTTGAGTTAATTTAATATTAATTAATTAAATTAAATTTAATTTAATTTTATTTTATTTTTTTTTATTTTATTTCATTTTATTTCATTTTATTTTATTTTACTAAACTTAATATTGTTTATATTATTATTATTTTTTCATTTAATATAATTTTATTTTATATTATTTGATTCCAATTTGTTTTATTTTTTTTTACTAATTTACTTTCATTTTTATTTTTTATTTTCGTTTTATTTTTCTCAAATTTTGTTTTGTTATTCTTTACTTAATTTTGTTTTATTTAATTTTTTTATAATTTAGTTTTTTATTTCAACTAAAATAATATATTTGACTTTTTGCTGTGTCTATTGTTTTTTTATTTTACAACCTTTGAAATATTTAAATTATTATGTTAGTATAATTATTAGAAGTTTTAGTAAATGTGTTTATATTCGTAGTCACACATAAGAAAGTGACGTAAACTATTGTTGTAAATTTACACAAATATCTGATAAGTGCCTAATTACATTTTGTCCTTATTATTTAAAACCCCCTTGAAATGTATTTATATTTCATCAATGAATTTCAGCCAATACAACTAGAAGAGCAGGTCGTGCAATTCAATACTTCCCCATCTGCAACAAGCTTATGAATATCAGCAAGGACAACGTTTGATTAATCATATATATTGTACATAGATGAGAGGATAAATACTATATACATAAAACTAAATAAATTGATATTGGCATTTTGTAAGCAGCTGAGAGTAGGTTTATATTATTATTAATTATTATTACACAATTGATTGTATTGTATAAATACGTAAAGTAACGTTGCATTATTATTGAAGAAACTGAAATTTATTGAAGGAGCTTATGAGCTTGTTGAAGCTTATATGTTTCTTTTAATTACGATGCATGTCTAAATATATTGACTTATGCAATTCGTTTAAAACCAAATAATGATGCCAATGGTCCACGTGCCACACTAAAATGTCACCTGCTAAAGTTTCGTTGGCATTGGTGGCGCCGAGCTGAAAAGAAGCTTCATCGGAAAATAGGATTTCTTGATAAGAATGAGCATCTTTTCTCAGGCCCATTGGGCAAAGAAAAATTACATCGGATAGTTGTAAAGTTTAATTCCTTGGACCAACCGGATTTTTTAAGCCTTTATATCGAGGTCTTTACGAAAATGATTGCGCAATAAAATGAGCAGGAAGAAAAACTTAAAAAATGGTAATTAAGCTTGGACTTTAAGAATGTAGGAGTTCTTTTCCACATTTTCCGAATATCTTTCTTATTTAATATTTTTGTAAATTATTTTTTTTTTATTTTAACTAAAAGAATTTATATAACTTTTTATTTTTATTTATGCATTTAAAAAAAAAATAATAATTTAAGCAACAAATTTTTTTAAATGAAAAAGTTTTTTTTAATTAAAAAATTTAGCAGTCAGCTAGAAAATATTTTTAAATTTCCTTGCACATAACTACACACATAATGATATTATATCTAACTAGCTGCTTTCGATTTAGAAAGTGTCCTTTAGCTTGACCCTTTAAGAGCTTCACTGATAACCCTTTCAGTAGGCGCACTTGCGTTTGCCCAAATGGATGGCTTTGACATCAAAAAGCACACACTCCCACTTACATAGAACTCCCTAAGTAATAATATGCAAACAAGCACGGCACAGAAGCATGCTGGAGCTAAACACACATATACCCAAAAGTGGCGCAATAAATTTTTGTAGGTGCAGCACCATTTTTCACTTCGCTTTGTTAACTCTGCAGCGCAAACATACATACACGTATATACAGACGTGGATGCCTGGCGACAGAATGTTTACACACTCTTACTCTCACATTGTATGCACAATTTGCAATTGGGATGCTTTGGTGTCACATGCAAAACTGCCGTACGAGATATCCTTGTCTGCCAGACGGTCTGTGAATTTATGAATAAAATGAACAAACAAAGCTTTAAGCGAGTTAAATGCGTTAACTGACGTAGATGAATGAAGTATGCAAGTGATGGTGAGAGTTGTGTAAATTTCGTTGCAAATTGCATGTACAAATGTATGTAGAAATATATGTGTGTGTATGCAACTGCACATTGCCAAGCAATCTACTTTCAAAGTTTCATTGCTGTCCTTATACCTTGGCTTTAATATATCAACGGGCTTGCAACCGAGTCTCACAACAATAACAACAACTGTTGGAACAAGCGAAAATTAAGTTTAACTTGAGCACACAAAGGGAAGCTCTGTTTGCCTTCACGCAAAATTATGTTTAAAGAAATTAAACTTTTTTTCTGATGGTCTAAAGAGTGAAACGTTTTCTGTTGATAATAATATATATGAAAGAATTAACAAAATATCGGTAATTTGACCAAAAAAAAAAATTTTTTTTTTATATATTCGTAATCTTTGTCCTTCTTTACTTTCTGACCTCCACTTCTAAAAACAGTTTTCAAAATCTTCCTTTCTAAGCTTATCAAGTTCAGCATTAACCACATTCATTATTTTCTCGTTGCTATTCAAAATCTTTTTTAAATTACTTTTATTTTTTGAAAATAACCAGAAATCATAGGGTGCTATATGCGGAGAATATGGTGCTGGACGTTTTTCTTCGATCCCAGAGATCGCTATAAAATTACCCCTTATTGCAGCAGTGTGGGATGGCGCGTTGTCATGATGTAAAAAGTAGCGCCGCAAATTCACTTTCTTCCTGTTTTCCAACAAGGTTTTGAAAACTTTTGGCAAGCACTCTTCGGTGTACGATTTTGCGGTTACTGTTTGAACCTTTTCCAGTAGAATAGCAGCTACCACTTTAGATCAGGTGAAGTAAACTGGCATCATTACTTTTGCTGCTGATTTTTGTTGCTTAGATTTATGGGTGAGTTTGCTCCTGTTGGGCTCCATACCATGGACTGCCGTTTGGTTTCTGGATCGTACTTATAGAACCAAGATCGCCAGTAGCAACTTTACTAAAGTTGGTCGAGCCCATTTTTTGGTCTCTTTTTGGGCCTCAGTGGAAGACTTTGGTTGATCTTCTCGGGGACCATTCTCTACGGTGAAATGTACGGTCTGGAATCTTCGTAACCACTTACAAATAGTCTTTAAGGACCTATTGTAAAGATTCGATAATCTCTAAAAGTTACCTACCAATTTTCTTGATATTTTCTCAGATTATTTCTGTAGTTCCTGAGAAGGATTATGTGGAACAAATTTGTTTGAAAAAATCGTACTTATGTATCGATTTACTTGAAATTCGGTACAAAGGTGACATTTTGCTTAGATTAACAGGAAGGCTACTCCTATCTTCGGGAAGTGGACCAGGTATTTATAGTTCTTTTTACATGAAATCTGTTTGTTACGAGAATTGGATCGGTTTATTAAAAAAAAATATACGTAGTCATAGTTCTTTTTTATTACATTTTCGGATGATATGACTAAATGGAATTCTTTTTTTTCCTGGAAATAAACCAGAGACGTGGAACAAAATTTTATTTGCTCGAAATATAAATAATAATTTCTTTATGTTAAACGAATCACCGATAGATTGACACAAATTAATATGATGTGCATAGATCGCGCGTAGGTAGGTTTTCTTCGTATTTTATAATAGTAGTTAGATCAATAATTCAATAAAAATTTTCAATTTTGAATTGTATGATGTTTGATTGTCAATTAGAAAAAGGTTGGACTAAATACAGAGAGCACACCAAAGTTGATGTCTCTGCTGGTTTACTATAGTTTTTATTAAAATAGTATAAGTATTTTTAATACAGGGTGGCCCAAAATAACCGCTAGATTTAAATTTGCAGCCGCTTATTTATACAATAAAGTGTTGACACCTTAAAAAGCAAAGCAACAGCTGACAGCATAGATTTATTAGGAGTGGAGCGTTACACGGTCGAACAACGAGTCTTTAATAATGAACAATATTTCAAAAAAATGATAGCCAAACGGCCACAGCTCGAAAATTTCACACAAAAAAATATGGTTACAAAAATCAATTAACACAACAACTGAGGCCGAGACCGTGTACAGCGAGGAGAGTTTGCTGAATGTATTATTGAGCATCAACAAATGGATTATGATTTTTCGAGCAAACTCATCCCAAGCGATGTAACACATTTTTACTTTCATGAGCTTGTTCATCGGCAAAATTACCGCTTTGGGGTTTTGAGAACCCATTTGTGGTTATCGAAAAACCAATGCATCTACAAAATGACACTGTTTGGTGTAGTTTTTGAGATCAAAGCAAAATTATTTATTGAAAATGAAGCTGGAAAAGCAGTTGCTGTTACTGGTGCTCGATAGGGCGACATGATAACCCAGTTTTATTTGTCGAAATAGGATGATGTTACTGTGGTCTCAACAAGACGGTGGGAGTTGTCATACAGCCAGTGAAATATTTCAATCACTGCAAGATATTTTTCCAGGTCTTGTACTATCTCGTTTTGATGATTAGAATTGGCCCCCTAGATCGTGTTATTTAACACCATTAGATTTTTTATTTTGGGGGTTATTTAAAATCCGAGTTTTTTTTCAACGAACCCACAACCACGCGTGCTGTACAGGAGCAGATTCAACGATGCATCAATGAAATTCAGCCACATCGACAAACGAGTGTGTACGAAAAGCCGTGGATTCATCCTATGTACTTTATGATTCAATAAAAAATTAACTTCCATCTTTCGTTAGTTTTGGGGCACTCTTTATATATTTGTTTATATATTTTAGGAATAAGAAACGAAAGCCGCGAATTCTCTTTTATATCTTTAATCGACTGAAAATGGTTGCCACGAAGCAGTTTTGAAATAAGAAGAAAATGGATCACTTGATGATAGTTTTTGAATTTCTCAACAGAAGTTCGTTCACAATGTTAGCTTTGCAAGATGGTATAAGTGAGTTTTATGAGATTTTCATTCTCAAGTCAAGTAGGAATATGGGAAAAGAAATAGAATTTCCATTTACCTATTGCATTGTAAATATTAAAGTATAGAAAATATTCTTCAATTATTATATTATTTTGTTACAAAATGGCGGTGATAATGGAATTTCCATTATTTAATCCATGTTTTCTTGAAAGGCGTCAACGGGAGGACTAATTTCTTCTAAACGATGAGACTTGGGACAGAATGGCAAAAAGTACTTACGGACTTATTTTTTAACTAATTTTTGTGAAAGCAGCACACTCTTTTTGACTAAAAAATGAGCACAAAATTATTAAAAAACAAAAAAGTTTATATTTAAATGAAAAACGGCTGCAGAAGAACTACATTTTTGAACCTACCGTCAAAATTTCAGATAAATCGATGCAATAGAGTCCTAATAATCTGTCCTCCCAGTTGGAAAAATGTGAAAAAATGTGGTTTTGAGAAAAACACTTATAAATCTTTCATTGTACTCGGCGCACGCTCTAAGGGGCTGCAGCAAAATAAAAAGTTCAACTATTTGAAATATTTGTTTCACTTTAAAACCAATTGCATATCATTTCTAGGACCCAAAAAAAATGCGTTTTCCAAAATCTTAGAGGGGCTTTACCCCTTAAGCGCCTTATGTGCTACGGTAAGTTCTTTGATTTCCATCAGATTTCTTCGCAAGAGTTTCGTGTGTTCAGCATGGCGGTAGTAATCAAAGAAAACTGTCAATTTTGCCTTGACTTCTGATTGACTTTGACATATTGTTTCGGTATAGGCTCAGTTAAAGATTTAATTCTGTATGCTTATTGGCTGGTTTTTATTAAATTGTAAACTCCTATTTTACCTCCAACTACAATACTTTTAATGAATGTGAGGTTGGTATTTAATCGAGCTGGTATGTATACAGCAGACTTTATAAAATTCGGTTTTTGAAGTAAATTCATATCCTGCGGAACTAGACGGACAATTTTTAGAATAGGTCAGTCTCTTGCCTACTTCCCAGATAGAAAACTAGTCTTTCTGTTATATATATATAATTGGCGCTTTGTAACCGCTGAAGCGATTTTCGGCCGAGCTCCTCCTCCAATTTGTGGTTTTGCGTCTTGATGTTTTTCCAACAAATGGAGGGACCTACAGTTTGTACTAAGCCGCCTCCTAACGGCTGACGGTTTTTTTACGAGGAGCCTTTATTTCATGTCCGAAATACACACGGAGGGGTGGACATTCCCTGCCGAGGGGCGACCGCAATTAGAAAATTTAACTAAATTTTTTATTTAAATGAATTTTCCATAACTTTTGGATGTTGCTGGCACTGGGATATGAACCCGAGCCTTCCGAATGTCAGTACGCAATGCTAACCACTCGGCTATCGCGGCCACCAGTCTTTCTGTTAATCAAAGCAGAAAGCCACATATGAACCGAATTTCAAGTCAACTTCCTAAAAAAAAATTTTCGTATAAAACTTATATGGAACCATATAAACAATCTGGCTAACTATTAAGTCAACCTTTTCTTTACAAACGAGCTTACGGTTTCATATATATGGTGTAGAAAAGTCCATTATTTTTCCATTAGATGACGTTATTTATCTCTATCTCGGGCTGTATAAGTCCTATCGGGTTCCGCTAGATAGCGTTAAAAAGATGACATTTCGTGCTAAACAATTTTCTGACAGTTTTGTGATTGGTTGATTCAATTTTGTTTGAGCTTGCGTCAAAGATGGACAGAAGCAAAGAGACAAGGCCGAAAACGCAAGCGAGGCGGCTGAAAAAGTGAATAGCGTTTTTGATCCTGATATTGTTACATTCAATCATGCACAATTTCGGTTTCATTCCAATAATTATGATGTTAAAGATGCTTCACGGAGTGCAAGGTCAATTGTCGAAAATGTCGATAAAATCGTTGAGTCTGACCATTGCTTAAGAGCTAAAGAGGCATAATGAAATTAACTTAAAAATGGCAACAAGTTATCAAACGAAACGGCGCGTATTTGACCTAAATCGTATCTTTCTAACTAAGTAGACAAATATATAAATTAATTTTCATGTAGTATCCTTGTGGTCTGGAACTTAGTAATTATACAGTAGTCTCACTGCTTATGTACTCGTGTATATCGATATTGTGCCCTGGGACATTGCTCAGCTCTGCAGCTTTCCGGTGAATACCTGCACCTCCGAAACTCTCCAACGATCCAGCAGCTAGATTGGTTGTCTCAGATCCAACTCCAGAGAAATCGCGCTTCTACGTAAATAATTTTTCAACTCTTCCTCTGCGTATTGAGCACTTCCAGAAGGTTTCATTGGATGATTCGCTTCAAGCTGGCAATCTTATTTCAGACTTTGCTGTGATGTTTTTTAAAGCAATGTATTTTGCTAGCTGGAGCAATTTCTCGAGCGCTACTGTTGGAGTAGTTCGCAGCGCTTCGCTGTGGTGCTCGATATCAGGTTTTATTGGCCGCGTTCCGCCATACCAAGGCGCTATAAACCAGGAAATTTGGTGCAAGAAATGAGAAAATAATTTTTTTAACGCATACAACTAAATAAGTACTAATAAAGGGCGAAATTCTACTCAGCAAAGTATATTTAAGTAAGTACCAGCGGATTCAAGTGCTTTAGGCACAATTTCAAAGCAATATATCAAAAACTGAGCGCGCACTTGTGAGTAAGTCTATTAACCTTTTGGAAAAGTTATGTTGTTGCATCATAGCAAATGCGTTGAGCAACAAAAACACTGACTGAGAAATTTAACATATATACACCGAAGAGAGAGTAACTCACACACGGAACACGCCGAAGTTAAAAGTCTGCCTGCAGTGGTATAGTCTAAGCGAGCGTTTGCTTTGTTTTCATAAATATGTTACGTATACGCACTGCCGTTTTATGATTATACGCCCACATACAACAACTCAAACAATATGAGCGACCATAAACAGCGTGGAGCAATTAAATCCATCAAAATTGCATTAGACAAAGCCATAAAAGGCTGTGAACTGCTGCTGCGAACTGTGAACAGGGATTCTAGAGCCGCCAATTTTAGCGTCGCCGCTTGCCGGGTAATTGCTTCAATGGTGCGACAACGACGTTGCTACCACCACTGCCTTATGTGTCGATGATATAATGCAGTATTCATTCCAAATTTATGATAGAGTGAATGTGTGAGTACGCGCAATTTGACTTGCCTGTATATGTTTACATGTATGTATGTTTGCATATGTGTGAGTGTTAATATGCGAATGAGTGTCGCAGTCATTTGTTTGTTGTGGGTAGCAGGTGCTGTTAAACTCCATCAGACCAGTTGAAACAGACACGCTAACATCCTTATCATCAGTCATACTTTCCGTTGTAATTGTGGTCATAAATTCAGTACAGTTATCGTCTTTACACAACTAAAACAACAACAACAACAGTCATAATATCAAGTATTTATTAAATAGCGTGTTAACGACTTGAGAGCACTTTTAACTGACTGGCTGGCTGACTGACTTAAATGAAGCAATGGAGATTGTGGCGTTGGCGAATGCTTCTGCAATGTACTTACCGCCTCATTGTGTTGGTCAATTAATAAAGTCAATGGTGACTACATACATTTTGAAAACGAAGCGCACAGTCATTGTAACAATAAAAATTAAATGCGCAAAAATTCATTGGTGGCAGAAAGAAAATAAATGTTCCTTAACTACAATAAAATGTGGAAAGAATAGCTATTGAATTCTCATGTGGTGGAATATAAAGCACTTGAATTCAACCTCAAACTCATCCTTGACCTTAACCTTCACATAAACCTTAATCTAAATATTAAGCTTTACCTTAACTTTAACCTCAATTTTAACATTAACTTTAACCTTAACCTTAACTTGAACCTTAACCATAACCTTCACCAAAACTTTAACCTTGTTCTTAACCTTGACCTTAACCTTAACCTTAACCTTTAAATTGACCTTAGCTTTAACCTTAACTTTTAAATTAACCTTAGCTTTATCCTTAACCTTAAGCTTAACCTTAAACTTAATCTTAACCTTAGTGCTAAGCTTAACCTTAACCTTAACCTTGACCTTAACCCTAACCTTAACCTTAACCTTAACCTTAACCTTAACTTTAACCTTAACCTTAACCTTAACCTTATCCTCAACCTTAACATTAACCTTAACCTTAACCTTAACCTTAACCTTAACCTTAACCTTTAAATTGACCTTAGCTTTAACCTTAACTTTTAAATTAACCTTAGCTTTATCCTTAACCTTAAGCTTAACCTTAAACTTAATCTTAACCTTAGTGCTAAGCTTAACCTTAACCTTAACCTTGACCTTAACCCTAACCTTAACCTTAACCTTAACCTTAACCTTAACTTTAACCTTAACCTTAACTTTAACCTTAACCTTAACCTTAACCTTATCCTCAACCTTAACATTAACCTTAACCTTAACCTTAACCTTAACCTTAACCTTAACCTTAACCTTAACCTTAACTTTAACCTTAACCTTAACCTTAACCTTATCCTCAACCTTAACATTAACCTTAACCTTAACCTTAACCTTAACCTTAACCTTAACCTTAACCTTAACCTCAAGCTTAACCTTAACCTTAACATTAACATTAACCTTAACCTTAACCTTAACCTTGTCCTTATCCTTATCCTTATCATTATCCATATCGAAGCATGACACCGATACATCTTAAAGACTTAGATGTGTGTCTTGGAGGTACATGAGTCTTTCTATATATTATATATAATATATTTGCTTTTTCTTAGTTTTTTCTAGTGAATACAATATTTAAATATCTCCCATACTTTCTAATACGACAGGGAACAGTGTATAACACGGTGGGCATAAGTCTTTTCTCGGCAAAAACATGGTGAAATAATGTACTCGGACAGATCTACTGATCGAAGATGAAAGTTTAACTCCATCTAAACAGGAGCCCCATGAGCATAGCAACCGGCGTTTTAACAGAAGAGAGTGTCCGGGGATTCATGGTAAATGGATGGATTTTATTTTCCAATGCATTTTGTCGCAGCTATAAGGACCTAACGGTTGCAACCGATCTACCTGATAAAACGCAGTGTGCCACTAAACCTTGGTGTCGGCTATCTTCAGTAGACCAACTAACAGTTGTGGAATCTAAATTCCGAAACCACGCAGTTCCACCTCAATACCCGTGCAGCTTCTGTAGCATTTCTTATAGTGAGACCCTGACTTCTCTGCATGTTATCCTATCAGACAGTGGCCTACAACATTTCCCTCTCTTTTTAAGAGTGCATATCTCGTGATCTCTTCTTATCCCATTTTGGCAAAATTTTCCTAGATTTGCGGCAGGCCGTACTTTCGTTCCATATCTAGATTCCTTGAGAACCAGCTTGTAAGTGGCAAAAGGTGTACCAGTGCTTTCTTTATCGAGAAGAATCTACTTGGTCGTACCCTCCTTCAAAAGTTCATCTGCCTTACGGTTTCCCTCGATGTCCCTAAGACTGGAGACTCAAGTGAGTGAGAAAATGTTATGTTTGTCCATCTCCTGTAGAGATCAGCGAGAGTCCAGCACAATTTTGGAGCTCAGAGTTTCTATTGTTGCCTGACTGTCGCTGAAACAGAAAATATCTTTATCTTTAAAGCTAGCTTCGACTAACATTTCTGCTCCCATACTAGCAGCTATCTCCAAGAAGTCAGCGTGAAAGTTGAGCTGTAGAACTTTCGTCCTCTCTATCACTTCTGTTTCTATAAATACTCCTTCGCCTTTCGATAATCTCCAGATTTATTATCCATCGTTGCCTAACCCTCAGTGGCGTTTTTTCGTCTGCATCCACTCAGATCAGGTCGTGCGATCCCCCGTGGGATAGAGTTCAAGATTTTTCCCACGCTGAGGCATGTCTGTCGTAAGAGGCGACTAAAATCCAAATGTTCCCGTGACAGTCTTTATAACGGAACGACCCGGATTTTTATCCGGACAAGGACTATCTCTCCTGCAACATTCCCCAAAAACTGCTTTCGGGAATATTTGTACGACTACAACAATAACAATAACCCACGCTGCCAGTGCTATTTTCTCAGCAGTCTCACTTGAGCACGTTGTTTCTACCGTTTTTGCCCTTTTGGTGCAGAAACTCACTTTCGATGCTTGCGCCTGCCTATCCTTGCTTGTTTGAGTAAGAATAAAGGTTTTTAGTATAATTTTGACTTGTACATACAAAGTCATACTATTCGTAGCCGCTGTGAATAGTTACTAAGGTTGTCTTTGAAAAATAGTGATGGGTTGGCACCCACCCTTTTGAGATTAAGTTTTCAGAGCCAGATCTACTGTAAGCAACGTGATTCTTCTCAACTACATCTACACTATTAACTCAATGGCGACGGGCCTGCCATGATTTAAACTGAACGGAGTGAGTCGTGATATTGGCATGGAAGCCATATCTGCAGAGTGTCGCCTTGCATACTAAGGTAACAGAATACCACGACCAGCAGCTCTGAATAAAATAATCAAATCAAAGATTCAGAAAAAGATCCAGGAACAAAAAGAGTCAAACTAAAAAGGGCGACCGCATCACTTTGCTTACGCTATGTCCCACTGAGCGAGGTATACGCTGGCATCACAGGGCTTCTAACTGTTGGCAATATTCTGCGCAAAACAATTCCCAAAAAAGTTAAGCTCAAATCATTCCCACCAAAAGTTATTTTTTAACACGTTTTAAATATTTATTTTTTAAATGTGCTGAACTTTCTCAGAAAATGTTCCATATTGCCTTCACATCACATTAAAAGTTAGTCAGTCACATTGCGAAAACAAATCGCAAAATAACAATCGCCAATAAAAAAAAAGGGCAATGAAAAATGTCATAAAAATTAACTCGCAAAGAGAACAATAATTTTCGATAAGAAAAATAGGTGAAACAGATTTCGCACATTTGCCACATCCTGTGCCATCAGTATCCACCAATACATGAATGTGAAAGCGTAAGAAAAGAGGAGAAAATAAAGGTATCAATGGTACAAGTAATTGTTTGGGAGAGGCGAATTGGCAAAGTTATTTCAATGACTGGCAGACTAAGTATCAAAAACAATTTAGATCGCACGTTTTTAAAACGCCTAGAACGCCTAAAACTCAGACTCGGACAAGCCTCTTATATGAATACGACAAAAAAGCCAACTCCCGACGCAAGGGAAGGGATTTCAATTCAAAAACTATTAAAAGTGATTATTTAAAAGTAGTTTGGAATTGTAGCTTTCATTTGCTTATCGAAGAAAGGCGGCCAGCGAGATGAAGGACTGAGTGAAAGAGTTATGAGCATCGACAACTATGTCACATCGAATTGGGTGCTGCCATTGACGCAAGAGTATATTTCTATGTACAATAGTTTGCGCAACCTTATTATGTAAAACATATGTTTCGAAATATTGGTAATAACTGTTGTTGCTGTTGTTATAAACAAAAATGCTCCTATCACTGCCAGAGACCTGTAGCCATTTATTATTATTGCTTTCACTGTATAAATACGCATATTATCCACTTCGTAGTCGCTTCTCATTCATTTTTACTTTCACTTCACTACATTTTTTTTTTCTGTTTTTGTGTTTTACGTTTTGTGTTTTGTTTTTACCATTGTCATTATATCCACTGTTGGCCCCTTTTGTTACTTTTTATTGTAATTGCTTGTCATTTTCAGCTGCAAAAAATTTTCACAACTGTTTTATAAAAAGCAAAAAAAAACGAAGAAAATAAGAAGATGGTGGAAACAGATGGCAACAATTGCACTCGGCATATTTTCACTTATGTTCTCTTATAGTCGAAGTGATGCGGCAGCTGCGACGCGTCGCAAAAACGCAGAAAATGGCAACCACTTTGATTATCAACATGTCTCATTCCCTTTCTCTCTTCCTCGCTCGCACTTTACTCTCCGTCGACATTATCTTTCTGCGGAACTGCCGCAATGTCGGCTATCAACGCAGTAAGTTGTTAATGGCTACAGTTACATGGCGCGCCATTTCAAGGAGAAGTCATTAATAGAGAACAATGAAGAACAGCGAATACGCACAAAGGTATTTACATTCGTATGTAATTAACAGCGAAAATATATATGTGGGTATAAATATTTACTATGACATATTAACGATTATTAGTGGCAGCAAGCAAAAGACAACGTAACATATACATATGGACACAAAGGCTGAATGTTTAGCTGAGAAAGAGGCAGAGTTCGCATCCTGGTCCTACCCACATCCAAAATTATACAAAATTAATTTTTCTAAATAAAAAAGTCTTCATAAAACTTGGAGACAGATTGGAATAGCCTGTAGGAGGCGTCTGGAAGAAGAGCTCGGCCGAAAATCGTTTCAGCGGCTACCAAGTGCTAATCGTATATTTATAATTTTATTAACCAGATAACTCTGTTGGCCAGCACTGGGCACTTCTGGGCGGATTGCTTTTCGAGAACCTGGGCAATGGTAATGTGAAGAGTTCTGGCATGATGTTCAGAGTGAGCGATTCGACATTTTCGATACTTTTTCACGTCAATCCACACTCGAGCTTCTTTTACATCAAAATTACTGGAACGAAATCGACGAAACCATAATTTGTGCTCTATTTACACTCAAATAGTACTGAGCCGACTGACCAATACTTCTCGTCTTGTCCTCAGTACGAATTAATGTCTTTCTGATGCCATCTGGCGTAATGCAATCGAGCTAAAGATAACTAAAGCCATTTAAAGCAATATCAATGGAGAAACTGAACTTGAACTGAGGGTATATCGCATATACCCGGGAAGACCAGGATAGATATTTTGGGACGACCAACATCCAAAAAGTTAGAGAAAATTCATTTTAATAAAAAATTAGTTAAATTTTTTTATAATTGCGGTCGCCTCTCGGCATGGAACGTCAACCCCTCCGAGTGCATTTCTGACATGAAATAAAGCTCCTCATAAAAAAAAACCATGAACCGTTCGGAGACGGCTTAGTATAAACTGTACGTCCCTTCATTTGTTGGGAAAATAACAAGATGCAAAACCACAAATTGGAGGTGGTTATATATATATATCGCATATCTTTGTAGTAATAATAATGATAGCTAGTTTTCGCAAATTTTTAATTTTGAAAAAAACTTTCGGTCCACAGTCTTTTAAAAACTTATGAATATGTCTTTAAATATATATTTTAAAAATTGTGCGGTCCCAAATAACAAATATATTTTTGATCATAAAGAAGGTGTCATAAAATTGTCTAAATTGAACGCAGCTCTGGGTCACCCAGCTACTGCATTAAATGCATTTTTTAAACTAAAGAAATTTTATTGTAAAAAAAACGGAGTTGCCAAAATCTTTGAATAATAACATTTTATTGTAAACAATTACTGCAGAGGTGTGTACATCATGCCGAAGGTCCATAGTCCAAACCAAGCCAACGTCCAAATTAGAGAAATAAAAATTTCGTGCTGCAGTTGCTCTTTGGAAGGACAAGTCATTCTGAACTGTAATATAAATCTCGTGATGTTGGAACCAAGGACTTTTTATGGTGGCCAAGATCCAAGGCGTGCTGAGTTTATAGCGGGAACACTTTTCCATTACACAGCAAAAGCAGTGCAGCATCCAGGCTATGAAAAAGCTTAATCAATATCAACAATAGCTGAAACTTTGTAAATGGGACTTTAGATCTAGTAATTTCCCTATTAACCAGATATTCAACATGCGCCAAATCTTGGAAAACACTCGTTTCATTGGATAACACCAGAAGAGCAACTACAATTGGAAAAGACCACGCCGAACTATTCGGTATGAAACGCCGCTTAGAACAGGGTGAATTTGTATCGGGTGTCTTCTTCAAGACAATGCTGCAGAGCGATTAAGGCAAGGTAAAATATTTTGCACGAGTGTCCAATTGCTGGCCTGTGCCAATTAAATTGATATCACTGTCCTTCCCAGGAACCAGCGTCATTCATATTTATAACCATTTAATCCTTGAAATCCAACACAATATTGGTACTGCAATCGGTAATACTTTGAAATAAATATTAAATTGAATATAAATTATTTTCTTCCTTGCCCTATATTCTTCAGTAGGAGTTTTGGTAACGATTATAGGGCTTTCCGTACCAACACATTGGTAAAACATAAAAGCATGACTATGAAGCTATGAACTGGATGGGGTACATGAGAAGATTAATTTATTAATTATTCAAGGTATTCAAAGACAACTGTTACGCTGGGTAGATCATTAATATCATCTGGTTAGGAGAAAACAAACAAGTTTTCGCAGTACTCGTAGGTGGAAGTAGAGAAAGGCCTCCAAACCATTGGAAGGGTCAGCTGGAAGGCAAGCTGGCTTTCCCTAGTACTTCCAGTTGACGATAAATAGCAAATGAACGAAACGACTGTCGTACTTTGATTAGATTGTAAAGTGAAAAGCGGTGCCTTTGCCAATGAAAAATAAGAATAAAAATTTCCTAATAAAAATACCCTGGAATATGTGTTCATATCTTCATTGAACAAAGGATCATATGGCCAAAGGTTTCTTCCCAAATTGCCACTTCATCAGATTACAGCAACATGAGCTTAACGACGTAAAATATATAGCTACGCTCGCCGGCACTTGAGTCTGTTATAGATTCAGAAAATTTATTTACTTTCATTATTAAGTGAATGTAATATTAAAAAAAAATAAATTGAGAAAAATCAACAAAATATTATATGAAGTAAATCTTAAACCCTTTAGACACCATCGCATTTCATTTATTTGTTTTATGAAAAATAATACAAAATACAAAAATATGATCATCTCTCTGACACGAAACCATGAAGGAAAATGTAAACAATTATTATATGTTTTTTTACAGATTTTGAAAGTTGTTTGGCAAAAGTCAAAAAGCCAATGTTCAAATATACAAACGCCAACACACACGCACACACACACGAAAATGCTAAAGATACCCTGCATGGAAAAGTCAACTAGTCAACAAAAATCCTAGTTACCATAAATACTACCATTTTGAAGACGAAATTCTACCAGTTGGTTATTTGTATAGCAGTTCACCAATAACGGGAGAAATAATAATTTCCACCATCTTTTGTTGTTGTTATATCAGGACGTTACGGCTGAACTTTATTTTCTGGTCTGCTCTGTTAAAAAGCGCACAGTGACGTTTAATTAATTATTATTTTTTTTACTAATGGTGGATTTGCAATTTCCACCACCTATTCATTCATTTGTTGTCGTTGTTTTTAGTACTTAACGTCTGACTTTCATTTCCTCAAAAGTTAGATAGCCTAGTGGTTAGAACTCTTCACTGTGGTGCGTGAGGCTCATGCTTCGATTCTCGCAGCAGGAAAACTTATTTTCATTTATATTTTATTTAATTTTTGTTTTGGTAAAGGAGAAGCTCAACACGCCCAAATGAGCTAGTATACAACTAGTTCAAAGCTGATGCAGAATCGGACAATTGTCAGCTCGTAGGACATCGCCGTGTTAAGAATAGGAAATAGATGGAAGATGGATTGGATTCTAGTATGTTTGCCTGCAGGGTATATTCACTTCCTGCAACACAAAAATAAATAAACCAAATTTGTATATTCACTGCCAAGTTGTACATATTCATACATACGTACATACAATGCGACACTCTTCCGTCTACAAGGAAAAGTATTTAAAATTTATGCTGGAATGAATTCACATTTTGAGTAAATTTTGTTAACACAACAAATATTTGTAATACCGTAAACGCATAAAAGTCAACAAATTGTGCAGACATGACCGAACAGAGAGCACGCACACCAAACAACAGAGCAGGGCCAGTCGGCAAGCGAGCGATACCGTCTCCTTAGAGATACTTCGCTGAACTCGAAAAACAAACAGCTAAAGAAGAGAGAATGGAAAATAATTGCGGTGGGTTATGGGTTGTTCAATGGCGTGGCGTAGGTCGCGAGAAAAATTAATTCCTTTGGCATGAGAAATGGTTGGCTTGAGTGATTTGTAAATATATAAAACTTATTTATGAACTTTTCAGAAACTTAAATAATATTTGGATGTACGCATATGAAATTGACTTTTGTTTTTATTTCTATGTAAAAGATTATATAATAAATACGAGTTGTACTCAATAGCGTTGGGATGGAGTTAATTTTTATAATACCTAAATAAAAATTATAAGAACTGCAGAGTTTACTTAGCTCTAGTGAAAAGCAAACCATTATTCCTACAACAAGCGGCTTTAGCGATTTGTATCTCGCGTTCTTTAATGCTTGGTGGCTTTAGAAAGATAATATTTTGTGCTAAGAAAGAAGAAAGGGGGATTGTTGATCACTTAACTGCGTAGTGTAAGAGCGCACGTCGAAAATGGGCATCCAGCTAAGAGAAAATACGCTATATTCTGAAATTGTTCTCCCAATTTGACGTAAAAAATGCTCCACATGTGGAACCCCAATTATCGAAAATGTTGATACTTTAATGGAAATCGTCCACTCTCAGCATCATACTAGCCCTCTTTTCCTTACCATGTGCAACATATATCACGAAAAACAGTTTAGAACCACTTGAAAAAGCTTGAATACACAAAAGAGCTATATGCATGGGTGCGACATGAGTCAATGAGAACAAAACTCAGACACCGAATATCCATCTGTGAATCGTTGCTGCATCGTAACAAAATCGACCCATTTGTAGTGTTAATGGTAACTGGTGATGAAAAGCGATCATTTCCAGCAAAGTCAAATGAAAACAGTCGTGGTGAAAGGCATTGAGCCAACACAAACGTTTTCTTGTTTTTTAGTAGGATTGGCAAGGAACTATCCACCATGAGCTGCTCCACTACGGGTGAGCTATTATTTCGGACTTGTAATAGTGTCAGCACTTGGACCGTGTGAGGATAGCAATATTTACTCACCAGAAACTGCGAGAACTCGGTTGGGTGGTTTTTAAGCATCCACTTTATAATCCGAAGCTCGCACCAAGAGATTACCATCTGTACTGCGAATAATATGGCTGGGGAAAATTGTCCTAAAGAGAAGCCTGGTAAAATCGATTGTAGCTAATTTTTGCCAATAGGAACGAGGGTTTATGTGAGAAAGTCAATATGGATTTACCTTCAAAATGGCAAAGAACTATCAAGCAAAATGGTGGTCTTTCGAAAATTAAGACTTTATTGTGAAAAAATTGTATTGATCAACTCCTAATACTTTTGCAAGTTCTTCTTGCGTCTGGCATGCATCTGCGTCGAGCAATGTCTCCAATTCTTCGTCTTGAAATTTTCTTGGCTGTCCATCGTCTAAGTCGAAATTGCCACTTTTAAACCGTGCAAACCACTTTTGGCACGTTCGTTCGGCTAAAGCATGGCCACCATAAACGTCCATTAAGATACGATGGCTTTCGGTAGCACTTTTCTTCATGTTAAAGTAATGAAGAAGAACTCCCCGCAAAAACACTTTATCTGGTACAAATTTCGACATTTTCAAATGAATGAAACAAATTGTTGTTCACGCTAAAACAAATGCCATCTACTGAAAACGACGCGAAATGATAGTACCTTTGAAATGAATATAGCCACAGATGAACAAGACGCGAAATAATACTATTAAAGGCCTCTCTGAGAAAACCGCACGAATTAATGTTTACAGCCAACATATAGGTGTTATAAATTTTTAATATCAATAGAGGAATTAACGACCTTCAAATATCGAAGAAGAGCTGAAACAAATCCATTAGCAAAATTCCTCATATACTACGGCATTTTATAAGAACTTATATATTATTAATAAATAATTTAATGATAATTTGCGTTTTTTATTAATTGCTAAAATAAGTTCTGCTCTCTCTCTCTCTCTCTCTATCTCTCCCATAAGCATTTACGCCCGCATTCTCTTCAATCCTGCAAGTAATTCTCATGTACCCTTTTTCATCCTTTTAGTTTTTTTTCTTCCAAAACGACGAAATATCCGAGTGTTCATTGATTTGTTCCATCTTGGGAACAAGCAAATGTCGCTGGGTGGTCAAATTTGATGAATGCGGGAGCTGAAACATCAGATTTTTCATTTACAATAAACAATTACACTAGTTTTTTGATCTATTTTTTTGAAAGCATAAAATTGTCCAAATCTAAATATACCATAATTAGAAGGTTCATCATTAATTTCATTCATTTTTCGAATAATCCCCTATACTTCATGAGGCCTCATAAAAATACATATTTTTATCAAAACTGCATTGATTTCGTAGAAGAAATACCCCAAATCATTTATCCAGAAAGGAAAAAGTACCAGGTCAAGAAATAGAAAAGCGGCTCTTGTCTTTCGGAAAAAAATAAAAGTTACTTATAAAAAATTAATTGAAAATATATGAGAAATTCAAATTGATTGCAGTCTCTAAAAAGATTATTTGCAAAAAAGTGACCTCAAACTATATTCATGTATATGATGTTTTTGTGCTCCTTGAAGTACAGCATACACCTTTTTAGCAAAAAATGTCACTGAGAAAAGATTTTATATTTTTATCAAAGGGTGAAAAAATTAAAAACTAATCCAATAAAAAATTATTTCTGAAGACTAACTTTGAGTTCAATTTAAGGCACTTGGGCATTTGACAAAACTGTTTGAATGTAAATCCCAATTCAGCTATTTTTATGTTTTTATATCGTGATGGTGATTTGTCAATGGTTTAAAAACGAGTAGAACAACTTCATTCTTTGGACGAACATTAATTTAATACATTTTTAAGTCAAAAAATAATAAAGTAAGATTTCTTTAATAATTATTACCAATGATTACCAATGAGTTTTTGGAAAAATTATGCTACCAAAGGAGGGATCGTTAATAACTTAGCACATAATAAAAACAATAATAAACCGAGTTTTTCATTGTTTTCCAATCTAGCGTACCTCTTCTAAAATTTCGCCGGTATTAGATTTTTATCACAAAGTGAAGATTTAAAAAAATTTATTCAAAATTATGCGTATTGGTTAAAAAGAAATAAGGAAAAATAAATAGAATAATCTTTTTTTGTTTTGAAGAATCATGAGTATAATAAGAATAAGTACAAAAATATGTTTTTAAAAACTACGTTTATCTCCAGCAACATATTCAGCAGTTAAATTAATCTATTCACAAAGTGTTAAAATAAGGATATTTATAATTAATAATTAATAATTAATAAAGGATATTTCAGTATATCTCATTTAGTATGGTAAAAGATCTGCAAATTTGGAGTATCGAAGTATATTTGTAGAGGGTTTCATGCCCTGCTTTTAAATTCTTTTTGAATAGATGTCATTTCATATAATAACAAATCGAAAAGAATCAAACCTTTTGTTAAATAGCTGTCAGAAAAGCCCCTTATACTATTTGTACGAAATATCAGCTAAATTTCTCGCTCCATTACTACTCTTCACTTCCCCTCTACAACATTTTCCAGTTACACCTTGGCATAATAAATAAACACTTTGTGCTAAATTGCAAATGATAATGCCCTAAAGTAAATGATGCATTATATTATGTGGACTAACATTTAATTACTTAATAGATTTAATGGTAAAGTGATTGGAATTAATAAACCAAAGCTTGAGGATAATAGAAACAAGAGAATGGAAATTATAATTTCTGCTAAGTATGTATATGAATATGTACAACGAGCAGTAAATGTAATTACAGTTTAAGCCATCATTACAACAATATTTGCTTAAATCATTATGTATACATATGTACAATGTAAAACAAATGCATATTTGAGTATACATAACTACAAATATATAATTATTATATATATATTTTAATGTTGCCGACATGAAGGACTAGGTACGAGGCACGCAATCATTTCTAGATGTACATAAGCGAATAAGTATATTATTAGTTTAGTTAACACGTCGCAGTATATACCTCTATGTAACTCGCAACCAGATATTGTGGTTTCAAACTATAGTACACGTAATCTTTTCAACAATCTTAATTTATACCCAACAAAGAAAAATTGTTAAAATTTTTAAATAGGAAATGTTATTTGGCAAAAAATTTTATTTTAAATTTGATACAGGAGCTTAAAAAGGTGGCGAAACATTTAAATTATTCTCTTTATGAAATGTTATGTATGTTGAAAGGGTTGCCCACTTGAAAGGCTTATAATTCAGAATTTTTTTTAAAGATTCATAAAATAATTGGCGTTTGGCTGAAACATCTTTCGGCAGAGCTCCTCCCGCAATTTGGGGTCTGGACATCTTTCCAACAAATTGATAGACCTATAGTTTTTACTGTGCCATCTCCGAAACTCCGATGGATTTTTATGAAGAGCTTTTTATTTCATATGAGAAATATATTCCCAGAGCTTGACATCCCCTGTCGACTGGCGACCGCATTTAGACAAATTACTTTTCTATACTTTGGGATGTCAGTCGAGCCGGAACTCGAGACTCGACCTTCCGCAACTAGTATGCAATGTCTTCTATCATCTATCCTGACATCTATACATATAATTTTATGTATTCACTCTTCAAAAAATACAACTAAAGTCACCACATTTTGGTTATACACAAATACCTTTATTGTGCTGATTTTTAAAGAAATAGGAATTTACATACAAATATATATGTTCTATTGTATATATTTATATATACTTTAATTTAAAATACATATAACATTTGCTGATTGAGAAATGAATCACACACTGTTTGCAAGTGAGTGCGTGTGTGATTTCTTAAATACAAATTCGTTACGCACATACATAGGTATGTTAGCAAAGTGTCGGGGCGTATACGTAACATTCTTGTATATTGCATACACATTTAAATGTCATGCATTTGTTTTTTATTTCTCAATTTTTTGTATAGCAGTGGTAAAAATACTTGGTTAAATTTAAATTCAATTTCTTTGCATTCTAAAATTGATTTCCTAACACATGGGTTATTTTTATTTCCAATGAATAGCGACGGGATAGCATACGAGTATGGTTGTGTTGTTGATTAGAAGAGAATTAGGAATGAAATATATTCCTAATTCTCTTCTACATACGAGTATATACAAAATGCACATTTATTATTGTACATAAATCTAAGTTACTATAAATAGAATTGAGTTGGGTTTATTTAACTCATGTATTTGTATATAATTATCGCTTTATAACCTTTGTAGCTATTTACGACCGAGTTCTAATTTATCGTGTGGCTTTCGAAGTGTGTTTTTTTTTCGAAAAAGAAAAGGTTCTGCAACTTTTTACAGAGCCGCCTTCGTATGGCTGATAGATTTTTATGTGAAGATTTTAATTTTTTGTCTTGGTGGGACTAATATTTAATGCTAAGAGGCGTGCGCAATTAGAAAATGTTTGATTCTGTCTTGTTGTATGATCGGCTTGCCAAGCAATGCTAACTACTCGCCTTCTGCGGCAGCGTACGTTAAGATCAATATACGAAATGTTTGTAAATTCATTGTTAAATGTTAACCAAGTGTGGTTTAAATAATTTAGTCAGATTTGAATACTAAAAGCCATATAAAAGAAATGTCAAGATGTAAGGAATTAATTAACGAAAACAATTTACCTTACAAAGTGGATATATACATTCACCAAAGTATATATTCTGATATATTGTACAAAAAATGTATTCGTAACTGCAAAATGACTATAACTCAATTTGAAATTTTTGAGCTGTTCATCTTTACCAGTGTGGCAGAAAACATATACCATGAATCCAATAAATTTCCAAACATATCTCATATGTTCACCTGAAACCACCAACAACAACACAAAGCTATACTATCGGAAATTGTCAAAAAACAACTCACCCCCACAGAGTCCCCCGGATCACACATCTTAGCGAGTTTAGTAAACTAAACTTAGATTGCAAGCAGATCTAGCATCAGCAAAATTTGAATCAAATAAATTAAACAAAATTAATTTATTTAAAACGCTAGCATCAACGACGACATACCAGATGCTCAATACGAGCAACAGTTCCAATCATTCGACAATTTCATGTCTAGATATGTTTAGTAAAATATACCGTACACTTTGTTAGATGGATCTAGATTGCCTACCAAAGTAGCCTGATTTCTAGCCAAAGACCACAGTACATGCCAAATGAAAAACCCAACCCTCTACACCTAATCTATAGTCGAAATACCTCACCTCCCTCACTCTACTGATAAGCATTTTGGTTCTGCAGATATGGGCACACACTGCATAAACCCAACCAATATGTCATTCAATCTCTTATCTGAGTTAACTAAAAAAAATATGTATAAAAAAATTAAGAAAATTAATTCAGTAGAATTAATATAGTAAAAATAATCAATTTCAAGTTTACATTACTTCTTAAACCTTTAAAATGCTCTTCCTTCCGAAAAACCCAGTCTGAGCTAACAAATATTATTACCACCAAACAAAACAATAGTAGACGATCATATCTCACCAAAAATGGTAAAAGAGTTGCCAAGCATTACTCTCGTTTTTCTTGAAAAGCTGATCAATGCCATATTAAAACTAGGATATTATCCACAAATATAGAAAAAGTCGTAGCCAATTATAATAGCTAAACCAGGTAAAGTCGCAGCGTGGTCGTTTTTATATGCCTGTATCAGCCAGTTGCTTTGCCTTTTGAAACTTTGTAAAAAAGTGTTGCTATCAAAAGTTTCTCTTTTTCTTCATGAAAATTATATGATTTCTTCACATCAATTTTACTTTCGCGAAAACGAAAAATGAAACCAAGAAACCTTTCGAATTTAACACTAATCATTACCTAACTCGTTCCAAATATCCTTAAATCCTACTTATACAACAGCCAATTCACTGTAAAAGTAAATGAATACAAAACAGAGGTGTATCCAATTACCTCAGGTGCTTCGCAAGGTAATGTTCTTTAGCAAAGTGGCAAATAAAAGTTAATGAAAATAAGTGCAAACACATCGCTTTTGCATTGAAGCCCAAAACGTGCTCTATTGCCAAGCTCAACAATTTACAAATCACACAAGCTAACGAAATCCCATATCTTGGGTAGGCAATTAACTTGGTAGCGACATATTTCCACTAAAAAGATGCAGCTGAAGCTTAAATTTTCTAGTCTGTATTGACCTTTAAGCAAAAAATCTGTTATCTGGCCTTGAAAACGTGTGACTTTAAAACAATATGGGCCACAGACAGCCGAAAATATTGAGAATAATAATGGGCGCACCATGATGTAAATAGATATAGATCTACAGAAATATACCCACCATCTAAGAATAAATTGAAATCGTTTCACAAAAATACTTAGCAAAACTGCACAATCATCGGGACCCTTCGGCTATCATCCCTTCCTCGCCAATGGGATATTATCAAAAGTCAAAAAGTTATAGTTTCTATCTAAGTCATTGCATTGCTTTTTCAAAAAAGAGTCAGAGAGTACGAATGGGGTACTCGTATATGGTTCATAGTAAAAACATATTCAGGTTTAAGTTGTCGTAGAGGTTTATCATCTCAATAAAGACTTGAAAATGAACCCTTAACTACATGAGAGATCCTTTTGATAGTACAAGGGTCCTTATAACAAAGCAAACTCTGTGATAAAGCCGCTGAAGGCAAGAAAACTCACAATATGAGAGTGTAGATTGTGTGGAAATAAGGGCTGAATCTCTGAAAAATACGCCATGGTAGAAGGTGATCCCCTGCACGGAGCTCCATTCAGCATGCAAATGAATCAAAAGGCATTCTTTTTCCTTAACTCCATGATTGTACGCACCTGGATTTCTGTCGTCACAGACCGGCCCAACGATAAAAAAAAATATATAAATATACCGACGGTGAAATAAAGAGATAGATGAAGACAAACAAATAAATATGGGAAAAGTAAAGAAACTCATGGCATAACATATTTCCATGCCATACAAAATCACAGGCCCATACATTCAATTCTGCATTGTAGCTGCTGTAGCCGGTGTTAACATAATATGTAAAATATTTCTTTCATTTCTCAAACGCTTTACTACATAATCCGCTTTTGCATCACACAAACACCCACACACACACATCTATATCTACAACATCAGTTGCAAGTGTGCGCAAAATTCAGCTGTTATGAAAACCAAAACATGTTTTCTGCCGCGCACGATTGCATGGCATTTGTGCTTCCAACTCACCACCACCTCACTTGCACTTACTCAAGAGGGGATACTTGTGTAAAAATGGTTCTTTCAACTTCGCAGCGACTCAGCTTTAAAATTTCCATTTTTGCTTTCGTGGCTGGATAATCACAGCTTATTTTATGCCCACAGTGCTCTGCACATCTTCATATGTAACAGTTTGCCCACACGCCGCTTCAGCAGCTCCTCCGACATTAAGTGAATGCATTTATTCAACACGGCAATCGCTTACGAGTATTTCGTGGTAGACTTTGGCGGTAGTGATGGTGTCGACGGCGACATGCTGTTGATGCTGTTGACAAATTTCATGCACCCGATTCTACGATTAAGCCCACCTCAAGTACGCCAGACAGCCGCAAGCACGTTGGCTTTGCCTGTGTTATCCTACCCACCCATCTTTTACTCCAACCATCCCTCCTTTCATTTAACCATTCTGAGAAATAAATATGAATAATTGCTGCTGCTGACTGCTACTGGCTTCTACTCACTAAATCAACATGCAGAAAATTACTAAATTAAGCGATTTCATGTTGTCGTATGTCACCACCGCACAGTTGACGCTAAGTACCATCGACAAAGACAACAACATCAGCGTATGTCCTGAAAGCCATCCAAATACAGTTATTCGGTAATTGGAGTCACACTTGAATGTCTTTTATACTCTTCTTCTTCTCCTCAGCACAGCATTTTTATAACTTTGGCGCTTGCATAGTTCGCGCAACTCAGCACAGTTAGCGGCAGTTGAGAAGTGAGCCATGAATTGCTATGCGGAAATGTGAATATGTATGTGTGGTTGTCTGCGTGATGTATTTGTATGCGCGGAAAACTTTTATGCAAATTATAATATCTCTTTACTATAATTGCACTCACAAATTTCGGCGAATGAAAAAACAAAAACAAACACAAAATAAGAAATTCATAAAGAGAAAAGTTTATTGAGGAAAATTATTCCGTATTATCTGTATCCGACCAACGTAATGTTATGCGTGAGCTTCAACAAATTTTGCACGGTCGGTTTTTTATGAACAGGCCTTTTCTGATTCTCTTTTTATTTTATTTTATTTTATTTTTATTTATTTTATTTTATGTTATTTTATTTATTTATTTTATTTTATGTTATTTTATTTATTTATTTTATTTTATTTAGGTTTATATTACTCTATATTATTTTATTTTAATATTTTTTTGTTTTGTTTTATTTTATTTTATTCTTATTTTATTTTTACTTTTTTGATATTTTTTAATTAATTTAATTTATTTAAGTTAACTTTATTTAATTTAATTTTATTTTTGGGTTTTCGTTTAAATGGAACTGTTTCAGACCATATATTTTTTTGGAAATAGTGAAAAAATTACAACAATAGTTTTGGACGGTAGAAGTTATAGCTGCTATTTCGGAAACCACCACGTTTCCTCATCAGACTTCTTTTTCCAGACACCTTTTGTTCGAATGGAATTCGAACTTGGGATGTCCACAGTTCCATTTAAACGAAAACCCAAAAACAATTCAACATAACAATGACCTGAAAAAGCATCTAATTTACTTTATTTTATTTTAATTTATGTTATTTTCGCTTTTTATTGTCTTGTATTTTTATTATTTTTGAAAGACATCTTTTAGCATGCTAGAAATCACGAGATAATATTTTTTGTAGCAAAAATTTTAAATGTTTCGGTCGCTGTTAATAAAAAAGTGCTTAAAAATTTCTATATGCTATAATTCTGTGGAAATTAGTTTAAAACCTAGAATTGTTGGAATAAATTAACTAATCTTCACTGGCGCTAGCAAAGAGGCTAAACGAAGTAGAAAAGAAATAGATCTTAATAAAAT
The DNA here is from genome assembly GCA_037013455.1 of Ceratitis rosa. Taxonomy (NCBI): domain Eukaryota; kingdom Metazoa; phylum Arthropoda; class Insecta; order Diptera; family Tephritidae; genus Ceratitis; species Ceratitis rosa. The sequence goes on from JAWMAG010000029.1 coordinate 6,323,022, forward strand.
TTTACAGCATTTATCCTTAGCGTATGTTAAGCAAGCTATGTGGGGCTCTAAGTTGATTATAATTATTTTATATAATGATGAAATTAATTTATTTTCCTTTGAATACAAAAAAAAACGATTATCCTGTGCGCCTGCATTTGCTTCTACTTCAGTTTGAATATATTATTAGCATTTCGATAAAAAAACAAGATATTCATTTTAATTTTGGAACAAATCCGAGAAACATTAGAGTATATCATGACGTAGGAGCAATATTTTCTCTTAGCCAAATTCTTTCTACTACGGAACTTAGGCTGATTATAAGCATTTCGATAACCTTATGTTGAAAACAACTTATAGTTTTTTCTGAATTGATAACGGCTGGACCGAAATAAAATTCAACTTTATTAAGATACCCTCGGAGACCGATTCATGCCAGATAATCTTAGTTACGATTCGATTCACTTAAAATTTAATTTGTAGTTGCTTATCGTTTAGATTAACATGTAGAAACTGGTTCTTAATAATCTTACTTATGGTTCAATTTGCTTTTCGTTCGTATGGGCTGCTTGAACTTTTCTGAAACCCCTTAATTTCATTTAAGTAATTTCATGAGAACTGACCACGTTCGGGTGTTGACAAACCATCTTTGTTGTTTGTTCTTGCTTGCCTACTACGATATTGCTTTCTGCTGATCAAGTTCATTCAAATAATTCACATTCAGATTTGAACTATCTACATATATTTTAATATCACTCTTAATGTAATATAAAGACATGTAATTAAGACGAGACGAAGTTCACTGGGTCTGCTAGTAACTTTATATATTTGTAATATATATATATTTGGCGCTGTGTACCCGCTGGAGCGATTATCGGCCAGGCTCTTCCTCCAATTTGTGGTTTTGCGTCTAGACGTTTTTCCCACACTAAGACGTCTCCGAACGGCTGACGGTTTTTTATGAGAAGCTTCATTTCATGTCATTCCCTGCCGAGGGGCGACCGCAATTAGAAGGTTTAGCTTTTATTTTTTAATTAAATTAATTTTCTATAACTTTTTGGATGTTAGTTCGATGGCAGGATTTGAACCCGAGCCTTCCGAATGGCAGTACGCAATTCTAACCGCTCGGCTACGGCGGCCGACATAATTAAAAAAAAAAGTTATAATATTTCTTTATTTTTTATTCATATCAAAGATTTCTCCGCAAACTTTCGTTTGGGCAATATTTTGTTAAATAATGTTAATATTTTGCATCCTTTTCATAAAGGCAAAATGCAGTTTTTGACTCAGGTAGACAGTTAGTGGGCACTTATCTCGTCAACTGTTCAACTGATGTTTAACGAAATGAGAAAAAAAATTAAAACAATGAAGAAGATTCAAAATTTTACAGAAGCAAGCGGATGTTAACAAACACGCACGTCTACCAGTATAGCTTTCAAGTTCTACCTTTCTATACACTAAAATTGCTTTAATGCCAGTAGAACGAAAAAGGTAAAATACTATAAAGATGAAGCAGAGGGTTCGTTCAAAGTATTTATTTACAAGCAACCGTTAGGTGAACAAGTTAGTATACCCTTACGTATACTTCAACCGTATATAACTCAAACTTACCTCAATATTTACAACAAGGTATGTGGAAAGAAAACGCAAGAGCTTTTAAAATTTCGCCACAAATTTTGTTGAGTTTTGAGGGGATTTGAGCGGCTTTTCGACGCTTTTATTGTTTTTACACTTTTCTTTTTTAACTCTGTTTTTGGTTAAAATAAAATAATGTTGCGGAACCAAGAGGAACAGCCAATTGTAAGAATTTGGTTTACCCTTATTAGTAAGTGTGTGTGTATGTTAATATGTATTTGTTTGTCCAAGTAGTGCATTCCGAGTGTAAAGCAATTTTGACTGAAATTTCTGAAGAAAAGGCAGCTTATTTCGCTCCATATTTTTTCTATAAAATTAATTTAAAATTACAAAAGGATATTAAAAACATTCCACTAAGGCTAATATTGGTAAGTAAATATTTTATTTGTTATCATATTGCAGTTTTAGTTTATCTCAATCTACGTATTTTTTTCAAACTTTGCGCATAACCTTAAATTTTATCACCATCAAAACAATCAAAACATTTTTCGCCGGAAATTCTAAACGGAATGTTTTGTGGTATTGATGGCCAACAAAGGAAAGATGGCGAAAAAATGCCAATTACTCGTATGGTGACACATGAAAGTAAGTAAACAAGAAGCATTTATTTTACTTTATTTTTTTCATTCTCAGATTTTTATTTTTTTGCCAATATTTGTAATGTTGTATCAAAAACACATTTACATATATATTTTTACATGTATATATGTTTATGTGTAAACCCACTGACATTGTTTTTATCTTACCCACTGGGCTGTACTATAGCATGGAGGGCTTGCCATTTCGAATGCAGAAACAAACAACAACAGAAAGACATTTAAATGGAATAGTAAAATTTTGAAAATGTTGCCAAAATGGAATTCAACGAACCACGAAAATATGTATTGAAAGCACCAGAGATGCCGCGGAACGAGTACGACTATTTTTTCTTTTTGATTCAGGGTTTTCAAAGGGGATGTTGTTGTTGTTGTTGTTGAGGATGTATACAAGTATTTTCTCTCAGCTATTGTTCTTACCGTTGGTTTTGTTTTTATTTTATACTCGTTGTTACTGTCGACTGCCACACGCAAATGTGTGTGACCGACCACTTTCATGTTTACATTGGTGTGTCAAATTGTATTATTATTTTGCATTCAAATGCCATTTCATACGAAAGACCAAAGCTTGATCGAAATATTTGGATATCCCATATACAAATATATAAATGTACTAATTTATCTGTATGTGTGTGTACTTATTTTACATAAGTATTTCATACGTTATTAAGGGATTTCTTCTGACAGTTTGATTTAAAAATACTGTGCAAGGCGAAGCCAGTGTTGGCTCAGCCCAAGATTACAATCTAAAGCCCGGCAGAAGAACTCTTACTTACAAAGGAGTTTGTACTCTATTTAATTACTATATTTTTATGATGGGTTAATAAGGCACTCTTTTAAAAAACTAAAAACTGTAAAAAAATTCTTTTTTAAATTCTTCGCTTTTTGTTTAAAAATATGGAATAATATATACATATATGGATACCGAATTAACGGTAATTTAATTACCTGTCCAGCGGTACCAATATTACGAAAATCGGTTCAATAGTTTTCTAAACATTATCTCAATATTATTATCATCTTCTTCTTCTACTTCTTCTTTTTCTTCTTCTTCTTCTTCTTCTTCTTCTTCTTCTTCTTCTACTTCTTCCTTTTCTTCTTCTTCTTCTTCTTCTTCTACTTTATAGAGTGCCATTCATCTCTTTGTTTCGCTGTTTGGCGCCAGTTGGAAATTCCAAATGTACTGCATCGAATACTTTCAAAACTGAAGTGCTTTCATCCACTCGGACGACATGACTTAGCTTGCATTCGCTGAACTATGTCAATATCATTGTATAACTCGTACAGCTCATCGTTCCATCGTCTGCGGTATTAGCCGTTGCCAATAAGCAAACGACTATAAATCTTTTGCAAAACTTTTCCCTCCCAGTGCCAATTCATCAGATGTTGACATCGTCCACGCTTCTGCGCCATATAGTAGGACGGATATGATGAGCGACTTTTAGAGTTTGGCTTTCGTTCGCCGAAATCGCACTTTAGTTTTCAATTGCGTACTTAGTCTAAAGCACCTGTTGGCAAGAGTGATTCTGCGTTGGATTTCAAGGCTAACATTATTATTGGTGTTGATGTTGGTTCCAAGATAGGTGAAATTATCTACGACCTCGAAGTTATGACTATCAACAGTGACGTGGGAACCAAGTCGCGAATGCGATGACTGTTTGCTTGATGAATGGAGATATCTCGTCTTAACTACCAGACCCATTCGCTTTGCTTAACTATTGTTATCACGAGTTGTTATTCCACAAGTTGGAGATTTGCACTTTTCGAACAGAAGAATACTAATTTTATACTAGTTTCAATTGGACCAAAACGTCATTAGTTGCATTTTAACAAAATTGTGGTTTTCCGCCAGTGCGATGTTAAACCGAAAATTAAAGTATCAAATTGGTACTCTTGACAGAAAGCCGACAAAATTTTACATATATATATGTAGTTATAAGTATGTATCCAACAACAACAAGCTATATTTACATTGAATTTTTTGTTGTTTTCTGAGAATTTCTGATTTACTTGTTAACATTTTATAGGAATTTTCAGGAAGTTGAATGGATTTCTTTGCATAACCTGCAATCAAGGAATATTTGAATATTGAAAATTTAATATTTAGTTCTGAATAATTTACTAGTTATAAATATCACTTGACCACCTGAAATACCCAGTATATACAGCTGTTGACATGCTCTTTTTAAATTGAATGATCTTTTTGCCCATTAAAGCACGCATACATATATTATACAAAACTTAAAATAATATTTCAAACAATTTATTCAAAATTCATTTTAAGATATTTTTTTTTACAAAAATATGTGAAATCCATGAATTGAGTGTGAACGAAAAAAATAATGATATTAAAATATTATGTTTACTTTTAGTTAGTATTTGGTTGCATAACCCTTCTGCTTCAACACTGCCTCCCGCCGATTTCGTATTGATCGAATGAATAGAATTCGTCAGCGCGCCACTGGTTTTGCTTGCCATACCGTTATTACTTCCTCAAAAAGGATATTTTTAACATTAACAACTCTTTTAACGTCACCCCAGAGAGTTTAAGTCTAGACTGGATGATAGCCATTCTAAAGCATTGATGGAATTTTCGTCAACAAATTTTTTCGTCAACTTTGCGGTGTGATTTGGATCGTTATCCTGTTGAAATTTCCATATAACAGGCAAATTTACCCCAGCCCAAGGCAACATGACATTTTCCATTATGTCGGCATATTTCTCCTGATTTAAAATTTCATTTATCCTCTTATAACTCTTTTTTCCTGCTGAGGTTTCAAAATTCTGGGTATGCTTTAAGGTATCAAAAACCATCTTTTTGGAGCTTTTAACTTGCTTCGCTATTTGACTGTATGACTGTCCATTGAGTAGTAAATAGAGTAACAAAAACAATGCAAGTTTTATTTTATTATTATGTCTAACAAGCACTTACAAAAAGAGAGCATTTCTAATTGGTTGTCAACGGCTGTATGTCCAAGGTCTCAATTCAGGCTTATAATTGAAGAACCTCACTAACTCTTAAAAGAAGAGCTACTTTTCGTTTCCTTAATTGGACGTATAGAATAGAACAGGGTCTGTTGAGGCAGCAGCCTCTTCGCTAACGGGTTAACGTTTTTTTTATTTCGAAGCTAGGGCTGCGACACAATTTCCAACCACATTTGTGTTCCATTATTCCGTTTATCCTATACGTTTCTGGTTGTATTTGTTGTTTTTTTTTTATTATATAACGTCATTTATGAATGCCTGAATGTATGTTAATTGTATTTGTAAAGGCTTCATATTTCGTTATTTGTTGCATCATGATGTAATTTATTGCTTTTTTTTATAATGCTATTTATCTTAAAGATATGATATGATATGAAGTCAGGTAGATGTGATGCCAAGTAATTGTGATATGTAGTGATGCCAAGTAATTGTGATATGTTGTGATGCCAAGTAATTGTGATATGATGTTTTGTCATGTAATTGTGATATGATGTGATGTCATGTACAATAATTGTGATATGATGTTTTGTCATGTAATTGTGATATGATGTGATGTCATGTATTTGTGATATGATGTGATGTCATGTAAATCTGATATTTATGCGCTTTAGTTACACGCATTTTAACGTGCGTTTGTTTAATGTTATCTTATTACATGCATTTTAATATCATTTGTACCGACATGATGTGATTTGCAGCGATGTAATGTGTTGTGATTTGTAGTAATATGATGTGATGTGGTTAAATCATATGAGGTGAAATGCTATAATGTGATGTAATTTTATGCGATTTAATTTGATGTGACTTCATGTGTTGGTTATTATGTGCCACGACATGATCTAAGGTGATGTCACAGGATAGCTTGAGATGTTTTTTAACGCGATTCGATGTGGTGTTTTGCTAAATGTTATTGGGACGTGATACTCAAAACCTCGGGTAGTCACAATTACTTAACTTCCATTTAAAAGAGAAATAGGCTACCAAAAAAGAGTTATTAAAGAATATAAAGATCTAATTTGATTATAATACAAGACTTGAAAAAACCCAACTATAAATTAAAAATCAAACAACCTTCTTCTTCAACTCATGTTATTCACTACAAATAAAAAAATGAATACAAAAAAATTTAAAAATTTCTTATTCTGTTCATAAGCAAGCACGTTATTAATATTTCCTTCTTTAATTTTCAATCATTTTCTCCATTCAGAATATGAAATGTCCCATATTAGTTTCTATTCAGACTTGTAGATAGCTATTGGTTGCCACTACTGTCACTCTTTCTCCTTTCAGAAACGCACGCATTGCAATTTTCTTAATTAAACATTTCTAAGAGCCGATGAGCAGGAAATCCAAGTAGACTAATAACGAATGATTTTTATAGACAAGCCATGTATGTACATACTTATATGTATGAATCTCGAAAAGATTGCTCTTATACAAGCAGCACAAATATGCAGGATTTGTGCCATAATAATTAAAATATATATATGAGAGTAATAATATAATGTTTTTTAAATATATTTTACTACCAAATAAAATCTAAATATAACTATTTAAAAAGTTTCAATATCTTTCTTAAGTTGTATTTAAATGATTTTAATTTTTCGATTTCATTTGCATTTTCCTTTTGAACTCCAATTAAATCACGCTATGTTAACATGCCTTTTTTAATAATTTTATTTGTATTTCTATTTTACTTCCTATTACTTTCCCCCCCTACTCTAGAGCATTAAAAATGTCATCTGCCTTAGGACTTGAAAGAGACGCGTGCATGAAAAACATTAAAAGAAATGAGAAATGCAATCAAAAGAAAATCGAAAAAATCACTAAATCTAACTTGAAACGAAAAATTCATAACAACATTTTGGAATCATCTCCGTTTTATCCAATCTTAAAATCAAATCAGTTCGCTGATTATTTTCCTTTTGCCCTCGTCCTGCCTTTTTCCTCTTTATATTTTGCTTGAAATTTCTCTTAACTTTTGCTTTGGATTTTTCTCTTCCTTTTTTCATATTTTTTAGAAACGAATTAAATGAAACAAATGTACGAGTATATAAAAGGGCATATGTATATACTTACGCATATACGTGTATTCATATATAATATGTAAATATGTGTGTTTGATGGCGCATACATGTTTAACTGTATAAATACTTTTAAAACTTCTTCAAAAGGGCTATTTTTCCCCTGCAAATACGGAATGCCGAATTATTTGATTTTCTCACAAAAAGTATGGAGATTATCGCCTCTAAACGGCTTATTTTGTTCATTGATTTTTATGTTGGTATTTTTACACAAACTTGCATATGCATATGTGCGTTCATACATATTCCTTATACGGTCATGCAAAAAACGAATTTGAAAGAAATTTCCTAGATTTTTTTGTGCCTAAATTATTAAAAAAATTGTTTTATTTTACCCATAAATGAAATATATTTGAATACTTGGAATTTTATTGAATCTCTAGACATAAAAGACCAAAAATTTTTTTTTTTGGTATTTTTGTAATAAATTTGTGTTTAATTGAAGCAAATTTATAAAGAAGCAGGCAAAAAAGTGAAGATTTAATATGGTTTAGAAATTTTATACTTTGTTTCGACTTTTAAATGAACGATCACATACATATACATATACAACCGATGGTAAGCATTTTTAATTTTCTATAAAAAGATGTCCATATTTTATTGAGTTGTTATAATATAAAATTTCTTATATTTCTATCGAGCTATTTCTTGGAGATGTTGGGTTAGTAGGTTAAAAAAGAAGGTTCAGGACCTGACCGGGAGCAACCTGTTATCGAAGACATTGAGTAAGCTTACTGTTCCGCCGTGTACACCTCAAGTATTCTCGGTTAGATAAGCTCTTTTCTTCTACCCAAGCACACCAATCTCAGGCTTTACTTGGTATGACGTCTCAATCGGCTGAAGACGAAGCACCCCAAAAGATAATTATCCAGCGTTTCAGCCTCGACCGTGTATGCTCTGTACTAAACCGATACCAATTTTCTTAGCTTGTGGGTATATACTCATCTATGAAGGTTTGGGGAGCTTATACATATGTTTATGGTAAGAAGTTTCTTGTTTTTTTTTTTTTTTTTTTTGTAAGAAGTACATAACTTCATATTGTTATACTATGAACTACTCCATGCTGTACGAAGTGACTCGAATCTTCTCATCGGTTATCTTCTTCAGCTCTTCTACCGCTAAAAGTGGGATTGCAAAGTAGCTGACGGTTGGTCTCCTTCAACACTGTGACACTTCTAGTTTTCTTTCTCTGGAATTGAATTGAGCAGTGGTAAAAAGAAAGGCAATCCTACCTCCTCACGTATTCAAGAGTAGGTAAGAGTCATGACATCTGCTTCACGAATTATATTGCTTTATAATATCTCTTCTTGTTTGGCCAACATTTTCAGGATATTACAGGCATCATACTCTGACAAAGATATGCGTTTTTAGAAGCTTAGATTCATCTTCTTTACACTCACAACGTCTGTTTTCTACATCCTTCGTGCTCTCAGCAGAACTCTAACTCTGGCCTTCCGAATGGCAGTACGTACTTCCTACCTATCGTACGTTCCGAATAATATTACTATTGCCAAAGTAGTATCCAACTAGTGATAGCATAAGGCGTGAACTACCTCTCAAAGGCTTCTCAGTCGTTTCGACTTTCCAATTTGTACTGTGTATTAATTTTTTTTCTAACTAGAGTATCTAAACATGTAAATTTTGAATAGTTCAATATTTTTGAATAATTCTGGGCATAATCATTTCGATTGAAAAACTTTTGTTTTATTTTTATACATATACATATCACTCGGTTACTGATCCGAGCGACCAACGCTGTGGAGCTCTTCTCATCTTTCCATATGTACAAACCATTTCGTATGCCTTATAAACGATGCGATACTGCCTATACCAGCCATTGCTACGTCAGCCAGGCAGTCGAAAAGTATTGACTCTTCTTTTTCTTCGCGCTTGCAGCTACGAACAGTCATTGGAAAGTATCCTATTATCATACCATGAATACCCATTCAACATTGTCCAGTTCATCTCAAGTATTCTCTAGGTGAATTAGATCCCTTGGTCTTTTGTCTGTCCACAAGACAGTAACCCCGTAGAATACAATTAGTCCGACTACCGCTGTATGAATCCAATAAGTAATAAACGGTTTTAAGCCCCTTCTTTTGGCAATGGCCGCTTTGCGAGCGTAGATTGCTGCACATACTCGTACATAGATTTCCTCGACCTTTCCAACGTATTTCAGCTCCAATTGAGCTTGCTAGCTAAGATTATACTGAGATATTTGACTTTGGTAGAGAGAGTGATTTTCATGACTTTTAGTTTGGATAGTTTAAAAGTACGTGGTTTACAACTCCTTGTGAAAATAACCTTTTCGTCTTTCGCTGGGTTGACATCAATTCCACATGCCATGCACTAACTTCTTACTATGTTCAAAATATTTTGGAGTAAATCACTTATGATTTGCGGGTGCTTGCGTGTCGCTGTTAGTGCTTTAACGTCTGCTTGTGCTATCACGTCACAACCTGTGTTACTAGTTGCCTTGCTTAAGTGATATTAGGCAATATTTTATTCTCAAAAAAAGAGGATGTTAATAAAAATATTATCAAAATTCAATTTTTAATTAACCCCTTTGAAAGCATTCACATTATTCAAAAGCTAACTTTCATGAAGCTCTCGCCAAATGTGGAAATAGTATCTAAAATAACTTTCATCGAAAATAATTTCACATGGATTGTCGAATAAATTTTCAATTACAATTTTTTTCCATACTTTCATGGTGCGTTATTGATTTCGTTATTGCTTTTCTTCCTTCATTACCCAAATATTCCAACACTCGAAAAGTATTTATTAATAATAATGCGTAGTGTATGTGCTCTACTGTTAATTTCAATTGATTTATTCGCCAAACGTGACTTCATTAACTACATTCCCTTACCTCAAATGCAATAGAAATTCTACACTAATGCCCATAAGTATTCGCACACCGTTAAATGTAGGACAGTAGAATACATACTCACTCAGGGGAATTCAAACAAATAACAATGCGCTGATAATTTGAATGTTGAAAGTAAAGCTTTGGTGGCGGCAACAGCAACAACACTAACAACAACAGCAGCAAAAACTCCAGCGACGGCAATGATGATGGGATACTCAATAAGCTTAAGCACCTGTTGTCGTTGCGTGACTTGACTACGCTATTAAATCAGCACATGCACCAATCACAACGAGAAAAAAAGTTATTATTAATGATGGTAGTAGCGGCGAGAACAACAACAAGAGGCATTCGGCAGAAAGTAGAAAGTAGAAAACATAATAATGATGATGTAATATTGAAACAATGAGCTGCAGCCGTACGAAGGATGAAAATGTCTAAAATTGGAGGGAATAATTATTTATTATTTATTTTCTGACTTTTTGATAATGATTTGAAAAGATTTTATTGAACAAAAATGTATAATTTAATTAAAGCTTAATTTTTTAGAATTTTTCAGGCAAAAGTTCGAGCAAAAAATTTTTACTGACATCAAAACTTGTTGAGTCCAAGGACCTAAATTTATTCGTATGTTGGCGACCCGCCCGCTGTTAACTTTCGTTAAGTAAACAGTCCGGTAGCCAGCAATTATAAAAAGTTATAAACGGTGAATATCCTTTCAAATCCGATAGAAGTTTCCAGCCATTAAAATTAAATAATATTTTATTTTTATAATTGCTCCCGGCAAGGAATTTCAAGTCATCCGAGTGTACTCTAACTTCTGAAATGAAACTAAAAGATTCTCATCATCCGTCGTTCGGAAGTGGCCTAGGATAAACTGGAGGTCCTTACTTTTGTTAAAAAAAAATATTAAGACCCAAACCATAAAATGGAGAAGGAGCTGGGCCAAAAATCGCTTTGGCGATAATAAGCGGCTTATATTGTATATTAAAGCATACTAGGATACCCATTCACATATTGATTTGGCTCTCTTTATTTCGTTTAATTTCTATTCTAATCGCTATTGAAAACAACGATAAAACAGAAAATATTTTGTTTTTATTATACCTACGTGGCCTGTATTCGGCAAGCTCGCTTTGTTGCGATCACGTCAACAATTTCTTCGCTTGTTGACATCGAAAGAATGGAAAAAATTGGTTTGGAAAATCGCCGAATTGCTATTAAGGAACTAGCAGATGATGATTGCATATCAGTCGACTCATGCCATACAATTTATCGAATGTTTTCGACATAAATCATTTAGCAGCGGAGCATGATCCGATATTACTAAATTATTAGTAAAAGCAACGTCAAATTAGTATCGCTTAGGAGTTATTCAATGACATTCACGACGATCCGGTTTTGCAAGTGCAATCAACATCTCATTGTAAGCGGCCAGATGAGCCAAGATCGAAAAGTTTAAAATCGAAGAGCACACAAAACCGTGACTTCCTTTTCAGCTGCCAACAACAAATTTTTATTCCAAATTAGCTAATAATACCAACAAATGATAAACATACGTGTATGTGTACCAACATACATTAAGACCAGAAAGTACGAGGTTTGGTTCATCATGAATTCCTTCCAACTCTGCACTGCTCAATAAAGAATATTATTTGAGCGTTTTAAGGCATTTGCGCGAAAACACCCGAGGGAAGAGGATCTGAAGGAGATCCCGGATAGTGCAGACAAGGCATGTTTCAATTATTGGGAAAAAATTAGCATATGTGTATCGCTTTAGAAGGACCATACTTTGAAAGCTACAAAATATTTAAATATTGGTGAAGATTAAAAATTTTTCGTTTTATTTACAATTTCTTGAAAATCCATAATTTAGTGTCCACAGCCCAGGGAAAACTCAAACCTTTTCTTTTAAATAAACCTCATATTGGGTCAAGCAACAAGTCATGCATAGTTGCATTTATTCGATTTATTTCAAAGTAATACCATTATGCCACTCTCATAGAAACTCTTGTTCTTATTGCCCAAAAACTGGGACCATCAACTTCCACAGGCTTCTTTTGAGGTAAATTCTTTACCAATCAAATCTTTTGTTATATATAAGAACACTTGGCAATAACTTGCTGCGAGATCCGATCTTTAAGAACCTCCCAACCAAGCTCTCCGACCTTCTAGAGAGTCGGTATCGATTTGTGTAGTCTGGCGTTGTCCTGATGAAACACAATTCCCTTCCGGTTGGCCAAAGCGGCGCACTTCTGGACGATTGCTTCCTTCGGACGGTTCAACTACTGACAGAAAAGGTCCGAATTAAGAGTTCGGCTGCAGTGAAGCAGCTCATAATGGAGATTTCTTTGTCTATCACACCAAACACACAACAAATCTTCCTGACCGCCATTCCTGCTGGTTCACTGTGCTTCGACCACTACCGTTTTCGTCTGACGTTGCTGTAGGTGATTCATTTTTCATTACCAGTCACAAACCGCTCACGATTCAGGAGTTATTCGCTCATATGGTTTTTCTCGTTAACGCTAGTGGCACCCATAGCCATCCAGCTCCTTTGTGTATCCAGCATTTTGAAGTGGTTGCAAGCTGTTTCTTGTGCAATGTTTGGATCTCGATCAATCAAAATAGTTTGCTCATATCGATTAGATTTGATTAATTCTACTATTTTATCGACATTTTCGACAATTAACTTTCAACACCATGGAGCATCCATTTAGATAAAAATTGCCGGAACGAAATTAATGAAAACGTAACTGTGTATGATTGATTGTTACAATATCAAAACAGTAAGCAGTAAGTAAACGTTATAAACTTTGGAGTATTTTCTCTATGCTGGTGCCCATCTTTGACATTAGCTCAAACTCTACTGCGTTAAGTGATTAACACTTCTTCTTTTTTTAGTACAAAATAACATCTTTTTTACTACGTCTAGCGTAACTTAGAGAACACGAGATACAGATCACTAAATCCTAATATTCACTTTTTTCTGTACTCAAAGCACAATACAGACTCAGTTTTAAAGGTAATGTGTTTATATTGGAACATTTTATAATATGCATTCCGCTATCTTTTCTAATATGTTTTTCAGTTGAAAATATGGAGGAAAATACAGAAAACACCAACGGCACAAAGAAGCGTGAACGAAAAATATGAAGTGGTCTCAGGTGAAGCAGAGAGGCTGATCCAGGAAGTATTGTAGAATTGTGGGAAGGGGCGTGTAGTTTCCTAACCCAATGGTAGGATGTGGTAATTATTTTAAAAATGCCGCGATCAGAAATATCTGCCAAATGGAACAGCATTCGCCGCTCTTTCCGCGAAAGAAATAGGGAAAAACAAAAATTACGAAATAAATATTTCGTTTAGGTGACTTTCAACAGAAAAGCATATGTACACTAAAAGTGGAAAAATTGCTGGAAGAGCTCCTGCGACGAATGCGCCCTACAATTCATTGAAGTTCTTAGAGCCCACGTTAAATATTGCAGCGAACAGTTCCAATTTAAACAATAGCAATTTTTTTTATTTTTTTTCTTTCATTTTAATGCTTTTTTGAATACCAGTTAAATTAAAAAAAAAGTAAGCTACCACATTGACAGCTTAGATGAAAACGGGATGCAAATTGTATGACACGAAAATTTGTCTTTGATACGCACTACTTTACCGACATTTGGTCAGTTTCTTTGATGTAATAAAAACGAATTTGATATCAAAAATATGACCTAATGAAAATCAGGCACTTTTAATTAGAGCCAGCTCAAACAAGACTAGGAGTTTTGCCCCAATATAATTCATAATTAAAAATTTGTGAATATCTAATAATTTATGTAATTAAGCTAATCTGCAATATTGAATTATTAAATACCGTTACATTAAATCATCTATCATAATTTCTCAATTACATTATTAACTACTTCCTAAAACATTTAGTAATAAGTATCATTTTTGATCCCCGGTGAATGCACACATCTACAACAACACACATACCCACACATTGTCATGTATAAATATTTAAAGCTTGCGGCAGTAGTAGACAAAATGAATTTGTTCAAAATAGCTAAAACTTATTTATTTCATATTATCATGTATGACCACTTTGCTAATTTATTCATAAACTGCGACCATATGTTTACATATTCACAAATAAATATACAAATCCGCGTATGTGTAAACATTTGAGCGCTTATTTATGTGTTTCTAAAAAACTCTTTGTATTTATGTATACGATATATGCGTAAGTATTTGTGTTTATTGTTTGTTTTTGATTGAAGCCAAATATTTGAATAACACAATTTCCGGTAATTACATGTTTTAATATCACATTATTGACTTGCACAACGCTATATACTATACATATATATGATAACGCATTATATAACTAATTGAATAAACAAATTAAATTATTTCGATGCCATGTAATTGATTGTATCCCAGTAAGAATTAAGGTAAAGTAAAGGTTAAATTTCATGAGGTTTAGAGTTTACGTCCAAGTAGAGATACTTTTTTCAATAGCCACTCGTGAGTCATGTCAAGCTGTTATATTATGTTCGTCAAGATCTTAGACTGAAAGCGAACAAAATACAGCAAAATACCGGCCCATGCGACATCGCTTCGCTCTATGGTCTCCTGAAAAGTTCCAAGAAGATCCGACGTTTTTGAGCCAAATTTTGTTCAGCGATAAGGCCCATTTCTGGCTCAATGAGTATGTACATAAGCAAAATTGCCGCATTTAGGACGAGAAGCATCCTGAAGATATTCGAAAGCTACCTTTTCATACAGGAAAAAGCAACGGTTTTGTGTGGTTTATGGGCCAGTGGAATCATCGGTCCATATTTCTTCAAAAATGATACCGGTGAGCATGTAACCGGCAATGGCGACCATTATCGCGCTATGACAAACGACTACTTGATGTCTGAAATTGAAGCTCCTGATCTCCATGACATTTGGTTTCAACAAAACGGCGCCACTTCTCATACATTGCATCAATCAATGGATTTATTGAGAGAACACTTCGATGAGCCCATAATTTCACGTTTTGGGCCGGTCGATTGGCCACCAGGATCGTATGATATCACACCGTTTGACTTTTTTCTTTGAGGATTTCTAATGTCTAAAGTCTATGGAACAATCCCGCTTCGATTCGGGCCTTACAGCAAAACATCACGCATGCCATTTGCCAGTCACCAGTCGATATGTTCGAACGAATCATTGAAAATTGGACTCAACGGATGGACATTTGAAAGACATAGTCTTCAAAAATTGAATGAATGATAATAAACATTCCCCATTAAAATTGAACTTTCTGTGTGTGGAACATGGATCACCCTTTAGACGCTTTAGTCCAGTACTGATCGATAAAATAAGGTTTTTGACAGTAATTTCATAAAAAAAATCCATTTTGTCAAATATCAAGATTTTGACTATTCCAGAGTTCACTGCCTATATTCACTCTGAAGGGAGAAAATTTTAGTTAACGAAATCAGTTTTTTATTTGTATTGTTTATTTGTACACGTATAGTAAATCACCGGTAATGGAAGCAAAAATATTTTCCACCTCCGTTTGTTGTTGTTCTATCTAGCTTGCCACAGCTGCGTTCCATTCTCTGCTCTGCTCGGTTGCAGTGCTTGTGGTTGATCTCTACATTGTCACGATAGCCGAATGGTTACGGGCCCCGGTGCCGGCAAAAATATATTTCTGTAGTTTTTTTTTTAGTCAAGTAGAAATACTCACCACCACGTTGTTGTTATTTTTAGTACGCCACGGTTGAGTTTCATTTCCCAGTAATTCTGTTAAAGTTCGTAAATCTCCTAGCTTTCTGCATCAGAACGATAGCCTAGCAGTTAGAAGTTATCACTCATTTAAATTTTTTTTTCATGAAATTCCTTTCTTATTTCAAAGTTTAAACCGTGGCATTATATGTGAAATACTTTATCATTTAAATAACCGTATCACAAATTTTTACAAACTTTTGATCCGTTTGAGGTCACTTTCGACCACTTTTTGCATATATTGGGTGGGCGGTATCGCAGCATGACGAATGGTTGTTTTAAAGTGCTGAAGAGTTAAAGGTTTCTCCATGGTGGCAAACCGCACTATCTCGGTGGCCAACTGACATCGCCAAGACAAGAGATCCCTCGCAATAAAGCCACATTCGCCCGTGTTGCTTAATATGTGGAACCGTTGTGTTGAAACCACATATTGTCCAAGTCGTGTTCTTCTATTGCAGGTCAAAAAAGTCGGGTTGTTATATGACAATAGCACTCCAAATTAGCTGTGAGGGTCTCGTGTAAAAAGAACTAATGACCAGTTGCACCTCCGGAGCAAAGACCGCACCGGACAGTATTTTCTTTTTTTAATGTAATGGCATCTCTTCAATTATTTGAGGACTTCGGAGCCTCAGACGAAACAATTTTGTTTATTTACGTATCTCCCGGGTGCGAAATGTGCCTCGTCGCTCAGAAATTTTTTTTCGAAGAATCACCCTCCATCGCTTGTTGTTCAAGCACATACTCGACGGTGTATGACATTGCGAATGCTCAGCTGGCATCAGTAGCTGGTTGTGTGAGCTGGATTTTATATATGGATGTAGATATGGCGGCCGCGTGAGCTGAGTGGCTAGCATTGCGTACTGACATTCGGAAGGCTATGGTTCAAATCCTGGTATCGTACTATCATCCAAAAAGTTATAGAAAATTAATTTAAAATTAAAAATTAAGCTGAATTTTCCAGTGTGTTTCAGTGAATTCAGTGTATTTCTGACATAAACTGTGGGACCCTCCATTTCTTGGAAAAACATAAAGACGCAAAACCACAAATTGAAGGAGGAGCTCGGCCGAATATCGCTTCAGCGGTTACAAAGCGCCAATTATATATCTATATACATATGATTATAAATGTAAGTGCAAGACGCCATAAATGCCACTAAAAAACTCTTAGCTCTAGAATGTCGAGAAACAGGCGCCTTGGTGTCTTCAGCTACACTTTCACCTACAGTCGCGATATTTAAGGTGAAACGAGCAAAACGATGTTGGACAATATCTGTGACTGACCTAGTATTTTTAAGGTTCTTTAATATTTCATCAATTGCTGCAGTAGTTGGACAATTATGTGTACATTTGAGTCACCATTTTGAAGTATTGTAGATTTAAAAATTTTAAACCATTGTGGGGGTGTTAAGCGATTTATTTTCATAAGTGCCTGACCTTTAACTAAAACAAAACATGTTTGGTTAACAGTTATGTTTAACAGATATAAAAATACAGTCTTGTACTATTGAAGCTTATACTCTTTTAAGCCCAAACCTCGAAGGGGAAAAACTGCTGAAGTTTACCTCTTATCTTTCTCTAATAACATAACGATAGGCATAATAACAGGCCACTGTTTAATGAGGCTTCAGAGGAAAAGAACGGACTACCACCCTAAAGATTTTTCCCGCCGCTGTAGGGACGAATAAGAGTAGGAGTCTATTGAGCACTACCTCTATCACTGTCCAGCCTTGACACAAATTCATCGTTGTCTTTATAAGACACACGAAATGGTTCGGTCATTTGAGAAGTTGAAAACAGGTGCCTCACGGTGATATCACGGCTGTTGGCCTAAGTGTGCTGATAATGACTAGTAGCCGGAGCAACTCATCTCAACTCAAGACCTGTATTTGGACGGATATTAAGAAAACATAGACGAAGATATGCCAATAAATGGTTTTACTGACTCTGATCCGTTAAGAATGCAAAACGAATGATGAAGAAATTCAAGATTTAGAACATTCAACTTCTGATCACGAAAGTCTTGTCGGAAATTTAGTTTATATTTTTAATAAGTTTTTTAAATATACATGAAAGTAAACAATTTTCAGTTGACCATCGCATGATTTAAAAGTATACTAAGAGGAATTTCCAAATCTGACCTAAATAGTTACGTTTTAAGAACTAAAAAGTTATAATATTAAGATCAAAAATTTCTCTTCTCGTAAAATTTAACATAATTCTCTAGATTTCTATTGGCCAGATGACTAAGGCAACTTTTCGTTTTTACGGCTTTTGACAATTAAGGCTAATAAAAAATACTATCATTAGTTCTAAGCAACCAGCATTCTGTTGAAATTAATATCAATTCCATCAGCGCTTTATCCGAAATTAGCTGAAAATTTGCTATTTATTATATACATACATACCTTCAACATATCGCTAATATTAATTTCAAGCAAACTATAATCCAACCTTAGCCATTTGGCTTGTGCACAATTTATATGAATGTACTCAATAAAAATTGGCTTCGGGCACTCGCAAATTTCATTTCTATTTCACTTGAATTTGCTACCTATCAAACCCACACACACTCACAGAGCTGTATGAATTTATCCCCACAATTAACCATAATTTTTTCAACACTAAATTTCGTAACATTCCAACATTTACACTAACCAAATGGAAGAGTTTATTGGTTTAAGCAGAAAAAATATGTGAAAACTCTACATTCGTGGGAATTGCTTTCCACGCTATGGTTGGTACAATAAAACTGTATGTTCATTGATAAACTCATAGCCAAATGTGATCGAAAGAGATATTTTACACTAGTCCCAAAAAGGACTGATATGCTGCAAGAAATACTCAAGCCATACAAATTATAGCATTTTATTTAATTTCAGTGTATTTGCCGATATATTTCTTGTTTTTTGTGCATTTTGTTTTATTTCATTCTTTAATTTTTGTTTTATTTCATCTTAATTTTTATTTCCTTTAAGTTTCAGTTTGTTAAACTTTACATCTTTCTATTTTTTTATTTTCTTTTATTTTATTTTATTAGATTTTAATTTCTTTTTTATCTATTTTCTCATTAAAATATACTTTATTTTACTTTATTTTAATTTAATATATTTAGATTATTATTATTATTATTATTTATTTATCTTAGTATATTTTGTTTTATTTTGTTTCTTATTATAGTTAATTTTATTTTATTTTCTTATACTTCATTATTACTTATTTTTTAATTCTCTCATTAAAACTCAAAAAATGATACGTATAGGCATTCTTGTAGGTTGTGCGTGTTTGGTACACCTATGTCTATTAGCAGCGCAGCGCCCGTTTTTCTCGCTTTTGGATTACAGTTATATCAAGTCTGTTGTGTGGAATGGGATGATCCGTCAGTATTGATCTATCCCAGTAAATCTTCGTTAAACTGCTCTCTAATATTGCTTGTGGAGTGTATTTGAGATATGGACATTCTTCCGTAATTAAACCGTATCTTAGTGCTAAGCATTGGTGCACAATTTTAGCGACGTGGTTATGTTTTGTCAGGTATTCGGTAGCTGCTAGTGGGGCACATGCATCTGTAAAATTGTTTTTGACATCGTCGGCATAAATCGTTTTCAATGGAGGCGCGGATAATATACTTCTTATAATTTTTAATTGCAATAACTTGGTCCTATATAGCATAAAACCTTCGGTTTCAGAGAAAATTCCTGGTCTGTTTAGCCAATCGCTGGATGCTTTTGTGCCTATTTCTGGTTGATCGATTGCGTAGGGGTACTTTCCGTGGATTGGTTTCGTTTGCCATTGCAGTAGTAATGTGTGGAAACGCTGCGCCTCAGCATTTCGATTGTTGAAGTGTCATTTAAATTTAATGGGGTGTACTTTAGATCTGATTGACATGCGGCTTTGTAGAGTTGATTTTGTTGGGCGTGAAAGCACTGCCGAAGGTTGCATACACACTATCGATGTAGATGCGTGATGTCTACTATGACTTGGCCTCCTTGTCTTCGCGGTAGGTAGACGCGTTCTACGGCTGACTTTGGATGGTGTATCCCGAATTTTGTAAGTAGCGTCCTTGTAGTCCTTTTTACGCTTTCCAAATCTGTATCAAACCATTTTATTGTTCCAAATGTATACGTTAGAACAGGGATAGCATACGTGTTGATGGCTTTGAAGCGGTTAAAACCATTAAGATGCGACTTTAGCAAGCTTTTCACTCGCTCGATGTATTCATTCGTTGTTGCACGAGCGATTTCAGAGTGATGCATTCTTTTTGCTTGAGTCAAGCCATATATTTTATTTTATTTTATTTTATTTTATTTTATTTTATTTTATTTTATTTTATTTTATTTTATTTTATTTTATTTTATTTTATTTTATTTTATTTTATTTCATTTTATTTTATTTTATTTTATTTTATTTTATTTTATTTTATTTTATTTTATTTTATTTTATTTTATTTTATTTTATTTTATTTTATTTTATTTTATTTTATTTTATTTTATTTTATTTTATTTCATTTTATTTTATTTTATTTTATTTTATTTTATTTTATTTTATGTTATTTTATTTTATTTTATGTTGTTTTACTTTATTTTATGTTGTTTTACTTTATTTTATTTTATTTTATTTTATTTTATTTTATTTTATTTTACTTTATTTTATTTTATTTTATTTTATTTTATTTTATTTTATTTTATTTTATTTTATTTTATTTTATTTTATTTTATTTTATTTTATTTTATTTTATTTTATTTTATTTTATTTTATTTTATTTTATTTTATTTTATTTTATTTTATTTTATTTTATTTTATTTTATTTTATTTTATTTTATTTTATTTTATTTTATTTTATTTTATTTTATTTTATTTTATTTTATTTTATTTTATTTTATTTTATTTTATTTTATTTTATTTTATTTTATTTTATTTTATTTTATTTTATTTTATTTTATTTTATTTTATTTTATTTTATTTTATTTTATTTTATTTTATTTTATTTTATTTTATTTTATTTTATTTTATTTTATTTTATTTTATTTTATTTTATTTTATTTTATTTTATTTTATTTTATTTTATTTTATTTTATTTTATTTTATTTCATTTTGATTTATTTTATTTTATTTTATTTTATTTTATTTTATTTTATTTTATTTTATTTTATTTTATTTTATTTTATTTTATTTTATTTTATTTTATTTTATTTTATTTTATTTTATTTTATTTTATTTTATTTTATTTTATTTTATTTTATTTTATTTTATTTTATTTTATTTTATTTTATTTTATTTTATTTTATTTTATTTTATTTTATTTTATTTTATTTTATTTTATTTTATTTTATTTTATTTTATTTTATTTTATTTTATTTTATTTTATTTTATTTTATTTTATTTTATTTTATTTTATTTTATTTTATTTTATTTTATTTTATTTTATTTTATTTTATTTTATTTTATTTTATTTTATTTTATTTTATTTTATTTTATTTTATTTTATTTTATTTGATTTTATGTTATTTTATTTTCAATATGTTTTATTGTACTTATTAATATTTATAATGATTTCGAAGTAGTTCTAAACTGGTTCGTTTGACTGTGTAGGCGTGCTTACATGCTAAGTGGCTGCTATCGCTCGCTGTCTGATTCTTTTGTGCTGCTGGTTCTTTTCAACTGCCAAATACTCGTTTATATCAAATAACCAATGGCCACATCATAGAATAGTGTAAGTGTGTGTTCACAATTGTATGTATGCTTGAATGGGTGTGCATACGCGCATTCTTTCATATCCAACAATCCATTGTTCTTGGCATTTTCGCAATTCCCTTGTCAATATAATAATTGATTACACTTTTGCTGCAATTCATATAGTATGTACGTGTATGTGTCAAACTTACTTATTTCCAGTGCATATGGGTGCATGTGTATTCGCTAATACGTATGTAGTTGTGCTAGTTAGTGGTAGCTCTTTCTAATCCAACGCTCTTCGAAAGTCATGTCAAACAAAAGTTGCCAACAATTTCTCATTTGTTATTTTAAGCATATTTTTACGCTTGTGAGTAAACTGCCGTTTGTATGTATTGGGCAAACATATTTATATACATATAATTTTCCCACTAGAGCAATGTAACTGTTTTTCTTTTAATGATAAATTTATGTTGAACCTTTATCGAAATTTTAAAAAAGAAATACTAACAGTTGAAAGCAACGTTATCGGACATTTGTACGTTTGTACGTTTGTGAATAACTTAATTTTAAATATATTTTTCTGAAATTTTCGCTTATATTTCATATATCGATAATTGGTTTACATTTTAAATTAATAAATATTATAAGATGAGCTTCTGAGAAAACAGAAAATATAAGTCTAATATTTGAAGTCTTTATAAAAAGTCAAGTGATTTTTGCTTTATTCTATATGGTTTATGGCTTTTATGTGCTAACAACGGTTGAACTTCGCAATTTGCATTCATTTTGCCAGTGAGTTGGCAACAAGTTGTATTTTTTTTTACTTTTTACCATCATTACCGTACTCAATATTGCCAGTCAACTTCTGCTCTCACAACGAGTCTAATATCGGCTGAACCCGAGTGTCTTAAAATGATTATTTTAGTTTTGGAAATAGAAAAATCAATGAAAAAAATCCAAGGAGAGATCAAGAAATTAAAAAAAAAATCATGTTTCGCCTTGATAATGCAAGAACCAACACTTCTTCGCTTGTCCATTAAAAATTAACAGAGCACAATTTAGAACTATTTATAGATTCATCTTACATCCCCATTCATTCCATAGCCTCCTAGCACCTTACAAAACCAGTTGAATGATAAAACATTCCATCACTATTAGACTCTTATAATAAATAGGTTGGATAAAGGGAATTCAAAATGCCCCTATTTTTACAAAAATCGAGTGTCAACTGAGTAAAATATGGCCTAGTAGCAGACTCTAAGTTCTACCGAAGGTGAGTTATAATTTTTTGAAAATTTTTGAAAAATCTTCTTATTCAAAAATTAACAAAAAAAGATCGTCCAGCCCAACTTAAATTTTCCATTTTGGGTATACTTTCTTGGAAAAAATCAGCAACAAAATCGCTGACCCAAGTGCGAACACATGTTTTAAAAGCTCATGGATATTAAACTTTTTGGAATGATGAGTCGAATCCATCTATCTGTTAGTCCGCCCGTCGGTGTTTACGATATCCCAAGTAAAATTGTGATATTTTGACAGAATTCGGTTTATATATTACTTGGTTCAAAAATATGCACTATATAGCAAAAGGGTGAAATCGGACGACATTCACGCCCACTACCCATATGATGGTTATTTTAAAAAGTACAAAATCGAAAAAATTCTGTAACTAAATGTGCAATTAAAGTCGTATTTTCACTTTTGGTTCAAAACGTATGCTTTAGGATCCAGTCAACAGAAATAGATAAACTTTTTACTTTCTACCTTGCCCCTGACTCAATAATTATTTAAGTCATTAGTCAAGAGAATTCAACCAATTTGAAAGGTATGCTATTTTTAACGTGGATTAATGTCCTATAAAAAATGGCTGATATAGTTCCATAAATATACTTCCCTCTTAAGCCTCAGATATTCTACTTTTATTATCGTTTAAAGAGAATTTTTACCACAAAATAGAAAGAAATAGGAGATAAATAGACAGATAGTCTAGTGGCTCCGAAATCTTTACAATAAGGTCTAGTTAAATAGGTAGTGTACACGTATACTCGTATGTTTATACCTATGGCTATTTGCAAATTTGTAAGTGATATACATACAATATTAAGGAAATAGATGAAAACCGCTGGAAACAATCACTAACTTGCTCAATAAGCAAAGAAACGTGGCCAGTATTGAATGTGAGGTACTCATGCCGGTTATTGCAATTTAAAAGAAATAACGTGAGAGCTTTAACAGGAGTGCTAACTGGTCATGGATTTATTAGTAGTACGTAGAACACAGATATCATGCAACGACTACTGCGGAACTAGTCAGGAAGTCGAAGGAGAAGAGACTGTAAAACATCTTACGAGTATATGCGGGTGTAAGGCATTACGATAGGCGATATCTCGAGAGTTTCTCACATTAAACTATTTAGGTTAACTACTTATATTAAGACCACAGGGGGTTCAAAAAAGACATGGTAGTTAGTGTTGGGAAATATCGGTTGGATTCGTATCACAATGGGCCTCTTAAAAGCCAAGGTGCGTTGCAAGATATCTACTCTTCCAACCTACATATAAATATTAGTCGAGTTTCGAGACTTCTTCACTAGAATGTTTTTACTTTTTATTTTAGTGTAGAGACTTCCAAGAAGATGTATGTGTGTCGTCGATATAAAAAAATACAAACATTATTTTTTCTTATTTTAAGGAGCTTCAACTACTAACTAGTTCTTGAATAACTTGTTACATACCCGGCCCTTTCAGGATATACTCGTACATATACACTACTCGTATGTATGTTCGTTTAACTCGCAAACATATTTGATCTCGTGCGTACTAGTGTGAACATGCATACTAGTGTGCATACATGTATGCTTAAGGAGATACATATTTATGTATGGGTGTGTTGAACATGCTTCCTGTAATCCAAATAACAAAGAAGTGCAATTTTTCCACTGTCCTCTTTACAAATCTGCGCACTTTGTTCATATCAGACACTTTTTTATTTCTTAGTTCCGTGTTTTTTCCGGTTTTCTTCATCTCACCATCTTTTTTTTGCGATTTTTGGTGACACTTTCTGTCCACTAAAAGTCGTAATCTGTTTACATGTGCACTTGTATGGGGTGTGTGTGCAGTGACCAAGAAGCAGATGCGACTTTTTTACATTAAAACTCAAGGTCATGCTGACAAGCTGCTTTTATTGCTTTCTATCTCATTCGTTGTACATATGCTCATATGTATTATATGTATTACACATATGTTTGGTGATATTGCAGAGATTACAGCAACAGTGTGTCTTAGTCCTTGTACATGCACAAGGATAGCGAAAGGGTTAAGGATAAGCTAAAATAAGAATAAGGAAAGGGTTAAGTATAAGCGTAAAGGTGCAAATAAAGGATAGGGATAAGGATAAGGATAAGGATAAGGATAAGGATAAGGATAAGGATAAGGATAAAGATAAGGATAAGGATAAGGATAAGGATAAGGATAAGGATAAGGATAAGGATAAGGATAAGGATAAGGATAAGGATAAGGATAAGGATAAGGATAAGGATAAGGATAAGGATAAGGATAAGGATAAGGATAAGGATAAGGATAAGGATAAGGATAAGGATAAGGATAAGGATAAGGATAAGGATAAGGATAAGGATAAGGATAAGGATAAGGATAAGGATAAGGATAAGGATAAGGATAAGGATAAGGATAAGGATAAGGATAAGGATAAGGATAAGGATAAGGATAAGGATAAGGATAAGGATAAGGATAAGGATAAGGATAAGGATAAGGATAAGGATAAGGATAAGGATAAGGATAAGGATAAGGATAAGGATAAGGATAAGGATAAGGATAAGGATAAGGATAAGGATAAGGATAAGGATAAGGATAAGGATAAGGATAAGGATAAGGATAAGGATAATGATAAGGATAAGGATAAGGATAAGGATAAGGATAAGGATAAGGATAAGGATAAGGATAAGGATAACGATAAGGATAAGGATAAGGATAAGGATAACGATAAGGATAAGGATAAGGATAAGGATAAGGATAAGGATAAGGATAAGGATAAGGATAAGGATAAGGATAAGGATAAGGATAAGGATAAGGATAAGGATAAGGATAAGGATAAGGATAAGGATAAGGATAAGGACATGATGAGGTGGAATAATTTAATACAGTTTTTAACAAATATTTCTCAGGAAATAATTATGAATACTTATAATGTCAGCCCCTCCGAGTTTATTTATGCCATGAAATAAAACCATCAGCCCTTCGGAGGCGGTTTAGTATAAATTGTAGGTCCCACACCTGGTAGGAGGAGCTCGGCCGAAAATCGTTTCCGCGGTTGCAAAGCGCAAAATATATAATACCTATATGACTTATTTTTATCGATATTTAGTAAGTCAATAGACAACATTTTAACTATTAATAGCAAAAAGCTCTATCAAAAAAATTGCTGGAAAAGTACTTTGACGATTTTAGTTGTAAATTAATAAAATTGCCAACTAAAGTTTACAAACACAGATTTGGCATTTTAGTGGCAACACATACATACACTGTCACACATCCACGTAGCCACAACATAGCATCAATTTTTGCCAACACTAAAAGGATAATTTGAGTACGCCGCATGTGGTACGCTGTTATTTTTAGAAATTTTAACGCTTTCATACGTTAAAAGCCACATTATCAATGCAAAACTTTTTTCCATGCCAATATAGCCGTTAAACCATAAAAACGAAAACCATTTAAAGCACACGAGAGTGTAAGTGAATGGGTAAATGAGGAAGTGACTATAAACCAAAATTCACGAAATTAATGTGGCACTACTTTCTAGGTGAACACAAAAGCACATATTTATATATCCTCGTATACATACATGTTGTTTTACATGCATATAAGCAAACCTACTAACAACAAGAGAGCAATTTCAAATGCATTAGCCACGTGATGGCAAGTAAATTTGAACGAATATTCTTGGTTAGATGTCGAATACACTCGTTTGTGGCATGCAACTCGTCGCCTATGGGTAGATTGCAGTAAAATAGTGAAATATATTTAAACACATTATCACATACCTTTCGTTGTTTATTTGAATAGTATAAACACATACTAATATTTATAAATATTTGTAAAGAAAATGTCTCTCTAAATGACAGCATAAGACCGGATAAAACGTTTGGTGAACCCTGACAACAATAACATGTAAACAAGCATTTGGTTAATCAAAAAATGAGTTCATTCACTCTTTCCCATTATTTCATTTATTTGTTGTTGTTGCCTTACTCAGCATTAATAATGTTGTTGTTTTCATTCGCTGCATCACGGTGACAATATATACTTTATATACCATAGACGATGCGTGCCTCTGAATGCAAATGTTTTACAGAAAATTAAAAAAAGGAAAGAAGAACAATCTGGCAACGCAAATGCAGAGACACAAAACGCGATTGAATGAGCAAACAATGGCAATAAATACAAAATAATACTCTCAGATGGAAGACAAAATAATTTAAGTTATTTAAATGTCATGTCACGCACGCATACACCTATGTGATGCATAGTTTTACATTAGCACATACATACATACATACATATATACAGTTTTCCATACCTTCATGCGTATGTATATACATATAGTATGTATGCAAATTAAATAGTATAACAGCAAAAACGTGAGCACGTAGGAAATGAAAAATCACTATTGTCAACAAAAATATCAGCAACAGCAGTAAAAGCAACAACAAAAACACTTTGCAGGTGTTAAAGTATCTTTTGAACTTTTATAAAAAAATCCTAGTTGATCCTATGAGAAAATATTTCAATCGAAAATATTCTTGAAAACCAACTGTTAACAGTCTCAAATTTTATATTTTATTTTCTTTTCAAATTCTTGCTCTTAAACAAAAGGTTATTTTACACTACTGTGCTGATCCCTTGATCCTTTGTAGTGCCAGTGTAAAGTCCGTTTTATTGCGATCTATAGTAGTCGTATCTCATCCGAGGCGTTGGTATCTTCTTCATTAGAGCTGGTTTCTACGTAGCGGGTCCCAAACCGAGAGTACAATCTCACTAGGTGAGTAAGTTTAAAGTTTTTACACACTTATATAACAAGCCGCTTGCTTCAAGACCGAAACCTGCTCGCAGCTGCACCTCTGGTGTAAAGACGCTCCAATTAGTCGGAGTGGCTCCACTGAAGCTTCCCCTCTCATTAGCCGTGACCCAAAGCTCTACACGAGTTGATTTCCTCATCTTGCTCACGTTTACAGTATTGAGAAAAATAGAAAGAGGCCGAGATGCGTGAGTATAAAGAGCTGGAGAAGCTGGCTGACAAGGGTAATGCTCGAAAATTCTATGAGAAGATACGACGACTGTAGGACACAAAGAGGTGATCTAGCCACCGATGCCCAGAATATATTAAATTTATGGAGGGAACACTTCCTCAGGCTGCTGAGTATCCGGAGTTGGTGAACCCGAAACCCCAAACGATGACGATGGAAAAAGCGTTCCATTACCTTACCATGAAGAAGCAATCGCCCGCTTAAAAACAAAAAAAAAAGACTGGAGCTAACGGCCTACTGACAGAACTATTCAAACATCATGATGAAGAGCTAACAAGGTGCATGCGTCAGCTACTTTGCAGAATATGGTTGGACAAAAGCATGTCCGACGATGGGAATTTAGATGTGCTCTGCCCAATCCATAAAAAAGGGGATCCCGCAGTCTGCGCCAATTATCGTGGAATAAGCCTACTTAACATCGCATATAAATCCTATCGAGCGTCTTGTGTGAAAAACTAACGTCAACAAACTGATTGGACCTTATCAGTGTGGTTTTAGACCTGGTAAATCAACCACTGACCAAATATTCACCATGCGCCAAATCTTGGAAAAGACCCGTGAAAAGAGAATCGACACCCACCACCTATTCGTTGATTTTAAAGCCGCCTTCGACAGCACGAATAGGAGCTGCCTTTACGCCGCTATATCTGAATTTTGAATCCCCGCAAAACTTATACGGATATGTAAACTGACGTTAAGCAACAATAAAAGCTCCGTCAGGATCGGGAAGGACCTCCCCTAGCCGTTCGATACCAAACGAGGTTTCAGACAGGGTGATTCCTTATCGTGTGACTTTTTTAACTTATTGCTGGAGAAAATAATACGAGCGCAGAGCTGAATTAAGAAGATACAGTCTTCGCATTCGCGACTCGGCTCCCACGTCACTGTTGACAATAATAACTTCGAGCTACTTTGAACTGAGTAGGCAATTGAAAAGTAAAGTCCTTTCCCGATGAACTCTACAAATCTCTCATCATTCCCGTCCTGTTATATGGTGCAGAAGCATGGACGATGACAACATGTTATGACTCGGCGATAGGAATTTTCGAGAGAAAGGTTTTGGGTACGATTTATGGTCCTTTGCGCATTGGCAACGGCGAATATCACAGACGATAGAACGATGAGCTTTACGAGCTATATGATGATATTAACATAATTCAACAAAGAGGCAGCGGCTACACTGGCGAGGCCATGTCGTCCGAATGGATGAAAGCACTCCAGCTTTGAAAGGATTTGATGCAGTACCCACCGAAGGAAGCAGAGGAAGAGGAAGACCTCCACTCCATTGGAAAGTAAGTCGGTAAGTAAAGTAAGTAAGTAAGTAAAGTAGTAGTTGTATAGGACGTCAACCCTGTTTTGCAAAATGTTCATGTCGCTAATGCGTTTAATCACACCGCGCTCCAGTACGCAGCTCTTATAGAAATTCGATTATAAATCGTCATTTTTGGCAATCTCATCAGCTATATCGTTTCCCCAGAAGGCCTTTGTGGCCTGAAACCCATGGAACCCAATATACTATATGCAGCCGTTAACCCAAGGAAGCTCGGTTTACTGCTTCCCTACTTCTAAAAACGTTTACCTGGACAAAACGATTTGGGTTTATTGTTTAATTTCCTCCTGGCTCTCGACATATATATAAATATTTTGTATCGAGTTTTCTACAATATTAGCTATCTCAGCAGCTTTCATTATAGCGAAGACCTCCGCTTGGAAATAGTACAGTATTCTTGAGGCTTAAACCGTTGTTTGAGACCCAGCTCAATGCAACAGACTGCGACGCCTACTCCATTTTTTTGATCTATCCGTATAGATGTTATTCGTTCCATAGCCGGGTCGGATGTTTTGCCTCATCCTTGAACGCAGTCTGAAACCTTCTATCTCAGATCAAGCTTGGAGATACCTATATAATTTCCTTACTTCTGCAAGTCGAGCTCTGCCCGAAAGTTCTAACGAAGAATTCACCTGAGGCGTCTTAGCTAATTTCACTGCATGGCTCTCTATTGCAATGTCAGTTGGTAGCCTTTGAAGTGCCACCATTGGAATGATTATTAGTGCTTCTGTTATGCACACCGTGGTTTTATTGGCAGCGATCAAATTCTTTTCCGTGAGATTTACATTTGCATACTCGCCATGGCTTATCTCGTTAGCTTGTTTGTCGTGAAACTGCCCGGGACGTTCCGGTGATCGAGCACCTAGATCACGGTTGTATTACATTTACGCTAAAATTTATTCATACGAGGGTTGCTATATATATTTCTGGCCTAGGCAACACTAAGTGTTGCCAGGTGCAATCAGACATTTCCATTGGAAAGTTTGACATTTTTTAGCATAACATCACTCAGAACGTTTTGTCATTTAATCGTGAATTGTGTTATTTACAGGGAATGAAAAAATTCATCTCGGCCAAAAAATGGAATTAACTCGTGAACATTTTCGTGCGATCATTTTTCACAACTTTCGACGTGGATTAACACGACAAGAGTGCATCGATGAACTAAAATCTTTATATGGCTATGAAGCACCATCCTATAACACTGTGAAAAACTGGTACAACGAATTCAATCGCGGCCGACGCTCGCTCAAAGACGAATTCCGTGAAGGTCGTCCAAAAACAGCCATTGTGCCAGAAAACATCGATGCCGTACGTGAACTGATAATGCAAGACCGTCATGTAACATACCTTCAGATAGAGGCATGCCTATGTATTTCTCCCACCAGCATATATTCGATATTGCATGAACACCTGGCCGTAAAAAAGGTTTGTTCTTGTTGGATCCCGCACAATTTGACAATCGCTCAAAAAAACGCTCGTGTGGATAGGTGTAAAGAAATGCTGAAAAAATACGCTCGCGGTGCTTCAAAAGACGTTTATAAGATCGTCACAGGTGACGAATCATGGATCTATACGTATGAGCCCGAAACAAAACAGCAATCGACCTTGTGGGTCTTCCAATACAAGCCAAATCCAACGAAAGTTGTTCGTGGAAGAAGCACTTCGAAGCAAATGGTCGCCTATTTCTTCGGCAAAACTGGTCATGTGGCAACTATTCCGCTTAAGCAAAGTAGGACGGTCAATTTTGAGTGGTACACCACCATTTGTTTGCCTGAAGTCGAAAAACGAACAAGAGAAGACGAATCATTGTGCACCATGACAATGCGAGCTCTCACATGTCGGCTCAAACCAGCGCCTTTTTGACCGGCCAAAACGTCGAATTGATGGATCATCCGGCGTACAGCCCTGACTTGGCACCCAATGACTTCTTTTTATTCCCACACATCAAGAAAATAATGAGCAGACATTTGGTGGTTCCATATTTGCAGAGAGTTGTGCCTGGACGGATGCTAAAATTGCCATATGAATTGAGAGCACATCTCACTTTGTCAGCGAGTTTTGAGCGATGCTTAAAGCCAGCTATGACTCACTGATCCAGGACGTTGAAATTTTCCCCTTTCTACCTGTTCGGAACTTTTGCGAAAAAGAGATTATCGAAGCAGATACTGGGTATCGTGTAAATCAGCACCTCCGACATTTTTGCGAAAGATAAAATTTTGGCGTGCCCGATATTGCAATTATTCTGTTGGTGTGGGTTAAATCTAAGTGAGCTGCAACTTGATTTAAGTTTGCCGTACAGGTCTAGAAGAGGGAAATTTATTAGCGTTTCCAGGGTTTTTGATAGAGTCGATGGTAGGGCTCCTGTTATGGGGATATCAGCATATAAATGAACTTTCCCAAGTTTGCTACTGAAAGGATTGGTCCAACTACTTCCTCGTAAATCCATTGTACATTTTTCAACCTTTCTGTCTTGTTACTGGTCCAGTTGAGTTTGCTATCTAAGAATATCCCAATATATTTGACTTTTATAAAAAGAGTGATATCCATGCGCTTAAGTAGGAATGGTTTTAAAGGAAGTGATTTGTCCTTTCTGATAAAAATGATAATTTTGCATTCTACAAAGTTGACATCCAGCTAGGAGGGTTGCGAAAAGAATCTTTTAGCTGAGGAAAAAATAGCGAATATCATAAAGCGCTCATCTTCTGCTACCAAATATCAGCTTTTTAGGTTCAAACCATTCGATTTCTCGATATACCTTTGTTTGCAGCCATTCAAGGTTTGACACCTGATAGTTTTTTCAAGTGTTCTGTGTCGAATTTGTGAGGGACCTGTGCTTTTGGACAATATTCTACTAAGCCTTACAGAATACTTTTAGGTTCCTACCGATGGGTAACAGAATTCCCATGCGTTTGCTAGTCCAACAGAATGTATTATTCTTCAAAAAATAGATTCCTATTTTTTTTTTTTTTTATACCTTTTACGTACAGGAGATTGTATATTAACTTTGTTCCGAAGTAAGTACCACTCGTGTTAAGTTGTCTTAGCTACGTCCGCCTGCCCACATGTTTATACTCAATATTTAAACATAGATTTTTGACTTTCTTGGCCTAAATGGTGAGGTTTGTATCTCACGAAAAAAAGTTATATAGATCTTTAAGGGGCTATCAGTCTCTGATCGGAAACCTTTTTGGCTGCATGATACTGCCGTTTCCTAGTAGCCCCCATAATTACTCTGCCCCAACAGTCGTCAGAAGGAACAAGATGTTTGATACCATATATTTCATCTTAAGTCTGTTAACCACACCGCTAATTATAGAGGATGTCTGGTTTACAAAGATTTAAAATCTAAACTTACTCAGGGTATACAAGCCAAACGGAGTCAACTCCCATATACCACTTACATTCCGAGCCTTTCCAACCTACCCAGCTCAGTATTGGTCAAATGACCTATGCCTATGTAGTAAAAGCCAATGAACAGGTCCCACCAGTCACTCCATCCAGTACTGGAGTTGAGACCATGATTCTCCAACCCTGTTGACCAAAAAATGAGTGAACTCAGGTTTGCTAATGGAATGCTAATGGTGTAAACCAGCATAAATTTGCACTCAAATTATTTTTACAGACCCACGAAATTGATGTTATGCTTATATCTGAAACACATCTCACCCAGTAGTATATTTTTTATATCCCTAGGTTTAAGCTGTACAACACTAATCACCCAGATGACCTTTTAAAGCACAACTTTCTTCGATAACCCTTAAAAATATGGCGGTTGACCTTACTTTGGCTGCGATTTACTGTCCGTCACGTTTCGTAATAACAGAAAAAAAAATATCAACTTTTTCATGACTCTAGGAGATAGGTTACTAGCTGGAGGTGATTACAATACAAAGCATACTCATTGGGGATCGAGGCTAATTATCCCGAAAAGTCATTAGTTATATAACACGAAAAAGTACAAATAGTTACGATTTTATCTCCCCAAGACAACCAACTTACTGGCGTACGGACTCAAGGAAATTACCTGACCTGATTGACTTTGCAGTCCCTAAAAACGTAGGTAGGAATTTAGTATTTGCTGAAACCTGTGCTGACTTATCTTCTGATCATTCCTCAATAATCATTAAGTTGAACGAACAACCAATTGAAAGTGAGCATGCTTTTCGACTTGCTTGATGTAGTAAATCAAGAACTAACTGGCTTAAATATAAAAAATACATTAGCAGTCATATACAGACCAATCCGCAAATAGAGGGAGGAACTGACGTTGAAAATGAGTTACTTGTATTTAACAGTATACTAGCAACAGCAGCAACTATAGCCACACCAGAGCATAAAACAAAAGCAAAGACATTGATAACTAATAGCGGAATAGAATTACTGGTCCGAAATAAGCGACGTTTGCGTCATACATATACATTTATATATATATATGAATATTAATATATATATATTGCAAAAAACAGGAATGCAGAAAATTTAATTTTCCGCTAGGTCTTTCTGCAAATTCACTCATAAGTGAAAACACATACGTCAAATGAATTTGGTCGTATATGAGTATATAGGTTTATCAGTCACATAAAACTTTACAAGAATAAATAAATAAAAATCGATTCATTGATTTAATTTGCGCCTTATTTATAACATAAGTGAAAGTTTATTTTCATGATGGGAAATCGGAATAAACAACGGAAATCTGATTGCAGTAGAACGACAAAAATCCACTTAAATGCTGCTTGTACTGTGTGTAAGCGCAGCGCAATGTGCTTTAAAAACAGGAAATTACATTAAATTCTGAAATACCCGTTTCTTCTTTATGTGTATGTAAATTTAAACACTAATGAACATAACTAAATTATTTTATAATACAAAATCTTTTTGTATGCTGTGAGTGATATACTTTTAATCACTAGTCACAATCTGCTAACGATTCAGCAGTTCAAGCTCCTTTGTGTATCCAACTTTTTCAAATGGTTCTAACTGTTTTTTTTTTTTTTTTTTTAAATTTTTAGCTTGTGGGCTTGTCGTCATAATCGATGATTTCTGTTATTTTACCGACATTTTCTACAATTGGCTTCCCACACCGTGGAGCATCTTTTGCGTCAAATTTACCGAAACGAAATCGACGAAACCAAAATTGTACATGATCGACTGCTACAGTGAGAGAACCATAATCAGTATTCGCTTCTTCAGTTGCCATTTTAATATAAAATATCATCTTTCCAACGCCAATCGCACCTATAGAATGCAAGATGCAGATCACTAAGCCCATCTATTGCAAAAATAATGGACAACTTGTTACTTGACCTAATATTTTACTTCATATGTTAAAAAAATTGTTGACTTTTTTCTTCGAATAAGCCAACGTAACCGCTTGATGAAACAGCGAAGTTAAATTTGATGACAAATAAAGTAAAAAAAACTAAACTCTGTATTTTAGTGTATATTCCACTTGAAAAACGTGCGTGTAAGTTTACATATTGTTATTTACGCCTAGAAATATGGTTTATTTAAATTTCATAAAATTTATAAAAATGAAATACAAAAATATTCATGAATGCTTAATTGAAATGCTTGTTTATATTAAAATATTATTAACGTTTTCGAAATATTGAGCTTTATGGCTGATGTCTAAATGTATATACTCGTATATATATATACATATATATATATATACATATATATATATATTATTACTATTAATAAAATTACATGTAATTTACCTTTAACACGAACACTTTCAAATTTACTCTCATTCAAACATCTTTAAAACTCATAGCCACTTTCAAAAGTACTTATTAACATATTCATATATATATATGCAAAACGTTTTGTGTTTTCATTGTCGATTAGTCAGTCAATGGAGTTGAAAATTAGCTCAATTCAAACATAGAATAAACAAACCTTAAACAAACGCTAAAATCAGTGATATCACTTACTGAAGCTGCACTAGATCGACCACCAAATGGCTCGGCGTTGTTGCCTGATTGGTATAATCTCATGCTTGTATAAGCAAATAACTACAAACGTACACAATTAGTACAAGTCTATTTGCATACAAATATGTAGATATGTGTGTGAATGAAATGCCTGTATGTTTATATGTATTCGCAATGCGTTGCATTCAAGCTTCATTAGCGTAACCGTTAGCATTTATACACCTAATATGCGCTGTTAGGCATGCACAAGTAGCGAGATACCATTGTAAGTAGAGCGTACAGAGAATGAGCACAAAACAAATTGTTGCCGTATATCTGTTTTATATGTCTATAAGAACAGTAGGTAGTGAGTTCCTGCCGGAATACAGTTGGTTATAGTTTGGACATTACGCACTGCATAGGTGCGTGCAAAGCAATTTTGAAAAGCCCGTCTTTTCGGTTGAACAAATATTTGTCAGATGAACGGGAAAAGGCTTAAGCAAACATATACACACATATACAAATATATATACACTGGCGCTCTGTGACCGCTGAAGCGTTTGTCGGTCAACGTACACGTATACAGTTAGAATTTCTTCCTAAGAGCATATGACATGGCGTATACGTAACATTGGGAAAATTACCTTCGGACTAATGTTCACAATAATGCTCACACAAACAGGCATCAAAGGCGAACATATATTTGTCACATGAAGTACCTAAGATTTTTTCTAACCAATTTAACTTACCTTTACCTTTGAATAAACTATATTCTCAATTAGTAGACAACGAAACTCGAATAATCTAAAGAAAGCAGGGAAAAAGTG
The DNA here is from genome assembly GCA_037013455.1 of Ceratitis rosa. Classification (NCBI taxonomy): domain Eukaryota; kingdom Metazoa; phylum Arthropoda; class Insecta; order Diptera; family Tephritidae; genus Ceratitis; species Ceratitis rosa. The sequence continues at coordinate 6,359,009 of JAWMAG010000029.1, forward strand.
GTGAAAGGTCAAAAATAATCGTATCATGGTGGCAAAGCGTCTTTAATAAAATTTGTGGTTTTAATAACTCATAATATTATTAAAAATAAAATTCGAAATTCTAGTAACCAGATCAAAAGTTGGCACAAAATCGTAGTACAGGGTTTTCCAATAAGAGGACTTATTCTGATATTCGAAGAAAAATGGCTGCTTTTAAGATCAATGCTTGGATGTTTATTTCAAAGTAAAGAGGAAGACATGTCATTAATAATGGAAAACAATATAAGGCAAATGAACCGTATATTTTTTTATGAAACTTTCCATCACCAAATCGCAAAGAGGCCGCTGTATGCCCTCAATATCTTCACGACGTACTATAAACCGTTCCAAACAGTTACACGTTGAAGATGGAGAATATTTCCAACAACAAAACTTTCGTTTTCCGAGCCGCAGATGCGACAGTTTTGATATTAACGTAGTCGTCGAGGTGGAAGCCAACATGATTTTTCTATGAATTTACAGATCATTTTTATGCCTTTCAAAGATCTCATCAACAAAAACGTGACGTTTTTGATAATCGGCCGGCTTAAGTTCTTGTGTTAAGTGAGTTTTTAATTTTTACGATCTAAGCCTTTGTGCGGAGTAATGATGTTTGTAAAACGCCTAATTCCAAAGAACGACGAGGAATGGATAAGCCTGGGGTTTCTTCAACACTTTCTGCTACAGCTGCATTATTCTCAGCTGTTCTTGAGTGAAAATTGTTTTAGTTTCACGAACCGTTTCTGCCAGGGTTTTACTATTATTACAAGGAATTTTTTCAATTTCGACACGTTGCTCCAACAAATGGTGACAATGGTGAAGCCAAAATTTCCTGTGCAGCTTGCATCTCTATTTGGGGTTTTTTACTTGTGCGAAAAACATCTAATGGTTTATTGCGTCATTTCTACATTGGATGCAGGCTTACAGACGGCTGACAGACGGCTGACTCATAGCTATTACCTGTTTCTCTCCAACGGACGAGGATAACATCCAGTTGCGAAGCAAACTTTAGTTTAATGGCAAGGGTACGATATCTCTTCTTTCATTACAAACACTCAAAAGCCATTTTTGATTACTATATTCTTTTTGTTTTTATATTGCTTAGGTATTTTCTCGATCAACTTTTCTTTATTTTAATAACTTAATAATTTATCAAACTTTTAAGGGTGGCGCTAACAATTTTAAAATATTCGTCATTTAATAAGCGATTAATCGAGTAGTTAACGAACGAAGTTAATTTCTAAATGGAGGATCTAGAACATGATGTCTCTTAAGTCTAATAGTTTCATTGCTTTCAGCAAGTAACATTATTGCCAAAGGATTATCATGATAGCTTATCCTTCGTAGGTATGCAGTATTAAATCTTTTGCTATCATTATTAATAAATGACATATTAAGATCTAAATGAATGGCTTTATTTGTGATGTACCAAGGAGCATTTGTAATCAATCTTAGAGTTTTTGACTGGTATCTTTGCAAAATCTCATTATTTGAGTTACTAGCAGTGCCCCACAATTGAATACAATGGATTCATATAGCCTTTAGTATGGTTTTGTACAACAGTAATTTATTATGAAGATATAACGGTAATTTACGACCGAGTAGCCCATAGAGTTGTTGGATTTTTATTTTTAATTGTTTATTTTTGGTTTGTTTGTGCTCTTTCCATGTTAATCGCTTGTCTAGATGCATGCCGAGGTATTTAACGATATCATTTTTAGGAATAATATTACTATTTAAAAACAAAGGAGGAATGTAATGTAAATAAAATATGTACAGATTTATTAACATTCTAAAATTCTACGTAAAGACATTTTTTCAAATATTTTAGAGAATAGTGATATCAAGTTAATTGGTTTTCGGGCTTGGCAGGTTTCAATTTCATCACAATTTCATTACACTTCCACTGAGTAGGGAAATGTTCAAGCCTTAATATTGAATTATATATAAACGCTAGAAACATAATAACTTTTCTAGGTAAACATTTAGCAACTTTGGCTTTAATTTTGTCATATCCTGGGGATTTCTTGTTATTCAATTTCTCGTTTTTGCTACGTATCTCTGCAGGTTTAATTGAAGTCATTGGTAAAGATAATTGAATAGTACATCAAGAAATTAAAATATTTCAGCATCGTTGTTATTGCCGCTACTGGTAAAAGTAGTGAAGGCTGCTTCAAGGTATTTGGCATATGCAATCGCTTTGCTTTTGTCTGTTCTACATAAAACTTGGCTACTGTCTTTTATAGGTACATTTCTTTTAGGTCGTTTTGAATATTTTGTAGCATTCCATATCTTATGGTCCTCACAATTTCCATAATTTAAACTCTCAATATATTTTGAAATCGATTTGTTTCTGTAATCATTCAATTTTTCTTTTACCTCCCTTGTTGCTTTATCCAGAGATGTTTTAATAGAGGTGTTAAGTACTGTTGTACATTTTGGGTTATCCAATCTTGAAAAACACCACTTTCACCTTTGTTATTTAAAGCAGAATATTTCCGTTCCTTAACAATAAATAACGTGTTGTAGCTAACAATGATTGGCGAGTTATCAGAGCTGGCAATATCTAATAGCTGAGTTGGAATGTCAGAAGTTTTCAATGGGTCACTCGGCAAGTAGGGAGGTTCCCCGCTCGACAAAGTTTTTAAATTATTCTTCATAATGCATTTATAAAGCTCTCTGCCCTTTGGGTTTGGGATACGTGAGCCCCACCAGTCGTGCTTTGCATTGTAATCAACTTCCTACAAAGAATCTGGGACCGAGGGAGCTAAAGAAATTTTCGTATTCAGTAGTTGTAATACCTACTATGCCTTGGTCGTGAGTGCAGGGCATATACTCGTATGTGCATGTGTTATCTTTATTCCAGCAACTTGTATTGATGGTGTTTGAATTTGTTCGAGTGCGTCATATTAGATACAAGAATTAATTAAAACAGCACAGCCACCATAAGCTCTATTACATATACTGTCATAATCTTTTATTTTTAAATATGCATGCGTTTATGACAGTAACATTATATCAATAAAATTTTCATTTGAAAATATTTCAGTTTCTCGAGTGTGACGGGATAGGCTATTGGCATTCCGTATTACTAATCTTAAATTCACTTGCATAGCTTATTAATAAATAGCGACATCATATTAAGAGGTGTGTTTGTTAATTTTAATTGTTTTCCCAATAACAACTCAATTTTTCTCATAGTATTTTGTTCATTCATGATAGTACTTTTTAGAGCATTAGAGTAAGATTGCTCAGTACTCTTATTTGTCTCTTTGTAAGGGTAATTTAGTTGAGGTAACTTATGACTTAAGCTGAGTAAGTTTTGTTGTTCTATATTTTTTTCTCCTTTCTAATATTTGTGAGAACAGGTTTATTTCGAACAAGTTGTTGGTATACAGAATATCCTCTGTAACTTGCTGTATGATTTTCTAAGCAGTGCACGCAGGTAGGCAAAGTGTCGCGGTGCTTAGTATATAGAGTTGTTGGATGCATTGAATTACATTTTACATATTTAACAGGGGTATTAGTTGATGAAATAAGAAAATCAACGAATGCCGCAAATGCTATTTACTTGGAACGAAACTCGACATATTCACTGAGGTAAACAAATATGACGCTATTATTTTGGCGGAATGTGACTTGCGTATTTTTGTAGGTTAATGTCAATAGAAAAAAATTACATACATGCCAAATCACAGAAATTTATACATATTGCTAGCGACATCTACTAGTAAAACCGGCAACCTTCAACAAACACACCTGGTTTTTTGCAATATATTTTGGTATGCCCAAATATTTGACATCGGTAGCATTGAACAACGTCATTCGTTTGACGGGGAGACTCAACCTTAATGATTGCATTATTTAAATGTTTAAGCTTATATACCTATTTCTTTGTTGTTGGCACTGGGCTCCCAATCAACAAAGAGCATTGACAAAGGTTGCTTGGTTATTCTACTTTTAACATTAAATATGTTTCTTACTTTATGTCCTTAAAGAAATATTTTTATTTATTTCTTCCAATGAAGTGGAAATGTGAATTCCTTTTAACACTACTCTATAAGGTCGGTCTTGTTTAAGTTGATACGTATTAAAACTCACGTTACTAGAGTCTAATTGTTTTACATTTTTTCTGTATGAAACTATATTAGTTATCATAAGTCTACTTTGTCCATCTTTTAACGATTTAAAGCTAAAATCTTCTTTATAAATTACACTTGAAATAGTGTTTATCATTTCATTATTTCCACGTTTTCCACTTTTGGTTGGAACACTTTGCCATTTATGTTTTTTATACTCGGTATTTTTCATTTTCTCCTGTTCCATTCATTTCACAATGCTAATCAAGAGAATTGCCAATGTTTATTTTCTCTAATGTTTGTGTTTTTTATGCTTGTTTGTTTCTCTCTATGCTTAAATTTAACATTTTCACGAAACTAAATATTTATATGGAATAACACACATGCCAATAGAGCACGTTAGGTGTAGAGCACGGTAAAATATTTAAATGAATCAGTTAATAATGGAATATAAAAAACTCACATACATGGAGCATGATAACAACAAATAATAATCATAACCATAACAGTAATGAAATAAGATATTTTTGAAGCATATTTATAGAGTTTTTAAATTATTTCAAACACAATCACATCATGGCATATAAAAATCTTTAGCGATTTCGTTAGAAAAAACTACTGTTTACTTAGCTGTCCCTTGGTAATGCATAACATTCATAGTTCTGTCAGCAGGTAATGTACAATTTCGAATGTTAAATGACAATTGTAGGAATTTATTTTTTGATTTTTCTTGTTGTAAACTATGTTTGAGTTATATTCCCTTTATAATTTGAGTATTTTAATTTTTTGAATTATTAAAATTTTTATTTATTAAACTTACGATACACAAATGAGTCACTTCTACTTTGGACTTTTTGGTAAGATATGTATATATGTTTAGCCATTGGTACAAAAGTGTGTAGCAGAATTTGTATATTTCAGATTCCATTTCAATTAATAATGAGAGTTCTGGTTCAGAGAAAGAAAAAACTCGTCTAGAAGCAAATGTGCTCGAACAAAGCAAAGGAGACATCTACAACGATTAGGCTCTTGTGCCAAATATTAAAATTTCATATGCTCTTTTTTATAATAAAACCATTAATACTAATTATTTATTATAATCCAATTTTTACGTTCATGAAACACCCTTGAAATAAATTAGAAAAATATGTGTATGTATTATTTGTATGCATGTATTTGTAATCATGTAATCTAGGGGTGATTTGGTATTATAGAGGTGGTAGGTGGCTTGACATTATCAAAGTGATTGATGTCTAAGTACTATAGAAGTGACTCATTATTCAGCACTATAGAAAAGACTAGCGAAAGATATTGCAATAAGGGGACAATTGGCCCCATCATAGGACATGCCCATGTAAAATTCTACAGTTAAATGCACTGAGAGTAGATTGAGCGGTGGCTGTCTACCATCACCAGCAACTGTCGAATTCTTTAGATAATTGTTAGTCACTTTGCCTGCAAGGATTGTATATAATATGATTTTCAAGCACTCAACAAACACGGCTCTTCTCCAATATGAAAACCATCAAACACTTTCTCCAACTACTTGACCTTTATTATGACAGCAAACAGCGAGTAAGCGCCCTTAACGGTTGCAAAAAAGGTATCAAGATGTATTTTAATCATGCCACCAGCTAAAGCGACGATCACCTTCAAGGCGCGTTCCGTAAATAAAATCATGTGCATTTTAAACCTTTGCGTTTGGTCCATCCAATTACAGCGAAACACCTCATACTGCAACTGGCCGAAGAGTAGCTGAAGACTGCTGCCATAATAACAGATGGGAAAAATTTCCAGAGGCATCGAAATGAAATAAATGAAATAGTAGGCACGTTCAAACGGTGTATCGACATAGAATAACAGCACAACCATGGCCACGCATATATTAAATGCAGTAACAGTAAACTGAATCAACATGGGCAAAGACATTACCGCTTGCAGTAGATCGAAAAGCCTGTGTGTGAGTGGTGTAAGTTTTTATTTTCTCTAATATTAGAAATTAAATATATTTTTACACGCACTTACCTATACAAATTCTTCTGATCCTTAATGCAACGCACCAGCTCACGTTCGTTCTCCAACACATCCGCACAATCATAACCAATGCGTGTCACGCGTATGCCCAACAACTTTATATGACCCGACAGGAGACAACAGGTGATGGGTGGAAATGAGTCATCAACGAAGTTTTGAAAAATCTGATAGGAAATACCAACAATTTGATATACATTCGCCACGCTGTAGTTTCGTGTGGACGTACGCCAATCGAATGGAAACCAAGCCGGATACAACAAACCACGTTCCCCACTCATCAAAAACGCCAACTCAGCCGTAACGCCGACCGCTGTGTAGGTGCAAACAAATAAATATAGTATATTCCTTACACTCAACCGCATGCGGTCAAAGTATTTACGTTCCACCTCGCTACACACACGCTCATCCAGTTCCGCAAAAGTCTGTTCAATCTTGCGCATCAGCCGTAATTTCCGCGTATAAATGACAAACTTCAGGCTGCAAGCAACACAAGTGACACAGACAGCGAGATTTTTGATGTCGCTAGCAAGCGAATTGTTGCGGAAAAGCGACAATGCGAGATGCAGCGGATAGCAGATGGTCACCAGCGTTGATATGGCGAAAGCGTAAATGTAGTAGAGCCACCGATATTTCCGCACGCTTGAATCGCCGCCGCAAATACGAAAACCCAGCCAATGGATTTGGAAAAAGACGTTGCTGTCGATTTGCTGTTCCATAACTGTTTATTAGTGCGCCGTATAACGGTGTGCACACAAATACTACTTGATTCATTCTAACGTTCTCAAATTTGCTCTTATATATAAATACATACCTATATTGGTGGCGAGGAAAATAAGTTAAAAATACAAATATAAATCTATCCCTTATTGGGCATTGGTTGGGCTTTTAATTACTTAATTTAATAATTGGTTTCGCGTGAGTCTGGTAATGAAGCAATTACACCAATTTAAGCATATTTAATCGTAAGCAAGTTAAGGTGACCACGTGGATAGCCATTTTTCCATACAAAAACATATATTTTTTATTTGGTATATAAATATAATGGTATATGGTATACCCAAAGGATTAGCAAGGCATTCCACCATGCGGGTGGCAATAGATTCACATCCTGGCCGTTCCTCCAATTTGTTAGAAATCGCTTTAGTGGTTACAAAGCGCCAAATTATGAAATACATTTATAAATAGTCTGCGTTTTTTTTTAGTTTAAGCTATTTTTAAAAAAGCTTTTTAATATATATCCTGCAAATACTTGAGCAGGTAATTGAAAGCTGTTGTTCTGAGGTGGGTTTTTGTTGCAACTAATTTTCTTATCAAATGTTAACAATTTATATGGGAAAAAATTTGTGTAATTTTTCAGTTGTTGGTTAAGTTAGAACTCAAACCAACGACGGTACGTTTGTGACTTGAATTTTAAAAGATATAAACGAAACGATTTTATACTTTTTGGTATAAAAATCTTAATGAAAATAATATTTTTATTTTTTACAATTAAAAATAGCTAGTATATTAGGTCAAGTAAAAAGTTCGTTCGGTTTTTTATCTAAGAGATGGCGTTATTGTCCATAGTACTAGTGTTAGGTGTCGCATCATGTTATACTATATGGCGCTGAAAACGTGTTTATTCGCGCTAATTGTTTGTCTTTGGCAGTTTTTCGATTGTTTGACTCAGTACGTTGTGAGCGCTCGTCAGAGATGGACACCAGCAAAGAGAAAATTTGCTATATTTTACGATTTTTCTTCGATCAAGGCGAAAAAGCAGCCAAAACGGCTGAAAAAATTTATTTAGTTTATGGGCCCGATACTGTAAACGAACGTGTAGCACAAAAGTGGTTTGCTAGGTTCCGTTCCGGTAATTTCGATGTCAAAGATGCACCACGTGTCGGGAGGCCTGTCGTCGAAAATTGCGATAAAATCATGGAAATAGTGGAAACAGACCGTCACGTGAGCGCATATTTAATTGCTGAGGAATTAGAGATAAGCCAGAAAACCGCTTAGAGCCATTTACATAACCTTGATGGACCGAATTTCCATCTGGGAATCTCTGCTGAATCGACCCATTTCTGAAGCGTTTGGTGACTGCCGATGAAAAGTGGATCACTTACGACAACGACAAGCGAAATTGTTCGGATTGGCAAGGCATTATCTATTACGAGCTACTCCCCTAGGGCCAAACGCTCAATTCGGCCCTCTCCTGCCAACAACTGGACCACTTGAAGGCAGCACTCGTCCAGAAGAGATCATCTTTGATCAACAGCGGCCGAATTGTGTTCCATCAGGACAACGCCAGGCCACACACGTCTTTGGTGATGCGTCAGAAGCTCCAGGAGCTCGGATGGGAGGTCCTAACGCACCCACCTTATAGTCTGGACCTGGCACCAAGTGATTACCATCTTTTCCTGTCCATGGCGAACGCGCTTAATGGTGAGAAGTTGGCAGCCTTCTACGGGAGGGGTATAATCTCGTTGGCAACAAGTTTACGAACAAAACGGCGCATATTTGACTAAAATCGGACAAATTTGATCGGACTTGACCTAATAATATATAAAACCTAACTGAAAAAAAAAAAAACAAATTAAACCCATTATTTTTTGGTTCTTAGGGAAAAGGCATTTAATTACTTTTTTTGTAGTGGAAATATAAAAAATCAAAACTTTTTTTAATAACAATAATAATAATAGTTTTATGTTTTTTATTTTTCAATATAGTCTCCCTCAAGTGAAATACACTTGCCACATCGTCTTCAAATTGGTTTTCTATGGCCGCTTTCATCTTCGTCCCAGTAACTTCTTTTTTAAATTGGAAAAAAGCTAAAAGTCACTGGGTGCTAGGTCCGGACTCTAGGGTGAATGATAAATATCTGTAAATCCAGTAGCTTTTAAGGCAACCCACGCAACCCGAGCAGTGTGAACGGGAAAAAACATCATTCCGCGCGCTAACTGCCGCCTCTCTTCTGTACGACTCAACAAATTAGCGTACTACTAGCCGTTCATTTTTCCTTCTCTTTGGCAAGTAATCAATTAATAATATTCACTCGCTTCGATGCCGACTTTTTCACTTTGAATTTTTTGGCGGCCTTTGCCCTTTTTTATCCACTGCATCGACTTCTGTTTGGACCCGAAATCATACTGACGAATCCAAATTTCACCATCTGTTACTATGGATGAAATTAGAAAATCCATATCATCTTGGCACATCTTCGAAAAATTCAATCGTTGCTGCTGGCTTAGTGGCATGAGTATTCGTGATACCCAACGCGCACTACTTTTTTCCATGTTCCAATGGACAAGCAAAACTGTTTTGTTGCAAACATTATTTTCATTTTCATTTTTAATTTAGCTTTTATTGAGAGACCGAAAATAAAATAACCATTAAAAAGTGTGTCAGTCTCTGAAAAAATAATAGTTTTGGCGTAGTAAAGGTTACTCATTTTTGTAATGCATAATATTCTGTACTAAAAAATATTACGAGAGAAATGTTGATCACTTAACTCATTGACTCATTACACCTTTTTTTTCGATAAAGGTGGAAACCCAAGTCAGTCAGCTAAAAATGGGGCCATTGTACACACGTAATTGTGACACGTAACAAAATCGATCCATTTATATAGCGGGTGAAGACTGATAATGAAAAGTGGCAGTGGTCTACAAGCCAAGAATGTTTCATTAAAGGTCGTTGTGGATCTTCCGCTGCTAAGCTGATGATATATTATAATAATAAATGTTGAAAGCAAGCTCTTGTTACAAAAACAGAAAGAAGAATGATAATCAAAACAAAAATATCAAAGTGTCGCTGGAATGGTGATGCCAGAGGTGCCAGATAAACAACGTGATCAACTTCACATATCTGCCCGGCGATGATATTCCCCAGGATATCATCCAATTACAGCCTCTTCTGGTTAAATAGATAATTAATTGCATTTACAGGAAACTCTAATCTAAGACTGTGGAAAAATACCTTGAGATTACTGCGCTTAATTTTCTTGTTGCGGAGTCCCAATTATCAGCAATGGGCAATGGGAGAATCTTAACTATTGGACGTCTTATAATTCCATTTCGGGTTTTGAGGGTGACAACGCGAAGCAGGCCGTCAGTACCAGCGTATATGTCAACTACTTTGACGAGAGGTGACGGGTTACATGCAAATCTTTCATCCTTTATTAACACAATAACAACTATGTTCACATTAGGGCTGCATTTCAGCCGTTTTAGGCGTTGTTGCAAAGGCGACAAGTATTCATTTCTTCCAAGACTGATGAACCAAAACCTGTCCATGCTTCCATCTTTCTGTTAAACTTAAATTATTCCTCTCTACTGCCAGCAGAGCTAACAGTGAATCCCCTACTAAGAAATGCCCTGGAGTGAGTACCATTAAATCTTCAACATCTTTCGATAATGGGCATAATGGCCGTGAATTTGTGATAAAATAGTAATAAACTCGTGAGAATCTGTTCGCCAATGGTTCGTTTTACCATAGATGGAAGTTCATCGATTTTACCCCCGCTTCCCATAAACCATCGAAATGCGGGGAGGATGGTGGGATAAAATGCCATTGTATTTCTCTCGTTGCCAAATACGGATAAACATTTTCTTTAATAAATTTTTGGTATGCATTGCGATCTGATTGAAGCTTACGACTAGCGCCAACGAAATTTGTGCCGCAGTCGCTGTAGATGTGGCTGCATAGATCCCTTCCCGTAGCAAAGCGGTTTAACGCTCCAATAAAGGCATCCGCAGTAAGATCACCGACTAACTCCAGGTGTATCGCCTTCATAGTCAGGCAGATAAATACCGAAGCATAACCTTTAATGGAAATTCGCCCCTTCGATTTGAAGGCAGTATATTAAAAGGACCAGCGTAGTCCACTTATGTTAATGTAAATGTTCTAGCGGGTTTCACTCTCCCAGCTGGTATATTTTCCATTAGTTGTTCACTGTACGTGTACGCACGATCCAAATCTTTTGCCACACATGATTTAAAGTAAGCGAGACCCCGCCATGTAATGTAATTAAATGCCTATGTTTAACTACCAGTTCCGTTATATGATGTTTACAAAGTAAAATATATGAATGAATTTGGTCCAAAGGCAAAATTGAATTCTTTAACCTGCTACCGAGACGGATAACTCTTTACTCTTCGTCGAAGAATGGATCGAGAGAGCCCAGCTGACTATTATTTGGTAATGGTTGGTTTGACACAAGAGCTCTTAAGTCATTTGGGAACGCTTCCTGTTGGACCATTCTGACTACGCAAGAGATAGCTCTCTGCAGTTCAATTGATGCTAAAGGTCCACATCGTCTTTCTTGTTTTTAGATCGGCTATTATCTCCAAATCTGATGCAATAAGCCACTACCCGAACCAGAATAGAATATGACGACCACCTTTGCAAAACAGAAATTTCCATATATTCTTCAGTGATATTTATAAGAGTTTTGATGCTTCGTTTTTCATTTTCGATTGATTGAAGTAATATGTCTGGGTTTAGGTGAGATTTTGGCCATTTTGAACACAATGATCTTAAAAATTGTGGGCCATGACACCACAAACTATTTCCTTCTAAATCATGTGGGCTACACCCACGACTTGATATGTCTGCTGGGTTATTATCTGATGATCTGTGCGGCCGCGATAGCCGAGTGGTTAGCATTGCGTACTGACATTCGGAAGGCTCGGGTTCATATCCCAGTGCCAGCAACATCCAAAAGTTATGGAAAATTAATTTAAACAAAAATTAAGTTAAATTTTCTAATTGCGGTCGCCACTCGGCAGGGAATGTACACCCCTCCTAGTGTATTTCGGACATGAAATAAAGCTCCTCATAAAAAAACCATCAGCCGTTCGGATGCGGCTTAGTATAAACTGTAGGTCCCTCCATTTGTTGGAAAAAACATCAAGATGCAAAACCACAAATTGGATGAGGAGCTAGGCCGAAAATCGCTTCAGCGGTTACAAAGCGCCAATTATATATATATATAATGTGCTGCCACTGAGGCACCGAAGTGATATCCTCAATTATTCTTATATGATTGGAAACGAAGACTTTCCATCGCCCAGGATCTCCTCGTAACCAGTGCAAAACGATAGACAAGTCGGTACATAAGTATATACATTTGGTATATACTCCCACGCACAAATTTTATTTTACAAACTTAAGAAGTCTCGGTGCCAACAATGCTCCACATAATTCAGTTCTGACCTTGCTTTTTGCTTAACTACAAACCGGCCATTTGTATCAAGTCCTCGAAGGTGCGCAACCGTTGTATGTGCGTGTCTGGATGCATCACAAAATATGTATAGCTCACAAGTTTTACTGGTGTCAATTGTTAGCCATCGAGATACTCTCAACTCATCGATATCGTGCAGTCCTTTGGCGAATTTGGTCCAACACTTTTGTAGCGTTAATGTCGGCCATCAACGCATATTTTAAGGTACGCCAGTTCGTTAAAACCGCTGAGAGATCGGATTGAAGTGCTGGTCCGGTGGCTTTAATGAACCTTAGTACTCACGGCATCTCTCTTAATAACTGGGTGATGAGACAGATAGGAACAGGTTAGACGATAGTTGCCGTTGGCGTCTGTTATGTAATGATGCTCTTCATTAGTTGTTACCGGTTTCATTTGTTTTAGGGAGGTATACTCGTTAATTGTCTCAGTATAGGTATATCTGCCTCAAGTCTGCATCTCGGTTTAAACGACATTTTAATTGTAGATAACGCTTAAGTGTGGCTGTCCTCGAATAGCCGATATAACAAGATGAATCGATTTCTGATTTAAGTGGCAATCAAACAATGTATTTGCCTTTCACCGACCTCTTACGCATCCCAAAAACGTCGCAGCAGGTTGTTAATTTCGGTACCGTCAAATGGTAAGAATTCTGCGGCGTGGTGGTGTCTTCGGTATTTTTTGAGCAATCGGAAGCCCACTTCCAGCTTGTCGTATTATTCATTGAAAACACAGTCGTCATATACATACATATACATGACTTAAATTGGTTATGATAATTTGCGTGGCTGGTATGGTGCCGCACACCTTAGGTAAAATGTAGCCTCGACCCAATATAAATATTTGCACAGAAACGACATTCGATCACCTTGGAGCCTGACAGCCCAGTTTTATTGACGTCAACTCGTTTGTGTTTAAGCCCCAAAATTTGCATTGCCCTCTCAGATAAACACGTTGCTTGAGAACCCTGGTCCAGTAGCGCTCTAAAGTTGAATAATTCGCCACTGCTGGATTTAATCGTGACAAACGGAGTAGGTAGTAGCACGTTACATTTTTCGGATGGTGCAGGTGGTTCTCGATTGCTTGATCCCACATGTAATGCAGATGGAGATTTTGGTGCTGAAGCTGTTGGTTCTTGAAGCTATGTTACCTCACGTTCCATGTGGAATAAAGTATGATCCTTACCTCTCTACTCACAACAACGCGCTTACTGCTACACTTTGATGATTAATGGTTGTATCCAAGGCAGTTAAAACAAAGCTTAAACCGTTCAGCCGCTGATCGCCTTTCCGTGATATTCATTGCAATAAACGTAGAGCATTCTCGTACGAGTGATCGCATTTTTTCACAGATGGGGCACATGACCGACGCTTTGGCTGTATGCATTGACTTAATTCCCCTCTTGTCACCTGATAAAACACCTTCATATTTGCGCCGACTACAAAATAAATCAAAAGTTGGAATATCGTTTTGTTTTCTTAAGAATCGATACCATTCCATTCGCAAATTTTTTGGTAATTAATTTTAAATATGTATATATATATATAATTGGCGCTTTGTAACCGCTTAAGCGATTTTCGGCCGAGCTCCTCCTCCACTTTGTGGTTTTGCGTCTTAAAGTTTTTTCCAACAAATGGAGGGACCTACAGTTTATACTAAGCCGCCTCCGATCGGCTGATGGTTTTTTTAAGGAGGAGCTTTATTTCATGTCCGAAATACACTCGGAGGGATGGACATTCCCTGCCGAGGGGCGACCGCAATTGGAAAATTTAACTTAATTTTTTATTTAAATTAATTTTCCATAACTTTTGGATGTTGGTGGCACCGGGATTTGAACCCGAGCCTTCCGAATGTCAGTACGCAATGCTAACCACTCGGCTACCGCGGCCGTAGTAAACAAGAATTCGATTTTTGCTATCAGCATGCGCCTCCATTTTTTTATTGAACTGATGCACGATGACTTACATGCATGCTTTAAAGATACATGGTCACCGTGGCCCACATCGAGTTGCTGATCGACCACATAAATCTTTTGTTATCATATGGTTCGGACGATTTATGATGACTTAAGGTAGTGGAAGCGCTGCAGATTATTGAGGTTTTCATTTTGATGAACACGATCTACAAAAAATTCTTTAAAATTGGTTGAGAGACTCTTATGCATCAACTTTATAGTCCGGGCCTCGCCACAAGTGAATATTTTCTTTCCCTGAACTATTCGAAACACCATCTTGACACACAGCATTTATTATTGTATTTATAGTAATTCGACCGAATAGAACACGTCCACCACGCAGTGAAAAAAGTATAGCGGCCGTAACTGAGAGTGTACACGAAGACCTTTGAGAGTTCATTCGGCAACTTTCGCTGCAAATCGGACTGGCGTATGAAACGGCTTGGCGCATTTAACGTGGAGGTCTTAAATTGAAAGCTTACAAATTACAGGTTGTACAAGAACTGAAGGCTCTCGACCTCACCATCGATCCCCTCTATGGGCTCTTGGAAAGCTCCAAGAATATCCGCTGTTTTCGAGAAAAATTTTTTTCAGCGATGATGCCCATTTCTGGCTGAATGGGTAAGTAAACAAGCAAAATTGCCGAATGAATTTGGGACGAGAAACAACCTGAAGAGATTCAAGAGCTGCCATTTCATCTATAAAAAACAAAGGTTTGGTGTGGTTTGTGGGCCATTGGAATAATCGGTCTATTTTTCCTTACATGGGATGCTGGTGAGAACGTAACCGTCAATGGGACCGTTATCGCCCGACTATTTCATGTCTGAAATTAAAGCTCGTGATCTCAATGACATTTGATTTCAAGAACACGGCAGTTAATTTCACGTTTTGGTACAAAGGTAGCTTTTTGTCTAAATTACTTCCAAAAAATAGTCCAACGATAACTATATTAAAAAAACATCGTAGCTATGTTTCGACTTGCTTCATAACTGGAACATATGTAGATTGTTCTTTGCCTAGACTAACTTGTAAAAAACTTTACATGTTTTTTCGTACGCTTTAACATAAAAGTAGAAAAAGCAAGGGCTTTGACCCGTCTGACTACTTTTATTGCCACTGCAAATCTCTCTTGAGAACTATTGGTCCATTTCTGCGCGCGCCGATAAGACGCTCAAGTTCAGCGCTGATGGAGTTATGAAGCTATAATAATTGCCAGTATGAATTTTTTGAAAACTGATTTTCCATAAAAAAAATGTTTGGGTGCAAATAAACAAAAAATACCGCAGAAACGTTTTAAATGATCAAATGATTGAAATCTGAACCAATGACCTGAACACTCAGAATTTACGGTTCGAAACTAGTCTGAAGTTTCGTTCAGTACAAAATGGCGCCAGTTTATAATTTTGTAATTTTTCGGGGACACATAGCGGCGTAGAAGTAGCTCCTTTTCATGCAGTTAATGGTAGGTTGAAATCAAAACAGAGGTAGTTTATGTCGATTTTTTTCACAGGTTCTTTTCAGGACTTAACCCATGTTGAACTAGTAGATTTGCAGGTCTGCTGCAACCCTGATGAGGTCCAATCAGTTTATAATACGCTTGATAGATCCTTATGGATCTTATATACGGAGTTGAGTGAAAGCTTGTCATACGGCAATTGGTGCATATTGAAAGCCCCATTTTTATACATCGGACAGAGCACACTCAAGATCCAGTCCTCTAGCATGCTCTCGTCCGACCATATTCTGCAAAGGGCTGATGCTGTCAGCCATCAACTCCCGCTACTTTGTTGCCCTTTGAGCGTGGATTCTTTATTCGAAAAACATCTTGGTCGAGTGATGGAATATCTATAACATCGCCATCAATTGGAGTTCCAGGTTCGCCATCTGCGGGTGTTTCATTTTTACTACACATAAAGAGGCTGAAGATGTGTACCCATCAGATATTCAATATACTCTGAACGTAGGTTCCCGACTTAGTTTCTGTTTTTGTTACGAAAAATGCAGTATTTTTTCTCTCCACTATGGTACGACAATTCTCATAGCACCGGCTCATCATTTCATATTTCGAAAAAAAAAGAGCTTCGAGCAGGCAACTGTTTCGATTGTCTGCTGAAGAGCAAATTTTCATGGTTTGTGTTTGTTGACAAACAGTTTGGCTACGCAGAGGCGTACACGTAGTTTGGCTGCAACAAAATAGAGCTCGAGTCTACGTTACCACATCAGAGAGCATGTACATCTAATATTTACAAAGAACACGCGTCATCCATCTCTCCCGACGTGGTTTATTCCGAAGACATCTAACTAGCTTGATTAATCTCTTTTTACTTTTATTAGGTAATATTAGGTCACGTAGAAAGTTCCTTCGGTTTTTATCTAAGAGATGGCGCTATTGTCCATAATACTAGTATTACGTGTCGCATCATATCATACTATACGGCGCTGAAAACGTGTTTGTTCGCGCTAAAAGTTTGTCTTTGGCAGTTTTTCGATTGAATGACTCAGTACGTTGTGAGCGCTCGTCAAAGATGGACACCAGCAAAGAGAAAATTCACTATATTTTACAATTTTTCTTCGATCAAGGCGAAAAAGCAGCCAAAACGGCTGAAAAAATTTATTTAGTTTATGGTCCCGATACTGTAAACGAACGGGTAACACAAAAGTGGTTTGCTAGGTTCCGTTCCGGTAATTTCGATGTCAAAGATGCACCACGCGTCAGGAGGCCTGTCGTCGAAAATTGCGATAAAATCATGGAAATAGTGCAAACAGATCACGTGAGCACTTATTTACTTGCTGAGAAACTAAAAATAAGCCAGAAAACCGTTTGGAACCATTTGCGTTAAAAAAAAAACCGAACGAACTTTTTACTTTACCTAATACATGCTACAATATTTCAAGCCCCGGTGAAGTTGACCAGGGCAGAAGGGCAGAAGAAGTCCTTGTATAGTCCATCAAACTTCCTTGATGGTGATGATACCAGCCTATTTGATGAGGCCATTAACCAGCTGGACAGCGGCACCTTTCCACGCCATCGACTCATAGTTCAATGGTCGGATATTGAAATGCTGAGTTACGTTCAACTTAAAATAGATTTAACTGTCTATCAGTGTGGTATTTCTTTTTAGATCAATCTCAGACTATTTTTAATAGCGGGATTCGCGCTTAAAATACACATCTACAGAGATTCGAAATGAAACCTGAAATATTTTCGTCCCAATCTTTATTAACCTTATCTTGAACCTCTAGTTAATAACACTAATAACACTTTACATCTTCCGCATGCCATTCACAAATGTATAGAAGGAATATGCACCTTGAAGAGTTTTCACAAAAGCACCCAAATGTATGGGAATCAGACCCACGGTATAAATTGTTGAACTCTTCAAGCTACGCTGCGAGAAAACCCGCATTAAACGGTGATAAACACGATTTTGATCCATCCAGTTGCTGGCGTAAACCCGTTGCAGCAAATCAGCCGAGGACTGAGCACAATCGCTGCCATAATAACAAGTGGGAAATATTTGTAATTGCAATGCCAGCAAATAAGTGAAATACAAAACTTTATCCGAAGCTGTGTTCGTGTAGAATATGAGTGTTATCAAAGTGAAGCAGTCTTGAAAAGCCGTTACGGCGTATTGAACGAAAACCGGCACGGATATGATCTCCTCGATGATGGCGTGTATTCTGCTTCCGTAGAATAATAAAAAGAAAAAGAAGCATTTTTATTATTTAGTAAATAAATATTTACACTTCGAAAGAAGAGCTCTCTCTCTCTCGCTCTCTCTCTCTCTTCTCCCTCACTCACCTGTACAAATGCTGATGGTCCACTATACAGCGCTGCAACTCAGCAATATTTCCGTGCACATCTTTGCTTCCGCCATATCCAATGCGCGCTAAACGCTCGCCCAGCAGACGTGTATGGTTCGACAGTACACAAAGCGCAATCGGCGGAAATGAATCATTCACCAGACTCTGCAGCAGGTCACAAGCCAACAACAACAACTCCAATAACACCGCACACATGTACGCCTTCGTCGACGAACGCCAATCAAATGGCAGCTCAATGGTAAAGGCCAAGCTACGCTCCTCAATAGACGACACAAATGACATAACGGTGATGAGGAAGAAGAAGCTGCATACTACACGCAGCGTATTCATTATTAAATTGGTACGTCGCTGTATGCCAGCGTAAAAGTCGCGATCTTCCGCCAACTGTACGTGCTCATCCAATGCATTGAATATCTGCTCCACTTGCCGCACCAAATCCAACCGGCGATAATAGCTGATGTATTTGACACTACAGGCGAGCGCAGCTGCACAAATGGGTAGCGTTTGCAGGAAATCATTTAGGTTGGTGCTGTTGAAGAGTGCGATAAATATGGTGGCCGGATAGAAGACCATGATGAACGCATTGATGCAGGTGCTGTAGAGGCGATAGGCCAGAGGGTAACGTACCGGCTGGCGTACGCAGCCAAGAAGTCGCCACAGGCGCCAGTGTGTGCGAAAAAAGTGACTACTGTCAGCAGTTGTTGTAGTTACTGTTGATATTGATGATAATGGTAGTGATGGTGGTGATTGCATTAAATTATATTAAAGTGAAACTTTCGCTGAATATCCTTGTCGATGTTGAGTCGTTTGCGGAAATGTGTGAATAAGTTAATGAAATTTAATGAAAAGCTTATTTATATAACCGCGACAAGCAGAAGAGGAAGTTTGTAATACAGTCAGTAGCAAACAAATTCGAACAACTTAAACTAAAAAACTACAAAAATTCCAGCCTGTCGCTGTGAAAAAGCTTATCCAGAAGTGTTTGGAGTCTACCAAAATTCATCAACACCCTTAATTTAATACTCAGTTTCAAGAAAAGCTTTCCAAGATAGGTTTCGAGTTAATAAACTGCGCGTCAAATTTAGGATTACTGATGGTACCAAAAAATGTATAGCTCGTTACGAAGTTTCGTCTTAGACTCGCTTGTAAATTCAAATTACCAGTATAAAAGAAAAGGCTTTTTTCAAAAAAATTTATAATATCAGAGGGTTTAGAGCTTTAAGCTTTTGATAAGCTCCCCTCTCTTAGTGAGTTCTCTAGTCCTATATTTTCCATGAAGTGTAGTCAACTTAAACATTCAGTGGTTTAGCCTCTTCAAGTAGGTTATATAAGCTTAAAGCTCAGTGGGATAAGTACTAATGCATGGCGTATGGTCAAAAAAACTTTTAGTTTACAAATATAAAAACTCAAAAATCTTAAGTTCTCAATACGATCCTTCACGATATTTATATTCCTTCACTCATTCAGTTCTAATAAAAAGACGCAGCCAAACGGAATGTAAGGTTAAGCTTTTTTTTGTAAAAATAAAGAAAAAGCTTTAGGCTTACACGTCGTTAAAGATATATAAGTTCTTATTAATTTCAGATATTAGCGTTCAAAAAGAGCTTTAAGTTTTATGTAGGAGTGCCAACCATATAATTCTTGTAAAATGCAGCTTTAAGCTATTATGTAAAGAGCTTTGCAGTAAAACGAAGTGTAAAAATATTTAATAATCTTCATTTTAAATAAAATTTTTACCATGTCTTTGGTTACAAATCAGGTATCTACATATAATAAGCTTTAAGCTCTAATAAAGTAAAGTCACTACGTGTTACTCGTAAACTTAACTTCGGCAACCTTTCTTTCACCCCCTATCTCCGCCCTCTCTCTCTCGCCTTCTATCTCGCTCTTTCTCTCCTTCACATAAAATATTAGTTGAACTCACATTTCTCGTATTATATGTTTGTTTGACATGATCCTATTCCCATTCATAATTTGAACTTTCAGTCATATGTAAAAGCTACATTTGTACCTTTTACCGATTTTTCAACAACATGTACTGTATTCGTTCTAAGTGTTGATATTTTTCCAATTAATTATTCATTCCAACCAAAAATTTTGTCGTAATTTTTAATGTGATCCAATTAAAAAATAATTGCCTGATAATATTATTATGAAAATAATGTAAGTATAAATACCACATTCAAAATTCTTGTTAAATAAATTTAGAATTTTTGGTAATATATTATATAGGTATTATAACCAGCGGGATATAATTATAGTGATTCAGCAATTAAAAAGGGTTTACCTAATTTGTTTAATAGATGTGTGAAGCTCAACATAATTATTAGCGTGAAATGTGTGGCACTTTGTGAATTGTTCAATATAAACTGAAAAAATATAATGCTTTGTGTGTGTATTTGAATTCATTAATAAGCACCAAAAAATATTAATTTATTAGGACTAAAATATAACCCAAACGAAAAATATATTTTAAGCAGTAATTTATTATTCAAAATATTCAAATTAAAAAGTTTTGCCCTTAGATATTAATATAATATTAGGTAAAGTAAAACGTCCGTTCGGTTTTTTTTTTTTTTTGCAAATGGTTCCAAACGGCTTTCTGGCTTATATTTAGTTCCTCAGCAATTAAATAAGTGCTCTCGTGACGGTCTGTTTTCACTATTTCCATGATTTTATCGCAACTTTCGACGACAGGCCTCCCGACGCGTAGTGCATCTTTGACATCGAAAATACCGGAACGGAACCTATCAAACCACTTTTGTGCTACACGTTCGTTTAAAGTATCGGGCCCATAAACTAAATTAATTTTTTCAGCCGCTTTGGCTGCTTTTTCGCCTTGATCGAAGAAAAATTGTAAAATATAGTAAATTTTCTCTTTGCTGGTGTTCATCTGAGTCAAACAATCGAAAAACTGCCAAAGACTAACTTTTAGCGCGAATAAACACGTTTTCAGAGCTGTATAAGAAAACATGATGCGACCCGTAACACTAGTACTATGGACAATAACGCCATCTCTTAGATAAAAAGCGAACGAAATTTTTACTTTACCTAATATCGAATAGATAGAATATAGTATAACCAGATTAAAATTAAAATTAAAACAAAAAGATTAGAATTAAAATTAAAATTGAAATTGAAATTAAAATTAAGATTAGAATTAAAATTAAAATTAAAATTAAAATTAAAATTAAAATTAAAATTAAAATTAAAATTAAAATTAACATTAAAATTAAAATTAAAATTAAAATTAAAATTAAAATTAAAATTAAAATTAAAATTAAAATTAAAATTAAAATTAAAATTAAAATTAAAATTAAAATTAAAATTAAAATTAAAATTAAAATTAAAATTAAAATTAAAATTAAAATTAAAATTAAAATTAAAATTAAAATTAAAATTAAAATTAAAATTAAAATTAAAATTAAAATTAAAATTAAAATTAAAATTAAAATTAAAATTAAAATTAAAATTAAAATTAAAATTAAAATTAAAATTAAAATTAAAATTAAAATTAAAATTAAAATTAAAATTAAAATTAAAATTAAAATTAAAATTAAAATTAAAATTAAAATTAAAATTAAAATTAAAATTAAAATTAAAATTAAAATTAAAATTAAAATTAAAATTAAAATTAAAATTAAAATTAAAATTAAAATTAAAATTAAAATTAAAATTAAAATTAAAATTAGAATTAAAATTAAAATTAAAATTAAAATTAAAATTAAAATTAAAATTAAAATTAAAATTAAAATTAAAATTAAAATTAAAATTAAAATTAAAATTAAAATTAAAATTAAAATTAAAATTAAAATTAAAATTAAAATTAAAATTAAAATTAAAATTAAAATTAAAATTAAAATTAAAATTAAAATTAAAATTAAAATTAAAATTAAAATTAAAATTAAAATTAAAATTAAAATTAAAATTAAAATTAAAATTAAAATTAAAATTAAAATTAAAATTAAAATTAAAATTAAAATTAAAATTAAAATTAAAATTAAAATTAAAATTAAAATTAAAATTAAAATTAAAATTAAAATTAAAATTAAAATTAAAATTAAAATTAAAATTAAAATTAAAATTAAAATTAAAATTAAAATTAAAATTAAAATTAAAATTAAAATTAAAATTAAAATTAAAATTAAAATTAAAATTAAAATTAAAATTAAAATTAAAATTAAAATTAAAATTAAAATTAAAATTAAAATTAAAATTAAAATTAAAATTAAAATTAAAATTAAAATTAAAATTAAAATTAAAATTAAAATTAAAATTAAAATTAAAATTAAAATTAAAATCAAAATTAAAATTAAAATTAAAATTAAAATTAAAATTAAAATTAAAATTAAAATTAAAATTAAAATTAAAATTAAAATTAAAATTAAAATTAAAATTAAAATTAAAATTAAAATTAAAATTAAAATTAAAATTAAAATTAAAATTAAAATTAAAATTAAAATTAAAATTAAAATTAAAATTAAAATTAAAATTAAAATTAAAATTAAAATTAAAATTAAAATTAAAATTAAAATTAAAATTAAAATTAAAATTAAAATTAAAATTAAAATTAAAATTAAAATTAAAATTAAAATTAAAATTAAAATTAAAATTAAAATTAAAATTAAAATTAAAATTAAAATTAAAATTAAAATTAAAATTAAAATTAAAATTAAAATTAAAATTAAAATTAAAATTAAAATTAAAATTAAAATTAAAATTAAAATTAAAATTAAAATTAAAATTAAAATTAAAATTAAAATTAAAATTAAAATTAAAATTAAAATTAAAATTAAAATTAAAATTAAAATTAAAATTAAAATTAAAATTAAAATTAAAATTAAAATTAAAATTAAAATTAAAATTAAAATTAAAATTAAAATTAAAATTAAAATTAAAATTAAAATTAAAATTAAAATTAAAATTAAAATTAAAATTAAAATTAAAATTAAAATTAAAATTAAAATTAAAATTAAAATTAAAATTAAAATTAAAATTAAAATTAAAATTAAAATTAAAATTAAAATTAAAATTAAAATTAAAATTAAAATTAAAATTAAAATTAAAATTAAAATTAAAATTAAAATTAAAATTAAAATTAAAATTAAAATTAAAATTAAAATTAAAATTAAAATTAAAATTAAAATTAAAATTAAAATTAAAATTAAAATTAAAATTAAAATTAAAATTAAAATTAAAATTAAAATTAAAATTAAAATTAAAATTAAAATTAAAATTAAAATTAAAATTAAAATTAAAATTAAAATTAAAATTAAAATTAAAATTAAAATTAAAATTAAAATTAAAATTAAAATTAAAATTAAAATTAAAATTAAAATTAAAATTAAAATTAAAATTAAAATTAAAATTAAAATTAAAATTAAAATTAAAATTAAAATTAAAATTAAAATTAAAATTAAAATTAAAATTAAAATTAAAATTAAAATTAAAATTAAAATTAAAATTAAAATTAAAATTAAAATTAAAATTAAAATTAAAATTAAAATTAAAATTAAAATTAAAATTAAAATTAAAATTAAAATTAAAATTAAAATTAAAATTAAAATTAAAATTAAAATTAAAATTAAAATTAAAATTAAAATTAAAATTAAAATTAAAATTAAAATTAAAATTAAAATTAAAATTAAAATTAAAATTAAAATTAAAATTAAAATTAAAATTAAAATTAAAATTAAAATTAAAATTAAAATTAAAATTAAAATTAAAATTAAAATTAAAATTAAAATTAAAATTAAAATTAAAATTAAAATTAAAATTAAAATTAAAATTAAAATTAAAATTAAAATTAAAATTAAAATTAAAATTAAAATTAAAATTAAAATTAAAATTAAAATTAAAATTAAAATTAAAATTAAAATTAAAATTAAAATTAAAATTAAAATTAAAATTAAAATTAAAATTAAAATTAAAATTAAAATTAAAATTAAAATTAAAATTAAAATTAAAATTAAAATTAAAATTAAAATTAAAATTAAAATTAAAATTAAAATTAAAATTAAAATTAAAATTAAAATTAAAATTAAAATTAAAATTAAAATTAAAATTAAAATTAAAATTAAAATTAAAATTAAAATTAAAATTAAAATTAAAATTAAAATTAAAATTAAAATTAAAATTAAAATTAAAATTAAAATTAAAATTAAAATTAAAATTAAAATTAAAATTAAAATTAAAATTAAAATTAAAATTAAAATTAAAATTAAAATTAAAATTAAAATTAAAATTAAAATTAAAATTAAAATTAAAATTAAAATTAAAATTAAAATTAAAATTAAAATTAAAATTAAAATTAAAATTAAAATTAAAATTAAAATTAAAATTAAAATTAAAATTAAAATTAAAATTAAAATTAAAATTAAAATTAAAATTAAAATTAAAATTAAAATTAAAATTAAAATTAAAATTAAAATTAAAATTAAAATTAAAATAAAAAATTAAAATTAAAATTAAAATTAAAATTAAAATTAAAATTAAAATTAAAATTAAAATTAAAATTAAAATTAAAATTAAAATTAAAATTAAAATTAAAATTAAAATTAAAATTAAAATTAAAATTAAAATTAAAATTAAAATTAAAATTAAAATTAAAATTAAAATTAAAATTAAAATTAAAATTAAAATTAAAATTAAAATTAAAATTAAAATTAAAATTAAAATTAAAATTAAAATTAAAATTAAAATTAAAATTAAAATTAAAATTAAAATTAAAATTAAAATTAAAATTAAAATTAAAATTAAAATTAAAATTAAAATTAAAATTAAAATTAAAATTAAAATTAAAATTAAAATTAAAATTAAAATTAAAGTTAAAATTAAAATTAAAATTAAAATTAAAATTAAAATTAAAATTAAAATTAAAATTAAAATTAAAATTAAAATTAAAATTAAAATTAAAATTAAAATTAAAATTAAAATTAAAATTAAAATTAAAATTAAAATTAAAATTAAAATTAAAATTAAAATTAAAATTAAAATTAAAATTAAAATTAAAATTAAAATTAAAATTAAAATTAAAATTAAAATTAAAATTAAAATTAAAATTAAAATTAAAATTAAAATTAAAATTAAAATTAAAATTAAAATTAAAATTAAAATTAAAATTAAAATTAAAATTAAAATTAAAATTAAAATTAAAATTAAAATTAAAATTAAAATTAAAATTAAAATTAAAATTAAAATTAAAATTAAAATTAAAATTAAAATTAAAATTAAAATTAAAATTAAAATTAAAATTAAAATTAAAATTAAAATTAAAATTAAAATTAAAATTAAAATTAAAATTAAAATTAAAATTAAAATTAAAATTAAAATTAAAATTAAAATTAAAATTAAAATTAAAATTAAAATTAAAATTAAAATTAAAATTAAAATTAAAATTAAAATTAAAATTAAAATTAAAATTAAAATTAAAATTAAAATTAAAATTAAAATTAAAATTAAAATTAAAATTAAAATTAAAATTAAAATTAAAATTAAAATTAAAATTAAAATTAAAATTAAAATTAAAATTAAAATTAAAATTAAAATTAAAATTAAAATTAAAATTAAAATTAAAATTAAAATTAAAATTAAAATTAAAATTAAAATTAAAATTAAAATTAAAATTAAAATTAAAATTAAAATTAAAATTAAAATTAAAATTAAAATTAAAATTAAAATTAAAATTAAAATTAAAATTAAAATTAAAATTAAAATTAAAATTAAAATTAAAATTAAAATTAAAATTAAAATTAAAATTAAAATTAAAATTAAAATTAAAATTAAAATTAAAATTAAAATTAAAATTAAAATTAAAATTAAAATTAAAATTAAAATTAAAATTAAAATTAAAATTAAAATTAAAATTAAAATTAAAATTAAAATTAAAATTAAAATTAAAATTAAAATTAAAATTAAAATTAAAATTAAAATTAAAATTAAAATTAAAATTAAAATTAAAATTAAAATTAAAATTAAAATTAAAATTAAAATTAAAATTAAAATTAAAATTAAAATTAAAATTAAAATTAAAATTAAAATTAAAATTAAAATTAAAATTAAAATTAAAATTAAAATTAAAATTAAAATTAAAATTAAAATTAAAATTAAAATTAAAATTAAAATTAAAATTAAAATTAAAATTAAAATTAAAATTAAAATTAAAATTAAAATTAAAATTAAAATTAAAATTAAAATTAAAATTAAAATTAAAATTAAAATTAAAATTAAAATTAAAATTAAAATTAAAATTAAAATTAAAATTAAAATTAAAATTCCAATTATAATTAAAATTTATTAAAATCTCTTCTTAAATTTAATTATTAATTAATAAAAAATTTTATTTTTCCCTAGATATACTATGTATGTAGATTTGAAATAACATATTTTATTTCCCCCATACTCTTGTTTTCTAGGAAGTGAATTGAAGACCGTCACTTCTGTATAACGAATGATAAATCATGTTAGTATTTAATTGTCATGACAAAGACGAAATCAAGAAAAAGCTTCATTAATTAATTTTCCGAGAATTTTTTCTGCAAATGAAATCTTGCACTAAAATATCTATGTTAGTATTGCCAATAAAATTTCTCACATACTCGTATTTACGTGAATGTATTTGATCTTCATAAAATATGTCGCAATAATAACCTTTACGCCGGAATTTGAGCCACAATGTTCATACATATATATATATATATATAATTGGCGCTTTGTAACCGCTGAAGCTATTTTTGGCCGAGGTCCTCCTCCAATTTGAGGTTTTGATGTTTTTTCAAAAATGGAGGGACATCCAATTTATACCAAACCGCAGCCGAACGGATTGGCGGTTTAGAGGCGACCGCAATTAGAAAGTTTAGCTTAATTTTTTTATTTCAATTATTTTTCCAGAACTTTTTGGATATTAGTACAACACAAGGATTTGAAGCCGAGCCTTCCGAATGGCAGTACGCAATGCAAACCACTCGCCTACCGCGGCCTCACTAATTTCATAGTAAAGAGAAAAACTGCTAGTGACAAAGCTTAACAGTAATTTCTTTACATTTTATTATATATGTATTTACAGTCAACTTTATTTAGTTTGATACATTCTCTATTGAAGATTCCAGTGAAGTAAGGATAGCAAAAGTGGCAGTATTTCAAAAATATCATTACCAGCAAATATATTAGAAACTCATCATATCAAATTGCAATCGTCTTTAAGTCTAAATAAATTCCATTTGTTGTTGTTGATGATGAAAAAATTTTCGGATGTGTGTATATTTTTACAGGTTTACGTTGATTGCTTTCGAAGGAAACGGAGGTACCTTGAAACTTGAACATATTCGTATGTACAAATGCATAAGTACATACGAGGAGATGAACTAAAGTTAACTCAATTGGTGACTTTCAATTTGTTTTTGTTAAAACTAAAAATACCAAATATTTTTGAATTACTTTATAAGTCTTTCTTTCAAATTTTAGAACTTTCGGCTTAAACTGAGACGAGAAAACGCAAGATAGCTGAGGATAAGTCAGACGAAATTCCACCACCAACCCAAGCAGAAATTCGCTATGTTATTCTCTTGAGGTTTTGACGTAATTTACAGCCAATAGATTAGAGACTGTTTCTAATGAATTCCAAGGCTGTATCGCGAATATTAAGTAATCATCTGGGATTCACGGAGAAATCTGCTCGATTGGTGCCACGAATTTTAAATGAGTCTCGAGTGCATTTTGCTCAATTCTTCCTAAAGAAATTCGAAAATGGTCAGCCTAGCAACTTTAGTAAAGTCGTTACTGGTGACAAATCTTGATTCTATAAGTACGATCCAGAAACTACACAACGTTTCATGGTATGGAGCTCAACAGGAGCAAGCCCACCCGTAAAATCTAAGCAACCAATTCAGCAGAAAAAGTAATAATGTCAGTAAACCGATCCAAAATCGTATGTGGTTCTTGGTAAAGAAGGTTGTGCGCTGGGTTTAGGACCCGCCACACAGAAACCAGCCCCCAATGATTCTGTCCCTCGCCGAGTACTAGCATTCACTCCGGTGGATGAACATCTCGCCTCAATCCGCATCAAAACGAAATTCTTTAACACTACGCTAATTTGTGCCCCCGACGGAAGAGAAGGAATGGCCTGGCCAAGGATGCCTTTTACGAGCGCCTAGAGTGTGCAAAGAAGGTATCTTTGGTACGACTGTCGGAAAATTCAGACTTCACAACGAAACATCCTCTAATAGGTTGAGGCTGATCGACTTCGCCGGGACCCGAAATATGGTTTCATGTAGCACTAAGATACTCGACTGCCCCCGATCGAAAAACACAAAACCAGTTCGATCATGTTGTGATAAACGGCAGATATGTCTCCGGTGTTCTTGGCACGAGGAAAGTTCGACGTCAAAAAGCTGCAATCGCAACAGACTGCCGAACGATTTTCTACTCGACTTGCGCTTCTGCTCTCTGAAAGTACTTCTCAGCAACTCGGTATACGGAATCTGTGGGAGCGCATTTCAAGCTCTCTACGTACAGCTGCAAACGAAACTATTGGATTTCGTAAAGGTCACAAAAACAGCTGATACGATGAGCACTGCCGTGTCGCAGTGGAGAGAAAACAGACTGCCTACCTCTCACCACCCGTGCGGTATGGGGTAGATAGTAGCAAGACCCATCTGCAGACAAAAACAAGATGCCGAGATGCATGAATATGAAGAAACAAAGAGATGATCTACCCACCGATGCCCAGAGCATATTAAATTTATGGAGGGAACACTTCTCCAGCCTCCAGCAGTAAAAACGTAGTAAACGGAGATAGTGAACCCGAAACCCCAATCTATGACGATGGAAAAGACGTTCTATTACCTGACCATAACGAAGTTCGAATAGCAATCGCTCGCTTAAAAAAAAAACAAAGCGGTCGGACGAAAGCATGCCCGATGATTGGAATTTAAGTGTGCTCCGTCCAATCCATTCCATCCATTCTGCACCAATTACCGTGGGATAAACCTCCTAAATATCACATACAAGGTCCTATCAAGCATATTGTGTGAAAGACTGAAGCGCACCGTCAACAAACTGATTGGTCCTTACCAGTGTGGCTTTAGACCTGGTAAATCAGCTATTGACCAGATATTCACCATGCGCCAAGACCCGTGAAAAGAGGATCGACACCCACCACCTCTTCGTCGATTCTAATGCCGCCTTCGACAGCACGAATAGGAGCAGCCTTTACGCCGCTATGCCTGAATATGGTATCCCCGCAAAACTTATACGGCTATGTAAACTGACGTTAAGCAACACTAAAAGCTCCATCAGGATCGGGACGGACCTCTCCGAGCCGTTCGATACAAAACGAGGTTTCAGACAAGGTAACTCTTTGTCGTGTGACTTTTTTAACTTATTTCTGCAGAAAATAATACGAGCTGCAGAGCTAAATAGAGAAGGTACAATCTTTTACAAGAGTGTACAGCTGCTGGCCTCAACAATCACGCCGTGAGTTCTGCTTTCTCCAGACTTGATAAAGAAGCGAAGCGAATGGGTCTGGTAGTAAATGAGGGCAAGACGAAATATCTCCTGTCATCAAACAAACAGTCATCGCATTCGCAACTCGGCTCCCACGTCACTGTTGATGGTCATAACTTTGAACCCGTATTAACACCAACAACAATGTCAGCCTGGAAATTCAACGCAGAATCACTCTGGCCAACAGGTGCTACTTTGGACTGACTAGGCAATTGAAAAGAAAAGTCCTCTCTCGGCGAACGAAAACCAAACTCTACAAGTCCCTCATCCTTCCCGTCCTGCGGGACGGTGCGGAAGCATGGACGATGACAACATCTGATGAGTCGACGTTAGGAGTTTTCGAGAGAAAGGTTTTGTGTAAGATTTACGGTCCTCAACGAGTTGGTAGCGGCGAATACTGTGTGAGATATACGGCGACATTGGTATAGTTCAGCGAATCAAGAAACAGCGACTACTCTGGCTAGGTCATGTCGTCCGAATGATGAAAGCACTCCAGCTTTGAAAAGGAAGAAAGGAAAAAGGAAGGAAGGAAGAGAAAGACCTCCACTCCATTGGAAAGGCCAGAAAGAGAGCGACCTGGCTGTATACGGTATTTCCAATTGGCGCCAAACAGGGAGAAAAAGGAATGAATGGCACGATGCTATAAATTCGGTTAAAATCGCGTAAGTGTAGACACCAGTAAAGTAAGTTAATTAAAAGAAGAGAGATTTTAATTTTCGAAATTCAAGTGAATATAGTGTTAGTGAAGGTGACTCTGCTGACTTAAGAGAAACAGGGCCAGAAAGTGAGGCGTAATTGGGTGGTGTTATTCAAAATCCAAGGATCAAACTAAGACCATGGTATTTGGAATGAAAATTTAGGTGTTTCTTTAAGCGCCGAGACTCTTCTTGGTAAACAAGTAGCGGGCTATAGTTAGAAAAGGGTTTCATTGCTCTTATTGCCACTGGCATTGAAAAAATATTAGAAAAATTAGCAAGAAGTTTAATTCATTATGACGTGATATATATTGAGTTTCGCTTTTTCGTAGCTCTCGTGCTCTACTGTAGCCAATTTTGGTTCGATTAATAAATATGAAGGGTCCCTGAGGTTTTTAAGATTCAAAATACTTTGGTATACAATGCTTTTGCGAATCGTGGATGGTACAGTTATTGTGTTTTGAAAGATATAGTTTCTAGATTTTATTTTTTAATTTCTAAGTATTTATAATGTATGTATGCATAAGAAAGCATTTGTATCGTAAAATTTTTTAATTTATTGAATCATTAATATTATACTAATTAAGCCCATATATAACTAAAAGTACTTTTGTTATTAAAAAGATGCAATCCAAATTTTAACTTATTTTATGACTTTTTTAGGGCCCTGAAAGTAGTCCATAACTATACATTTTAGAGCTGTTCGTTATGAAGGAAGTTTTTAGCTAAACATTTTGGGATGTGTCTGTGTCTACCCATTTTTGTACCATTTGAGAACCGGTCACATCGATTCTATCTTACGACGACTTGGAAAATTTTGTAGAAGGGGACAATTGCCTCTTCATAGAGCATCGCCATGTAAAAGTAGACGGTTGAACGCGAGAGCTGGTACCCTACGTAAGATGGCTAGATTATCGTTAGTTTCGCACTAGTGTGACTCATTGAAGGGCTACTACAATTGTGTATATGTATACCAATTTGTTGCCATGATTAAATTACAATATTTACGTCATATGTAGAAGCGTTTAGCGATTATTTTTCACATTTCTACACAACCCTGCGGCCAGATTATATTGCAGATGTTTATGTTTTTCGGACAGACGTCAAATTTTGCACATCGCCATGACATGCTTTGAGCTAATACAAACGCACACAACCATAACCAGAACCCGTTCCCTTTGTTACTTACTTAAATATGAGCTCATTTTTCCAAAGCTTCTATCGCTTTCGTCGCATATTGTTTTTTATTTGCCTAAATCCGGATAAACACTTACAACCAGATGAATTTTCTTATGGCGCTTATTGCCTCATTCTCATTTCCTGCCTTTCTTGATGTATTTATTTTCATTTTCACATTCGGGATTTCACTTTAATTTTTTCTTTTTTTCTTTTGTCACTACGTCACATTTAGATATATACATTTGCATAAATATGTATGTAACTATATGTACGTGTATGTTTTCCGGAAATGCCTTCGTATTAAAATAAGTACGGCAAATTGCAAAGGCGTGTGGAGCTTATTATCATAAAGATATACATACCTATACATATGGGTCTATATCTACGTTTTTTGCAAGCGGTAATGTGGGACAGGGCGTATACGTAACATGCATGTAGGTATGTACTTCTCAGTTGAAAATCTCTAGAATAAATAACGTATTTCCGCTAACAAATACATGTCTTACGAACAGATTGAAATCGCTCATGCGGAAAAAACATGCAATATTGTTTTGCATTAAAATGTAATAGATTACAAAATGAGATTGGTTGCCAACAGATCTAATATAACACTTAAGCATATATTCGTATGTATGTACATACATATTTATTAATTCATCAGCGAAGCGGTGGAGCCAATTTTTCGGCAAAGTCAAGCTTAGTAATAAGCGTATTGCTGACAGCAATAAAGTCTTGATTTTGGTTTCCAGAAAACTGTTTATATACAACTAATTCTTCAGTAAAGAAATAAAAAAATTATTTTTCTCGGTTATTAATTAATTAAATTTTTTTTTATGAGTTAAGTAACATAAAATAAAATAAAAAAAAAAAAACAAAATTAAAAAAATTAAATAAAATAAAATTATATTAAATTAAATTAAATTAAATAAAAAAAAATAAAAAAAATAAAGTAAAACAGCATAAAATTAAATATAAAATATTGAAATAAGATAATATGGAATAAAATAAAGTAAAATAACGTAAATTATTGGGTATATGCATTAATTCGAGCGGTTTTTTTCGAAACTTAAGACATTGTTGTGAAAAAATTGTCTCGATCAACTCCTGATATTTTTGCAAGTTCTTCTTGCGTCTGGCAGGCATCTACGTCGAGCAATGTCTCAAATTCTTCGTTTTGCCTGCAAACCACTTTTGGCACGTTCGTTCGGCTAAAGCATGGTCACCATAATTGTCCAGTAAAATACGATGGCTTTCGATAGCACTTTTCTTCACGTTAAAGTAATGAAGAAGAACTCCCCACAAAAACACTTTATCTGGTACAAATTTCGACATTTTCAAATGAATGACTGAAAACGATGCGAAATGACAGTACCTTTGAAATGAATATAGCCGCAGATGAACACGACGAGAAATAGTACTAGTAGAGCCCTCTCTAAGAAAACCGCATTAATGAATGCATACACCCAAAATATAAAATAAAATAAAATAAAATAAAATAATTTCATAGTTGTTTTTTGCAGCCATATTATTTTTTTATTTTTATTTTTTTTTTGTTATATTGTAAGTTTTTTTAGTGAGAAAAATGGTAGAAGTGACAGCTGTTTCGGATTTACCTCATCTCCTCATCAGACTTTTTATGGCAAGGGTAGAACCAACGTATCCAGACTTAACAGACGAGTGCTCTACCACTGCGCCAAAATCAGCCATGTAATTTTATTGTATTATTCAATTCATTATTAACCAACATCTTCTAAGTGCGCTAATTTAGCCGCTATTTTTTTTAATAGCATGGTTAGTGAGTTGCTTTTGAATCCTGTATACTTTCAGGCGTTAATTGATTGAAAAATATAGAAGCAGGATTAAGTGTTGGGCTCAACTTATATATTCATAATTGTTTCTTTCCGTCCCTGCCATAATAAGTCTGATGTGGAGATGTAGTGAACTCCGAAACAGCTGTCACTTCTACCATTTTTCTTTGTTGTATAACAAAAGTTGTTGACTTAGGTAAGGAGAATAGGGATGAGTATTATGCAAATAGGTTTGTAGCTGCCGTTTTGAAGCATCCAATCGTTTTGATACATTTTATTGAAATTGGTAATGAGTTCCAAATTCTAACAGCACTAACAAAAAACAATCTAGAGGTCGTCAAATTTTTTTATTTGGGGACAACATTTTTGTGAGTACGAGAAGATTGCACAAACTTTTTCTTGCGGAAAAGATATCCTGGTTGACGGTTTTTGATGATGAAATATATGAAATTACGAACCTTAAGATAATTCTCAAGGGTGAAGCCGAGAATGTTTTTGGTGTACAAAGATATGTGTTCAAACTTTTTTTTGCAGTAAATGAAACTAGCTACGTTATTTAAAGCTAAATTTAATTTGTTTCTGGAATCGCGGCTTAGAGTACCATACACGACTTCAAAATAAGAAATTTGGGGAATAATAAGGGACTGAACTAGTTTAAGTTTTATTCTAATCGGGAAACAATCACATGTATGCCATAAATTTCGTTATGTCGAATATATTTTTATTACGCAATTGTTTATGTGATCTTCACAATTTAGACGGACATTAATTTTGAAGCCAAGATTTTTTACAACATGCTCAAATTTTAGTTCAACCCCTGAGATCAAGATAATTACTTTTAATAGGAAGTACCTTCGTTTTCTTAGCATTTAGACAGAGACCAATTATATTTGACTATTGCCATCAATAAATAAACTGAAAAGTATTGGCCCTAAAAAAGAGCCCTGAGGAACTCCATAGATGATTTCTCTGCGATTTGAAATTACGTCCCCACACTAAACTTGCTGATTGAGATTCGCTCAATAAATCATGTAGACGCAGGTATGACACTATTTGAGCGGTAATAAATTTTTCAAATACTTTTGACAATGTTGGTAAGATTCTAATAGGCCTGAAGTCTTGGGGAGCATTACACGAGTTACCTTTAACCACTGGAATGACGTTGGCAATGACATGGCTTACACTACTCCCCACGCCTACACCAAAAAGGTCTAACATACATGGCTTGCAGTGTGGTGCAAATCTAGTTGCATAGTCATTTACTATTGTTATGCCAACGTTGCTAAAACAGCTTAGCAAGTGTCTAGACTTAGCATTATTCGACAACATATCAACATTAAAGTCACCGCAAATGAGGACATGCACATAACTCAAGGACAGTTCCGATATTTTACTGAACAGTTGAGTGAGATCATTTG
Source organism: Ceratitis rosa (assembly GCA_037013455.1). Classification (NCBI taxonomy): domain Eukaryota; kingdom Metazoa; phylum Arthropoda; class Insecta; order Diptera; family Tephritidae; genus Ceratitis; species Ceratitis rosa. The sequence continues at coordinate 6,393,738 of JAWMAG010000029.1, forward strand.
ACTTATGAGGGTTGTATACACATACAACAACACACTTTTGTACATTATCACTACATTCAATAAACATACTTTCAACAGTTTCAGAAGAATGAGATTTATATATTATTTTATATTTAATATTAGCCTTTAAATAAATTGCTATGCCACCCCCTCTCTGACCAGTGGTTCTATCATTTCGTACAAGCAAATAGTCACATACAGAATATGTATGGTACAATCTGCAATAAAAAGTTTGAACCAGGTCTCAGTCACACAAATTATGCTACAGCTTAGGTCACGAAACATCAAGTTCATATAATCAAGTTTTTCACGGGTTAAACTCCTTGCATTAAAGTGGCAAACATTCAACTTTTATGATATTGACATGTATATTTAAGAGCTGAGCCGTAAGCCCTGGCAGCTAGTGCTTCTTTCTGTGTAAAATGATAATTGTATTATTATTTTTCATTTAAAATAAATAAATATTTAAGAGCTAGCCTCAGATTGTCATTGTTATTGCGCTCACAAAGATTGCTGCTCATAACAATTTGATATATGTATATAAGAGATGCTTGAAAATGGTCAGTTACTATGAGGGAAACGGGAAACATAAGGTAAGGATAAAATGAAGGATTAATAAGGCATATCTTACAAATAACATAAATAAAGTATAAACTTAAGATAAACAATAGAATTTGCATATAGTTCATAATGTTTTCAGCTAGCAGTTGAAATTTGATCGACGCTCGCTTGATTAAACATTTTCGACGCTATGCTGTGTTGATGCTCTCTAACATACGTGTACACTTGTCCACGAATTGAGAACGCACTCGCCAATTGTTTTTGCCGTTTTAGCTGCGTTGCGTATTGCATTAGACTACGATTTCTCTTTGTTAGGCATTCATGCACAAAAATGTCTCCATTAGCATCAATCCCAATATCTTTAAGTGCTAATGACTTACGGTTTGTCTTAAGAGAACGGTCATATGACGAATTCAATTTGACTGTAGTTCGATTGAAGGTCATATCTACACCTCTAGCACTCTTTTCGCTGAACATTCAAAGTTATTTTTTTTTCTTTTCACTTTTCTTACCACCTTTTCCAATTACAATAAACTAAGTGTAAACGCCATTAAATTTCTCCTTAACGAAAACTCCAAATATTGGCGCACACATACACACGATCACAAATGTACATAAACCAAATTCAAGTTAAATAGCATTCAACTGCAATCAAGATGCACAGATACTATGTCTTCAAGCCAAAAGGTATCCAAACTTATGTATATATCGTAGAGTGAAAGGCATGATTTAGTGAAAATTGGAAAATATTCAAAGCAAAGGCAAAAGCAAACCAATTCTGTGCAGTACCAATAATGACACACACAAAAAGTCAACAACACCAAATCAATATACAAACATAACAACTTCTGTGTACATACAAGTGTATCACTCATACGCCCTGCACACCTGCTACGGCAAGACCATGCGCAGCGCAACGCTGTAGTACGAGTGCCTTGCAGGTGTTAAATCGATTTGCATGCCTTAATAGCAAGGAGAATTGCATGAAATTGTAGTGAAAATACAAAGCCAAATGTTACAAGAATAGCAAAACACAATTGCATTGCGCTCACCTTGCGCCTGCTAAAGCGAACAGAACTGAGCAGATTTTCATCATGGCAACTGGTAAGTTCCACACTCGCAGTTGCATAATGAAATACAAAGAAATGCAAACAACGATCGAATACAAATGGGTTCATGAATTTTCTGCAACACATTTCTTTTTACGGTGTCTTCACCGTACCGGCAAGGGGATTAGTAACCGAACGACCCAAATGCCAGCAGTGCCATAAGAAAGTGACTAAAGAGGATGTTACTTATGGAAAATTGGGCGTGTGAGTCTATCGAATCGAACATTGAATTACTGCGTACCAGAATGGCATTACAATCATTTCATTTGCTTACTTAAAGCGCTTTTTACGAGCAGTTAACTGATTGCCGAATGTGTTAAAATGATACATGAAGTAGCTAGCGACAACACTCGTAGAGGTATAAAATAGTTTGTGGTAAATTTAAGCAGCTTTTGATCACAAAAAAAAAGAGAAATTATGTGCATTTCGACTCGGAGACAAAAGTGAGTCTTCCTTAATTTTATTGCAAATATGGAAATCAAATTGTAGAAAAATTGATATCGCAAATTATTATTATTTTATTATATTTTTGAGTTCAAGTTTGAGTTACTCTACTGAGATTCTTTAATTTCTTGATTTCAATTTAATCAATTTAATTTAACGAATCCATATAAATGAAAGTCTTTATTATTTTTTTTATAATATTTTTTTATTATTCTTTTTTTTATTATAAATTTATACTGGAGCATATTTTATTAAAATTTATTTGAAAATTTTTTTATTATTAGCAATACGTCCGCAAAAACGACTACTTCTGAAAATATTCCGTCTTGCGAAAAATAATTTATTTTACCAATATCATTCAATTTAAAATTTTAAACATATGGCAACACTCATAAAAAGTATGTCAAGTCCCTTAATTGAGAAGGTGCCGCTGTCCAGTTAACGGAAATATGGTATTGGAAATGTAGTGGAAGAGAGACACCGTTACTCGGCTGGATGAACGCCTCGCCTTAATCCACATCAAAGCAAAAGTTTGCTAACACATCGCTAATTTGCGTCGATGCCCAATGGAAAAGAAGGATGATGTAACCAGAAACACTTTCTATGAGCACCTAGAACGCGCCAATGAAACATCATGCAAAGTAGCTGTCACCGGATCGAAAATCGCGCAACTAATCGGCATGTATCTAGGGTTCTATTGTAGATAGGCGTACGTTCCGAAGACCTAACATGAACTGGGATCACAACCTTGGCGCAGCAAAGATCCGCACTCCCCTCTGTGTATCAAAGAATGTCCGTCAACAAACACAAGGAAAGTTCGCCATCGAAAAGCTGCAATCACAACAGATTGCCGAATAGTTTTCTACTCGGCTTACACAGCGGCTTTCTGAGAGCACTCATCAGCAACTCAGTATAAGGGTGCTCTATAATGGTACCTCGAACTCCCCACTTACCGCTGCTACAAAAATATTTGGTTTTCGGCTGTACTAGAAAAATAGCTGGAATGATGCGGAATATCCAACTGCCTACCTCTTCACCCTTCGATCGACCACAACACGTGCGGGGTTGGATAGATACCGAATGTTGAAGAGACAAGCAAGACGTACGACGAAAGAAAATAGATGTCGATATGCGTGAGTGTGAAGAGCTTGAGAAGCTGACCGAAAAGGGTAACGCCTGAAAATTTTAAGAAAAAAAGCAACGACTAGGCATGGGTTTCAAGACCGGAGCATACTCATGTAGAAATAAATGTGAAAATCTGGTGACGGATGTCCAGAGCATACCCGGAGATGGCGAGTCCGAAACCTTAATCGATGATGATGAAAAAGATGGATTACCCGACTAAGACGAAGTTCGAATAGCGATAGACTATTCAAAGAACAAAAAAGTCTAGAGCCAATGTCTTACCAGCACAGCTGTCGAAGAATCAACAAAGTTCATGAATCAACAGCTATCGCGGCTGTCGTGGAATTAGCCTCTTAAGTATCGCATATAAGGTAATATCATGCGTATTGTGTGAAAGATTAAAGCCCACCGTCAACAAACTGATTGGAGAATCGATACACATTACCTGTTCTTGAACGTATACAGCTGGGATCAGAAGCGCAGTCAAAATAAGGAAGGGCATCTCCGAGTCGGTCGGTCTCAAACCAGGTTTCAAACAGAATGACTTTTTACGTTGCAATTTGTTCAATTTAAAGCTGGAGGAAATAATAAAAGCTAGAGAGATAAAAAGACGAGGTACAATAAGTACTCCACCGCCAATTTTATTTAAACAGTCATCTCTAAAAACTTCAAAGTTTCTCCCTGAGATTTCAGAGTTGAAGACATTGGTTAAAGCCAAGTTTTGGAAAAACCCAAGATTTTATAGTATCAGTTTAAGCTGTGTAAATATAAGTATTTTAGCTTAGTGTTCTTACGTTCTGATAATAGATATTCAGAAGAAAAGGCAAAATGCTTTGCAAGTCACCTTAGCGAAGTATTCCAATCCAATGCAGCAATGAATAATTTTACGATTCCATTTTTGTCTTACCACGGCACTAAGACTATTTCCAAAGTGAGGACATCCCCATCTGAGATAAAAGTCCTAGCATTAGCGTTAAAATCAAAAAGTCCCCTGGTTACGATCACATAAAACCACAAATCTAAAAGAGCTACCCAATTTCTTGTCTCAACTTTTCATTCCTTGAACTTGGATATTTTCCAAGTGTGCGCAAAATGTCGCAGATTATCATGATGGCCAATCCTGGTGAAGACGCAACGCTGCCGACATCGTATCGGCCAATAAGCTTGTTGCCCATTATTTTCAAAATTTTTGAAAAACTGTTGTTATCTAAGATATCTCCTTTTTCTCCACGATAAAGAAATTATACCAAATCATCAATTCGTTTTTCGCGTAAAACATGGTACTATAGAACAAGCCCATCGCATCACCAATGAGATCAGGAAAGTATTTGAGTTGAAAGAGTATTGCTCAGCAATATATCTTGATGTGGCTCAAGGCAGCGTTTTGGGACCAATACTGTATGTCTTATTTACTCCAGACTTTCCAACATGGGCAAAGGTATTAGCCTCAAGATTTGTTATATTTCGGAGCAGGTGGCCAATGAAAGTATCAATCACATTCACTCTAAAGACAGAAACATGCCCAATACTGAAACTAAACAACGTAATGATCCCTCAAGCAAGCGAAGTTAAATACCGCGGCATTTCGGCATAGATAGGCGATTTATCTTGAAAAGCCATATTTCTGCTAAAATGCAGCACCTCGAACTTAAAACCGCTAGCCTAAATTGGCTACTTGTTAAAAACTCGGGTTTATGCTTGGATCACAAAAATCTTCTATTTAATTGACATAAAGCCAATATGGATGCACGGAATACATCTAAGAAGCTCTGCCTGCGCAAATACTATTCATAAAATACCGCGATTCCAATCAAAAACGCTACGATACCACACAGGTGCATTTTGGTATTCGTATATGCGCAACAAAAATATACATCGAGATCTTGGAATACCAATGGTGATATACCAGTACCGAAGTGACAAATATCTGGCAAAACTATCTGTCGAAACTTCAAAATCATCCGAATCTTCTAGCCAGTATTTTGAAGAGCAACGTTTTACCTGACGTCCATTGTTATTAAGATTGTAAAACTTATTGTTAGGTTTAATTAAGCAGATTCAATAAATAAACCCCTTTATGTGTAAAAACCAAACAGAGATTCAATTTTTTGGCTCAGATGGGGCAACAGTTAGTCTTACTAGTCAAATCACAGTTTTCAAACAAGCAGGACATCTTGTATATAAACTAAAAGGTTATAGAAACACTGAGTTAATATAGTTTAGAGAGCTTAGAAACAAGCGAAATAGCACAGTTTAAGAGGTAATAATAAATAATAAGGTAAAATAATTTAAATGTATAAACAAAACGAAAAAGAAAAATAAAAATCAAACTGTAACACTCTCTCTTCTAAATAATATAAATGTATGTGTGTATGTATGTAATGAAAACAAATAAATTGAATAAAAACTGAATAAAGTTAAAATATGCACAAAAATCAAAAGACCAACTTTTAAGGTAAGTATTTGAGTTTTTGGCACCTTAAAAAAAATGTTAACAAAAATTAGATGCAAAGCTTTTGACAACCGCACAGCACGAACGTTGACTCGCACGACCCTATTTACAGTCATAACTTCGAGATTGTATTTAATTTCGTCTATTTAAGGACCAGCATTAATACTTGCTGAAATCCAACGCAAAATCACACTTGCCATCAGGTGGTATATTGGACTGAGTAGTCAATTGAGAAGTAAAGTCCTCTCTACGAACCAAAACCAAACTCTACAAATCACTCACCATTCTCCTCCTACTATATGATGCAGGAGCGTGGATGAATCGGCTTTGGTAGTCGGGATTCATTTTCTTTTTTATTTACAACATTTAAAAATAGGTGGCAACTTTTCGAAAAATAAAAAAATTGAAAATTTTTTCGCAAAACTATTGAATGTCAAGCTAATATTATAAGGTATTAACTTTATGTTACATTTATTTAAATATTCGACAAATAATTTTTATAACTGGTGGCAGCCCTCTTCAAAACAATTTTTAATTTAGAATGCATTATTTGAATCTCAGCTTAATAGTCATATAGTAATTATTTGTATTTTATTATTTATTTTCATATAGTAAAATGTTGAAACAGATGGCCACTCTTGACAGAAATATATATTTTTAATAGTTTTTTCGCAAGTTATTTAATATAAAATTCATATTGTTGTATTTTAATTTTCAAATAAAATTAAAGAAAAATTCGAAACATATGGCAGCATTGCCGGAACCTTTAAAAATAACTCGTTTTAAAACTAAGTTTTTAATACTTGAAGTAATAGATTATTTATCTTGGAATCTTAAATTTTTTTCAATATATACTTGAAAAAAGTGGCAACACTTCAAAGAAAATTCAACTAAAACCTGTCTAAACACGTTTTTCACCTTTTTTATAATAATTTTCAACGCAAAAATACAGCTGAAATTGTTGCAGAGTTACCATATATTAGTTTAGTTTAATTAATCTTTTCTACTTAAAATAAACACAATATTTCCTAAATCATTGTCAATCAAATTTATTTATTCACTCAGAAAATTTACACAATTACAAATTTACACTGCCAAAAAAAGTTTAATTCATTATAACTTTGAAAAGATTAGAGTTTATCATTCAGCTCTATTTATTGAAAGTGATGACTGAAGAGCGAGGGGCCAGACGGGCTTAACAATTTAGCAAAGTCAGGGCCATTTCGAACAATTTGTTCAAGTCGATCTTGTTGCGTTTCAATACGCTAATTGGATATTTCACTTCATAGTCTTGCTGGAAATAGTATAAATAAAATTAAATTATATTTAATTTTTTTATTTTTGTTTTTTTAATATCATCTGACTTACGAAAAATCTCTTCGCTTCATTTTGGAAGCTCCTGCTGCGTATCACGCTATAGAAATTAGCAAATTCACCATTCTCATTCAATTTCTCCCTCAACAATTTTCTCAAATCCGAACGTTTAATGGACTTAATCAATTTACTAGCGATATCATCCAAAGAAATGCGTGGCACCACAATCGACTGCATATCATCCAAACTGGTGATCTCCTCAGCATCATCACTATACTTGGGTATCGCAATCATCAGACAATTGAAAATGTTCGAAATACTTGCAATAGTTTCCGTATTAACGCCAGCGTCAGCAAAGCGTTGCAACAAGCGCTGATAACCGTTGCTATTGGCAATTTGATCCGAAACCGATTGGAATCTATCGGTCTTAATGAAATCCATAGCCTTGCGGAAATCATCATCCTGATAGTAACCGTAGCTGATGTAATAGACGAGCGTATTCGGGTCAATTAAATTGCGTATGTCACGGAAGTCCTGGCAGAGTTGAAAGTCCGCAGAGTCAGCACAATCAGTGCCAAACTCCTCGATGTAATAGCGCTCGTTGTTATGAGCCTCACTCTGGACGGCTAAAAGTGCCACGATGAGTAGAGTAAATAATTTCACAAACATTTTTGCAGATTTTCCTGGTGAATTCTTTTCCTGTTTACACCGAAACAATTCAAGAGAGAAGACTTTGGCAATATGCTGAAGTTAGGAACTTTGTGACACTATTTATATGCATAGTAGCAATAGAAGAAGATGTAGAAGAAGAAAAGTGTTTTCTATTGACCACGCGTTGCATTTTTTACACAAAATTACATACATGCATACATATGTGTTTAGATAGCACATGAAGATAGAAATATGCGATTGAGTTGCATTATTCTCCTTATCTTTGCACAGTGAATTGCACTAGGTCTTGATTTTGTTTTTTTGTTTGTTTTTCGTTTGCGACAAATGGCATGCAGTTACAACACACCACCGTTATGCACGTCTGTATGTACATGCATGTTGCACTTGAACTATTTTGTAGTTATTTATCATTAGTTAATGTAAATCGTGCAAATGACTCCATTCAACATACAAATTACAAACATTGTATTCATGTACCAGAAGCAGCGGGCGCTGTCTGTGCGAGGCTAATTGATTTGAAATAAAAATATCATGAAATATTGCCTCTTATCAGTTAATAGCTTGAGTGTGAATGTTTTTAATGGATCTTCCGTATTTTTTAAGTAAATACATTTCCACATTCCAAGTTCAAGTTGTCCATGCAGGAGCTTATGTTAACAGAAAACTAATTATATTAATAGCTTGTAGCAAGCTTCAGACCGACCCCTCCTCGACGGTGTGGACCGTCCATAACAATCCTGTACGTTGTCGGGCGGGTAATCCGCTAAGGTGTAGAATTAGTGCAATATGCTTATGCTTCTCAATAGCTATGAGCTTTAAGAATCTTCTCGAAATTCTCTTTTTGAAATGCAGTTTAGTAGCCAATTAATTTAATAAATTAAAGAAATAGATGGCAACACTTCCGAATAATAAATTACAAAATTTTGGAATTTTTTCTCAAAATTATTGTATGTAAAATTAAATTGTAAACTCTGAGCAATTTACATATACGTGTATATATATATTTCAGATATAATATTTATAAGCGGTGGCAGTCCTCTCCCAGATGGGTAGAAAACGTGTATTCGGCGCAATAGTCAAAAAATTCATCCTCCGCGTCGAATTGTTCTTGATGGTGTTCTTGAGGTCAGACTGAAACAAACTGTCAGCCTGACTTAGGTCTCCTAAATAGCACAATCTCGACCGAAGCTTCTTGGAAACAGGTCGCACTTGGACGGTCTCATAACTTTACATGAGTAATACGGCATGTGTTACCTACCAAACCTTTCTAGATAGCCCAACCCAAAATTATAGCGTGTGATGGTGAGAGGTCGGAAGCGCTCTTGGTGAGTGTGTAAAAGTGCTATAATAATAAATTTCGGCTTTGACATGATCACGATTAAGGTCTGCAATAAAAGGAGGAGGAAACATTGCAGACGTCATGGGACGATCATATAGATGGCTACGCTTACACGAATCCAGCTTTAGTAATAGTACTCCATGCAGTATCCGCTGGTGGAAGCAGATGAAAACGAAGACCTCCACTGCGTTGGAAGGATCGGGTGGTGAAGGATTTGGCTTTACTTAGTGTTTCCAATCGACGATAGAGAAATAATGTACCAAGTCTGCTACTACTTAAGATTGCGGAATCATAAAAAATACTACACGAAGTTTAACCGGAATACTCAAAATTTGGCGGAATCAATTCTTCAAAATTGCATGGAAGGTTTTTGAAGAAAGATTTATTTGAAATAAAACATATAATATTTTCATATTCTAACCTCAAATAATTAGCAAATATCAACAAATCGAGCGTAGATAAAAATGAAGAAGAATAATTTTAAAGGCAAAACCAAACTGGTAGCTCTCAAAGACTTCCGCACATGTTTTTCTTCCATTCAACAACAACGGGAAAGTGTTTTGGAAAACAAGTTTCTATTTTATCAGAACGACATATGCACCATGAAAAACACTACATACCTAAATACACACGAGCTGTTAGTACAGCTGTGAGCACGTGCATGCAAATATAACTATTTGTGTGATATTCTAAAAATATTAGTTAAAAAATATATATATATACAAATATTTAATTATTTGTCTACTGACATTGTTTTACTCAAAAAACACTAACCAACACGTGTATTTGTATTTGCTATTTATTCAAGAATATATTCAACTTTTAGTTTAATTAAAGTACAAACACATACTCATGTTTATATTAGGGTGCCCATACTGTTTGAGCTGCTGTCATTACTTCATCCAAAAATATGTAAAATAATACATATAAAACCATACTAAAATTAAATTAATTTATGTAAAATAAAATAAGATAGATAGAAACTACAAAATAATTTAACATTAAATCTAGAAAAATAAAAAATAAAAAGAATTAAATATGATGAAAAAATAAAAGCTAGTTAATTAAGAAATATAAATTCAAATAAAATAAAATATGATAAAGTTTTTAAATCATCTAAAAGTATAAGAACCTTTAAAATAAATTAAAAATAAGAAATCAAATATAACAAAAAGAAATTAAATAATAAAATATTATAAAGTTAAATTAATATAAATTAACCCAAAATAAAATTAATTGAAATAAATTACGGCAAATCAAAAGTAAAAACTATAAAATTATTTAAAATATAATTAAAATAGTAAAATAAAACATAATAAATTTGAAAAGAAAAAATAATAGTAAACTAAAAATAAAATAAAATCAATTTTTTAGAAAAAAAGTTTAATTATAATAAAATAAAATAAACAACAAAAAATTAAATTAACTAAAATTAAATAAAATAAAAACAAATAATTAAATTTAAAAAAATGTATATATAAATAATAGAAAAAATAAAATTAAATTAAATGAACTAAAATAAATGAGATGATATTAAAGCAAATAAGAAAAAGTTTAAATTAAGTTAGGTTAAACAAAACGGAATAACTAAAAATTTAATTAAGCTATTTTAATAAGATAGAAAAAACAAAAAATAAAGTAAAATAAAAAATTAAGTTAAATTAAAAAAAGATAAAACAAAATAATGTAAAATTAAATTTAATTAAATTAAATCTAGTTAAATTAAACAAGATGAAATAAAATAAATAAAATAAAATATAACGAAACATTAAATTAAGTTAAGTAGAGTTAAATATAATATATATAATTGGCGCTTTGTAACCGCTGAAGAGATTTTCGGCCGAGTTCCTCCTTCAATTTGTGGTTTTGCGTCTTGATGGGTTTACAACAAATGGAGGTCCCTCCAAGTTTATACCAAGCCGCCATCGAACGGCTGATGGTTTTTTTACGCGGAGTCTTTATTTCATGTCCGAATCACGCTCGGAGGGGTGGACATTCCCTGCCGAGGGGCGACCGCAATTAGAAAATTTAACTTAATTTTTTATTTAAATTAATTTTCCATAACTTTTGTATGTCGATGGACCGGGATTTGAACCCGAGCCCTCCGAATGGCAGTACTCAATGCTAACCACTCGGCTACCGCGGCCGCGGAGTTAAATAAAATGAGAAAATATTAAACTAAATAAAAGAAAACAAAAGAAGATAAAATAATGTATAATAGTATATAATAGATAATATTTAATAAAATAAAATTAAATTATATAAAACGGAATAAAATAGTATATATAAAGTAAAATAAAGAATATAAAAATAAAATATTTTTAATCATAAATAAATGAATTAAACTAAACTTAAATAAAATAAGATAATAAAATATAAAATTAAAGAAAAAAAGAGTAAAATCAAATAAAATTAAATTAAACTATCTAAGATGACATAAAATAAAATAAAAATTTAATTTAATTTAATAATATATATTTCTAAAAGAGTGCTATACATTGAGCACTTCTGATAAAGTAACAGGAAGTCGAACAAAAACAACTACAAGCACTTGTAAAGCAAATCAGCCAATGTGACTAGACAATTTGCGGTATATCACAAAGACAAGCTGAAATGTGATAAAATTGTAATATATATTTCCTTTCTATCTGCCTCTCTCGTTTACGTCATTCTTGCAGCAGTTACAATATACTCGTATATGTTTGCAAAACAATGCACAGCGGAATTGTGCGGCAACCAACAAACGCAAGGCAATCAAGTTGCATACTCTAAGTAAGCTAAATGCTAAAATACATTGGGGAATAGACACTCTCTACTTTAAGACTCAATTAAAATGGAATTTATTTTCATTCTCTTTTTACTCAAACCTCAGCCACAGAAGCTAGCCAACAGTGATAGGGGCAAAACCAAAATAAAAAAAAAATACAACTTGATTTCTGCACATTTATACACATAAATGTTTGTTGTCTTCTTTGCGTCGGTAGTCAGTATCCTTCGTCTTTCTTTACTTTTTACTTCACTTCTATCATGCTTAGACAATGATTTTAAATATACTTTCTATATTTATTATTGTGTGTGTGTGTGTGTGTGTGTGTGTGTTTACTAGGCATACTCTACTTCTGCTTAATACCCGGATGGGTCATAAGCTGCTGCGTGATCAGCCGTAATAGTTGGTGGTGGAGGACCTCGCAAAAGCGTGAGGTCAGTCATTCGTGTACGTCTATGTATATACACGTATGTAATATAGAACAATACACACTTATACATACATACTTTATACATTTTGACAATATATGTAAGTTGTTATTGTGGTATCAATATGAAATAAGCTACAGTTGTCCCAAAGCTTCACCGGATATGTTACTAGGTGAAATGAGTATCCGCTTAGAATAATTAAATGAACATGTTGGTGTGTTTCTGTGCGTTGCATGCATATATTCAAAATTTCTTTGCGTGTTGCTTAGTTTACCACATGTCCGCTCCTGTTCACTTGGAGGGCTTATAGAATATACTCGTAATGTACATATTTTTACTCGTAGCTTGTGGAGTGATAAAATAATAGTGATAATATGCCATGCTCTATTAAATCTTCTAAAACCGCAACTATATAAAATAATGTTAGTGATTTATTTTTGGTAGTGCCTACCACTTTGAAAAACTACAAAAAGAAGTTGGCTAAAGGATTTCAAGAATATAGAAATACGTATATTAAAACTTTTTATTTAAATAATTTTTATGTATTTCAAATTGTTTCATGTTGCTTAATTTTATTATTTATCTCATTCCTAAATGATGACGAAATAGCTGAGTGGACTGCCATTCGGAAGGCCAGGGTTCGTGTTCAAGATAATAGAAAACTATGTTTTCTATTGCGGTCGCGCTATATATTATATTTTTTATTTTTTGTTATCTTATTTTATTTTATATCAATATTATATTATTTTCCATTTCCTTATATTTTTTATTTTCTTAATTTTTTTAATTTTATTTCGTTTAATTTAATTTGATTTAATTTGATTTAATTTTATTTAATTTATTTTTTTTATTTAATTTATTGTGTTTTATTTAATTTTATTTTATTTTATTTTTAAATACTTTATTTTATTTTATTTTGTTTTAATTTACTTTATTTTATTTTATTTTATTTTATTTTATTTTATTTTATTTTATTTTATTTTATTTTATTTTATTTTATTTTATTTTATTTTATTTTATTTTATTTTATTTTATTTTATTTTATTTTATTTTATTTTATTTTATTTTATTTTTTCTTCAAATCGAAACAGGTACTTTGAGCCCGAATTTAGGGAGTTTTTTATAAAACTACTCATTGATGCTTAAATGCCTTCAACGACTTTATTATGAGTGCTAAGTCAAGAAGGTACAAAATGTCGCCGTATTTACTTTGGCGCGACAGTTTCGAAACTTGTGCGAGAGTGATTAAACTTTAATTGAAGTTTAAGTAAATTTTTTTTGAAATAAGATTGTATTAATGCGATCTTTCTCGGTTTATTTTGGATTTTGCAATTTTGCTTTTTATTATTAATGAACTATGTATATACGTGTATATGTATATTTTTTTTTTTTTTTTGTATCTACACTATTAGCCTTTCAACTATTAAATATGATGCCAACTTTTCATAACATTGTATAAAGTACGAGAAATATCTGAGAAAATGTTTAAATAGTTCAATAATTTGAAACACATTTGAACAAGAGTAGCAAAAGCACATACATATGTATGTTCATCAGCAATTGAATTTCTCATCATGGCTAACTCGATTATCGCTACTGAATATTTAAGCAGCATACAATTTCTATATACTCATATGTATGTGTATTGGTATAACATGCTGACTTACACACATTTGCATGAATAGATGAAATATATACCATACACGTACATAAGATACATTTTTGCATCTGCTTGAATATTTACACAGTTATTTTATGCATTTACATAGTTACTCAAGCATACATATCTATCCACTTACAATAGCATAGGCACTACTTTTCCACGACTGGAAGGCAACAAAAAAAGTACTAAAGCAGCTGAGACTATTTAAGCAATTCAGCAGATTGCTTTATTATTAGCAGAGTGGAACGAGGAGAAACTGGATGAAATGAAGTCATATTAGCAGCACACTTGACTCAATATACACGTATATATGTATTTTGTGTGTGTATGTGTGAATGTTTATACATAATTTTGGACGCATCCGAAATTCATGCAAGCTACCAATATACACAACGGAGTCATGATTTTCTTTCAATGCATGGGAGGTTAGATTAACCTGTAGGAACACATCAAGAGAGACAGAGAAAGACAAAGGAAGACGCTTTCCAAACTCTTCCAATAATTTCAGACTCGTGATGAATTTGAAGTTGATGGTGAATAGATTTAATTTAAATTTTACTATGAAATTATTATTCAAAATTCAATTCAATTTTAATTTTCTGCCAATAGGAGTTCCTTTTATCTTCCCTTAATGACTACCTATAATTGTTAGAAATGTAGAATTAGGGCTATCAACTCGTAGTGTGATAAAAACCTAACCATAAGCTATCAAATCAAAATGTGAAACTTGCTAGAGTATGTCTTTACTCACCATTTTAGTAAAAGTGTCTTCGAGGACGTGTTCATATACTTACACCCGCTCTCCCCTTTCTTTCTCGTTGACCTTCTCTAGTTCTCTCCCTCTCTATCTCTCTCTCTCTCTCTCTCTCTTCCTCGTTGTCTCTTTATTTCTCCCTCTTTAGCGCAGCATGAGTTTTTGGAAATTGTTTGAAGAAAATCTGCCACTTATCCTTTCAAATCTAATATCTAGATATTTAGAGAGAGAATGAAATTTAGGATCAGGACATATTTATTAATGGAATAGTAATGTCAATGAGCTACTATTTCTCCTAAAATTAGGTAAATCTCTTCTACTTCTACAAAGAGAAGATAACCGATTTTCGGCTCCTCCAGCGATTCGTGGTTTCCATCTTGATGTTTTCAGCAAATGAAGAGATCTACTGTTTATTTTAAGCCCCCTATGAACGGCTGATAGTTTTTTATGAAGAACTTCTTATTTCATGTCATGTCGGGTGACCGCAATTAGAAAAATTAATTTTGAATGTTGGTCAAACCAGGTTACAAACTTTGGCTTTCCGAATGGCCGTACGCAATACTAATCACTCAGTTATTGTAGCCGCTTATTGTTTAAGTTGATTGGGACTATCCTAACGAAGGATTTATATTTCAAAGAAAATGAATGTCGTCGACGTTGAAAGATGTACATGCAGCAATTGAAATAGCTTAGCATGAAATGATAACGTCTACGATGGATAGGCAATGTCGTCCGATTGGATGAAAACACTTCAGCTTTAAAAGTATGAGATATTTTACCGTGTACTTAAAGAAAGAGAGAAACCTTTTCTCGTTCAAAATTTACAAATCTTTACTGGTCTCTTCTATGGGCTTCCATTGGCGAAAGGAATAAACGATTTGCATGTTGTTTTTGATTTGGTTGTAAACGCGTAAACAGTACCGGCGTCATTACAAAAGAAAAATCAGTATAGAAGCGCCTAGAGCTTGTAGGGGCTTCTTGGTGCGAGTGAGAACCTCCCATATGGCATTGTACTTTTGCAAACCTTAGTTCATTTGTCATTTCTCAGTCAAAAGCTGAGTCTGAGACTTACAACATCTGGCTCGAATAAAACCATCGTCTTGTAAACGTACTTATCAAAAACAAATTACTCAAGCTTTTCTTGTTAGCTGAGTAATAATTTTATTTTTTTTCGCATTTCATATAGAAAACCGGGTTCAACCGCATATCTGAAGAAAGAGCTTATAGTCTAGGCAGTTAAAACGTTCTTAGTTTCATTCACTTGGTAGCACAAATCGCTTACAGCAATTGGTCTGAAATCACGAGGGAGACCATCAAAGCGTAAGAGAAGCGCTAGGCAATTCGCTGCTTCTACAACTGGATGCTAAGTCAATGCATCATCGCAATCAAGTTTAACGAGCCTGTGGGCACTAAGCAGTGAAAGAAGTTTAGAGATCTACCGCTTTCTCTAGGCACTGAGAGTTTTCTGAGGCACCTTACCACCTCAAAAGACAAGGACTAGTCGAATTACATAAGTAAAAAGTTTCGAAAACTAAAATTTAGGAGCTAGATTGCAGAAAATCGTTTGAAACCATGTGATATGATACGGAAGTCTTGTTTGAAGGCTCGTAAAAGAGAAGATGGTTATGTTTCTGGTTCTTACTGAAAACTCTATGAGATAGATTTGGAACCTACTATGGAGATATTCATATGCCTCTCACCAATCTCCGTTTACTAAACTTACCTTAACCTCCGCACATGAGTTAACTTAATTTCCTACAGACCTACAAGTATCTTCCGAAACACATAAGCACATAAATATATGTATGTATGTGTGTTGGTGAATGTACATGTATACTAAGCTATAAAATGTGTGCATAAATATGTGCAAATTAGACCAGAGATGAGAACTTGTTTCCTCGATTATCTCCCACAAGCCAATAGTGGCTTTTATTAACTACCATAATATCGTGCTAAGCCAATGTGCCCAAACGTGCCAGATACGTTAGAGTCATTGTGCCATGCATATCTCCTACATATCTGCAAACAAAGTAGAGTAAAGTAAATGCAATTTGTCGACAAGCAATGCCCCAAAAAGTTTCCCCCTCTCCTGTCTATAGTTGCTTGATGGCGATACCAGTATTAAGAGCAAAAAACCACAAGGCCATTGGGCGCGTGAGACACACTTAATATGCACACTTAAACAGAAGAATCTGTTGGATGGTAGATAAGTGTAAAACGTAAGTAAAAAAAAAACTTAATTAACCGAGGAAATTAGAGGACCATCCGGTTGTGTTTTGCAGCTAATTTATATGAGCGTGTTTGAGACATGAACTCGCCATATGGACTAATAAGTGCCACGTCAGCGATCAAGTGTTAAGCTGTTTCATGTGTGACGATTAGTTTTGAGCTACACTCAAACGATGTATTGAAGAGAGGTGTAGATGAGATATTGCTCTCCCGCGAAAGGAGATCTTCGTCAGACTATAAAAAGACGTCGTCAGTCAAAACCCTATTTAAGAGCTTCCAATGATTGAGGGAAGAAAATGCAAGCCTAAATACCTTAATAAAATCGAAATTGTTGCTTGAGAAAAAACACCTTAGGGTTTCCAAATCCAGCGGCCTGGAAGGTCGTAATGATTCCAAATAGACTTCCAAACAGATGCTTAAGGGCATGTTGAAACTGGAGCATTGAGCCTATCTCCAAAACCTTAGCAACTAGAGATAATGATGATAATTTTATTAAGGTTGTGAGTAAATACTGCACAAAGAAGTAATCAAACTCTAGAAATTTTCAGAACATACTCCGGAATAGCAGCTACATCCAAAGAAATATGACTCGGGTCCTTAATAGCTCTCTCGCACGCTTTAAGTTAGTAAAGCCGGTTCATAATGAGGTATAGAGTTCCGGAATGCTCAAAGCGAGCTCTGAAATAGTACCTGCATCCATAGAAAGGTGATTCGTAGACGAGCTAACTCTAACATAGGAAAGTTCCTTGCTTTGGTAATTCTGAAGCAACTATGCGAAAAACATCATAGAGCAGTAATCAGTTCTGGAATGCTCAGGAGCTTGGAATTGCGTGTAAGTCTAGTGAAAGTTTTAATGGTAACTCCGAAAATTCTTGAGACTATAATTTCAGAGCAAATGCTCATTGGAATAATGAAGTTCCGGCGAATCGTACAATTAGCAAAGAACTCAATAACTTCAGACATATAGGAGTTTTGGTACTTTAATAACCGCAAGATGACGATGGTTCGGGATAAACGTTCATCTTAGAGTTTAATATACAAATTTAATTAATACAATTAATAAAAATTTCAAAATGAAAGAACTTCCAGAGTTCTGAAGAAGGAAAGTCGGGAGTGTACTCTCTCTCTCACTTCTCTCACTTCACTCTCTTCCTCTTTCCTCTATTCTCTCACTTCACTCTCCCCTTCTCTCCTCTTTCCCTCTCACTCTCTGCCACTCTCTCTTTTCTTTCTTCTCTCACTTCTTTCTTTCTCCCTCTCTCTTCCTCTTTTTCTCTATCGCTGCCTTTCTCTTTCTATCTCGCGCTCCCTCTTTTCGCCTCTCATTCCCAACTACCCAACTTTTACTTCCCTCTTTGTTACTGAACTGAACTTACTCATCTCCTCCCATCAAGATGCAGTGCAGTGCAGAACAAAGTGCCAAGTAAAAATCGTCCGTAACTCATAAGAGAGAACATTAGACTAGTACCATCATATTTAGGAGTAGTTCAATATTATTCCCAATACAGCACATTTACCTTCAGGTTACTTGACTTATGAATAAACAGCATCAAGGGAAGTTATAACAATTACGCATCCGGATACTCGGGACATAACATAACATAACAAGCGCAAAATCAACCGCAATGTTAAAATGTACGTGTATGCCAGCGTTTGTACGTGAATTTTGTGTAGCAATCTCTTGTTAACATATTGTGGAAAAATATTTTTAATCTTTTGGGTGTATGTAAGGTTTTGTATGAAGAAAAAGGAAAATAACTGTAACTTATTAAACAAGTTTTGATTTCAAAGAAATTTTTTAGCCTAGCAAACCAATACTGACTCCAGCAATACCTGAAGTTATAGCTCAATTGATGCTTTGCAATGCATTGGAGCTCGTCAGTCTTGATTCTCCATTGGACAAATTTTGGGTAACCTAAATCAACTCAAATTTTATTACTATCCTCAATACTCAATGAATTTTAAACACTTGGCTTTATCTCTTTAATGGATTCCTCCTCATATTCTGGTGTAAGTTTTTCACAAAGAATCTCCCATACGGTACCACTTGAGTTAAGATGAAAAAATCTTATGGACAGGATTTTCATGGGCGAATCCCTGCTGTATCGGAAGAAACTCGATCCTTTTCTGAAGCGAATGGAGACAGGTGATGAAAAATGAATCATTTACAGCAACTCTAAGCATAAATGGTCGTGGTCGATGGGCACTGAGCCGGCGCAAACGGTGTCCAAGGCGAAATTGATAGCCAGGAAGGATATGTTGTATGTGTGACGGGATTGGTACACTATGAATTGCTCACCTACGGCTGTCAGCACTAGCCCAGAAGCGCCAAGCTTTGGCCAACGCTAGACTACAAATATCGATAGTGACCCGCAGGTAACTCGACTAGCCCAGAACTTATTTAAGCGAAGTAGGAAGTTGAAAAATATGAAATAACGGAAATTGCGGAAAGCAATTAAGTATAAAGTCGTTAATCTTCTGAAAATTTTCCTAGGGCTTTTCTTAAACGAAACTTTTTACGGATATTTCTTCAGTTCCTGGAGTCGACATAATCCACGCTTCCGCACCATATAGCAGGACGGACACGATGAGCGAATTATAGAGCTTGATCATTGTTCGCGATTGCCTACTGAGTCCAAAGGAGCATCAGTTTGCAAGAGTAATTCTGCGTTGTATTTCAAAATTGACATTATTGTTTGTATTAATTATGATTTCAGATAGACGAAATTGTTTAGTATCTCAACGTTATGACTTTTAGCCTGAGAAGCAAGACGTGAATGTCAACATCTCAACTATCGATCAGTTGGTTTTTAGTTGAGTTCGTTATTATGATTCACAACCAGGCACAATGAATTGATATTAGCAGTCAAATATAAACACCACCAGCAGTGCTCTTGTGGCGAGTGGTTAAATTTGAGAAAATATTGTAATTATTTATTTAAAAAATATATTGGGTGTATGCATTAATTCGTGCGGTTTTTTCGAAAATTAAGACTTTATTGTGAAAAAATTGTTATACATTTAATGTTCAAAGTATTGCCCATCGAAAGCTATGATATTTGCCTATCTTTCTGGCAGTTTGTGGATCCCATCCCAAAAGAACTTCTCCGGCTTGGAAGTCAAGAAAGAATCGAGCCACTTTCTGATACCCTGTTCTGAAGTGAAGCGTACTCTGGTGAGGGCATTCTGCATTGATCTGAACAAGTGGTAATCGGAAGGTGCTATATCTGAGCTATAAGGCGGGTGAGGTAGAACTTCCCACCCACAGTTTTCCAAATAGTTTTTTGATGAAAAATTATTGATTCGTGTCTGTTCGCATATTCTGGTCGTTTTTCCGCGATGGCCTTTTTCAATCGAATCAATTGTTTTCGGTAGAGGTCCCCATTGATCGTCTGATCCGATTTCAATAGCTCATAATAGAGCACACCCTTGTGGTCCCACCAAATATATAGCATAACCTTGGCACCATGGATATTCGGCTTTGCCGTGGAGATCGATGGTTGGTTGGGCTTTACATATGATCTCTTGCGCTTTGGGTTATCATAATGAATCCACTTTTCATTGCCAGTGACAATCCGATGCAAAAATGACTTCTTTTGGTGGCGTCGAAGCAACATTTCCGACATGCAGAATCGACGTTCGACGTCTCTTGGGTTTAATTCATAAGGCACCCAATTTCCAAGCATCTGAATGAATCCTAATGATTTTAATCATCTGGAAACGGTTGCTTGATCAACTCCTAATACTTTTGCAAGTTTTTCTTGCGTCTGGCATGCATCTGTGTGGGGCAATGTCTCCAATTCTTCGTCTTGAAATTTTTTCGGCTGTCCGGGTCGTTCTCCGTTGTCTAAGTCGAAATTGCCACTTTTAAACCGTGCAAACCACTTTTGGCACGTTCGTTCGGCTAAAGCATGGCCACCATAAACGTCCATTAAGATACGATGGCTTTCGGTAGCACTTTTCTTCATGTTAAAGTAATGAAGAAGAACTCCCCACAAAAACACTTTATCTGGTACAAATTTCGACATTTTCACATGAATGACTGAAAACGACGCGAAATAACAGTACCTTTGAAATGAATATAGCCGCAGATGAACACGACGCGAAATAATACTAGTAGAGCCCTCTCTTAGAAAACCGCACGAATTGTATTAAATATACAAAAAAAATAAGTAAATAATTTCAGGAAACTATCAAAACACAACAGGGTCTCCATTTTTTGTTCCTTTTAAAGTTGTCTACTTGATGATCCATCTTTGGTAGAGGAAAAGAACAATGCGGACCTAGTCGGCAAGAAATTAGGGACAACTGGGCAAAATTGGATTTAACTGGCTTGGGGCGCCATAAAAAACGTCAATATTACCTCTTATTATTTCAATTTCTTTATACAATACGATGCAAATTCAAAATAGTATAAAAGTTATGCATAATCTCTGAGAAATGAGCATTATCATTCGGATGGTCGGGATCGAATCGTGATTGGACTAACATCCAAAAAATTATCGAAAAAAATTTTTCTAATTGCAGTCACCACTCGGATATGTAATAAAACCTCCGTTCGGAGGCGTCCCAAAATAAATTGGTAGATTATTTTATTTGTTGGAAAAACATCAAGACGCATAATATTGTACAAATTGGAGGAAATCTCGCTCGCTGCTCGATAAGTTACCTACCGGTAGAGTTGATTTTTTATGGTACCTGGCAAGATTTGTACGAAAAATTATAATTATGATTCAATTTACTTGAATATTTGATGAATAGATAGCATTTTATCGAAAAAATCATACTTATTTTACTTTAAATTCCTTTTTATATAGAAAGCGGACCGATTTGAAAAGACCAGAAAGTTTCCGGAAATTGTTTTTTTTTCGATATTCGCGGCTTCATGAATTCATTCCAACGGAACAGACGGTCAATAAAGAGTATTATTTGAGCATTTTGAGGCGTTTGCGCGTAAACATCCGTAGTAAACGGCCGTAGTTGTGGGCCAACAATTCATGAATTTTATCATGACGATAATACGCCATTGTACCGAGCTGTAGTTGTGAACGATTTTAAGGCGTAAAACTCGTTTAATACCCTCGATTAACCACCGCATTTACCGGATTCGGTCCCGTCCGACTTTTATTTATTTCCAAAACTCAAGTTACCACTCCGTGGAACTCGTTTCGACTCGATTGAGACCGTAAAAGAAACTTCGCAGAGAAAACTGAGGCCTACTGATTTCAACAGCTGCTGCAAACAAACTAGTTGACAAATCGCGTTCATAGTAATTAAGGACAGTGCTACCAACTTAATAAAAAAAAGGCGCTGAAAAATATTCAGCACGGGCAGTTTAAATAACAATTTCTGGAAACTTTCTGGTCTTAATGTATTTACATATTCATAGTTCGTTTTAGTTTTGGTTCCTGGAAATGAACCAGAGACCTGGAACCAGTTCGATTTTGTATGATATAGATATAAGCATAGATCGTGCGCAGGTATGCTCGCTTCGCATTTTAACTATTTTCCGACTGCGGGTTACACGCTAATCTTAAACATTAAACTTAAATATGAATATGCATAGATCCAAGTTGAAGGGGAATTTTAAAAAAATTTAGAAAGCCACAACAACGTCCCGCCAGGCCTATATTTTAAATATTTGCTAACTCAACAATTAAACAAAAACACAATTAATTTCCAACCGTTCAGATATTTCAAAAAAAATTTAAAATTTGAACTAATGTAAATTGTCACTATTTGATCAGAAATATTGCGTTAAAGCTAGCACACAGTCTGGGTTATAACTCCTCCTACTTTTTATTACCACATTCATATTACACACAGTAATACTTTTAGTATAGCTTAAAACAGCATTTTTCTACGTTCATTGGAAAAGTAGGTAAGCATAAGTTGAACTAATGGGAAAAAATTTGGAAAAAATGTGTTTTAATTAAGCGCTAGATATCGCCGTTTGATATTTTGAAGTCAAAAAATACTGTGATTCCCCCAATGACGGCGCAATTTTCTATTTTTAATTCTATTTTTATTGAATGAAACTAAGAGAACATTAATGTACATATTTACATAATCATAAACATATGTATTTGAACATTTGTCTGAGCGCGAGTGTACTTAATAATTGAATAAAGAACAGCTACGTCAACACTAAATAATTATAACTATATTATATAAATCGCACACTAAACCAAAAAAATGACACAACTCCAAATTTTTCAAAATCGTTTTTACTCCACACAAGCCAGTACACAGAACACAACTGGAGTAACCGCAGTAATTCTTTTTTAACGACAGTCTACCTTAATGTGAAAAACACCGTTATGCTTGTTTTCATGCTACTGGTGATGTTTGAACAGCATCAACTGCATGTTGGCTCTTCTGCATATTTGAGATTTTTTCTGAGTTGTGAAGTTTTTTGGCTTTAATGTGTGATGTTATAAATAATGACGGTTTAAAAAAAAGTTTCCACTAGCATACACAAGTACATATTAATTGCCTAAAATTCGCACGACACTTAAGTAAACAAAAGTGCACCTAATTTTTAATTAATATTTCTTTCGTGAAATGAACTTAGATCACTTTTCGCAAATTATGTAAACATATATAAACATGCGCTTTTGGCATGACAAAAAATTCGGTATAAATATCATTTCAGTCTGCATTCTACGGCATAGTCGAACGTTCTTTGGCTTCTCAGAACACAAATCGGCTTAAGCAAAGCAATGAAATTTTTGCCTATACTTTTCTTAACGGTTTTGGTCCTAGCGACCACAACCATATTTAGCACCCAAGCTGCCACAACTGAAGCGAGCACTGAAAGCAGCACCGATACCACCGTCACAGACACTACAGAATCAGATTCAACTACCACCACTGAAGCAACAACAACCGAAACATCAGCATCGTCTGATGATACGTCCGATTCAGAAGCAGCAGCGAGATTAAGAAGGAGGTTAAGAAGACTAAGGAGGCAAAGAAAACTTGAGGCAAAGAGGAGAAAACTTGCTGCACAAAGAAGACGAAGAGCTATACAAAGAAGAAGAAGAAAAGCTGCCCAAAGACGGAGAAATACTAACACAATAAGACGCTCCAACAGCGGCAACAGACGCCGAGTCGGCAGGCGGAGAATTCGCCTTTAACTACACTATTAAAAGTTTCGAGTTTTTTAGAAATCACATCAATGTATGTTCTTAATTTCAATATCGAATAGTTTTGATTACTTTCGAACACACATTTTCCTCTTGAAACCAAATTGCATGAATAAATAAATTTATTACGAGTTTTTAAATTAAAATTATTTACTTTTACATTTTGTTAAAAAAAATTCTACAAAAAAACAGCAAAAAATTAAATCCGCAGAATAATAACAACAGGTACGCTTGGTGCTTATATTCAAAATTTCTGTCAATTTTTCATCCCTCTCCTTAAGGTCCATTTCCGGGAAACGAAATTATTCTACTTGGTCATATCATCCAAAATTTTAAATAATTCGAAGCATAAATACATATTAGCCTTAAAACAGATCGGTCTAGTGCATGGAAAATAAAAATTGAAGTAAAAAGAACTGCAAATACGATTTTTTCGAAAGACCAGTCCTTGATCCACATTCCTAATGTTTTTGATTGTTAAAATTTTTCCTGAAGTTCCACAAATATTTCAAGATCAGAATTAGACAAATCAATATTTTCGCCGATTCATTTACTCGTATATATCTAAGGTAAACACCAGCTAAGAGTAAATAGGCTTTATTCTACAAATTTTCTCCGATAAAACACAAGTCAGGCAGCTGACTACGCCCAAACTCTTAATTCGAATCTGCGATGTTAGCAATTGGACCGTCTGATGGAAGCAGTCGTCCAGAAGCTCCCAGCTTTGGCTAACACGAGGAGAATTGTGCTTCATCAGGACAACGTCAGATCACACCGACGTAAAGACGCGGTATAAGCTCTGTGGGCTTGTTATCCAGCTATTTCTGTGAAAATCGATTTTGTCAAGAGGCATAATGATATTATACTTTCAAAATGAAAAAAGGTTATCGAGCAAACGGTGCATATTTGACATAAATCGGATAATTCTAACTATGGTAATAATTCTTTAAATCTAGTAAGAGGAACTCCATTATATTTACACTACAGCAATCAAATTACGCACGAAGCTCAGACGAAACAATGTGTTTACTAGGCAGTTCGTTATCGGACAAAAGTATGCACGAACAGCCATCAACATAAACTAAACTAACATTCGATTGGTTTAAGAACTGCAGCCTCATGATCATCCTATGTGATTTCACTTTGTTCAATAGACTGAGAATCGTTTTGCAGAAGAAGCACATTTTTACCAAAATCTTCTCTCTTTTCCAATAAATCACATTTTAAGCACGTAGGTTGTCCTCATTAGCCATTCTCAGAGATTATTTGCTTTCAAAAATGGCATGAACAATGTGTGGCTTCAAAAGGACGCTATTACGTACCACACAATCGATGTTACAATCGATCTTTTAAGCACGGTGTCCAAATATTGCGTAACTAACCAAAACAGCAAAATCAACTGACCCAATCGCAGCTAGGATTTAACTATGTTGGTCTTTTCTTTGAGGAGAGCTGTTAAGGGGGGACATCTGAGTAACTCAAAAAAAATAAGCGGATTTTCTGGAATTTTTTTTGACCAAACGAAAGAGCCAATCGAAATTTTGTAAAGTAGGTTTTATAATATGCGATCCGATGTACAAAATATGATTTTTTGAAAGATATCGAAGACAAAATGGCGGCTGTGCAGCATTTCTTCGTAGGCCCTATTTTTGGGAAGGGGGTCCATGGCCGGAAAGCTAACGTCCTTAATTTTTGATCTGGAACAAAAAATAAAGTTTTGTTAGTTTCCATACATCAACAGCTATCGACACACGTAGGATTTTTTCGATATATTCATTTTTCGCAAAATGGTGCGTGATCGAAAAAAAAGTTCAAATTTTCACGAGGAAAAAAAGTCCAAAAATTGTTTATAAAAAAAAAAGTAAGCAATATAAAAAAAAATTATACGTGTGTCGATAGAGGAAGGAATTTTGAATATACTATCAAAATTTCAGATCGATCGGTTAAGATTTGCTCGAGTTATGTTTCCGGCCGTCTAAAAAAAAGTGGTTTCGAGAAAAACGCGTTTAAAGTTATTATATATATGGTATATAGAATATGCCTATGAGGCATTGCCGCAGAATGGAAAATTTGGACATTTAGACACTTTTGCCGGATTCTATCTTGTGGTATATTATTTTTAAGATCCTAAAGCATCTTTTAAACGAAAAAAAAATTTTTTGATTTTTTCAAAATTTTACTCAGATAGTGCTATGCCAACCATTCAGTGACGATGGGGTGCGTTTAAAAATTAGTACGACAGTCAGAACAGCAGCGGCAGTCATCTGAGTGAAGTGATGTTCCAACATTAACCGGGGTTGTGAGGCACTTCAAATTCGATATTATTGATAATACTTTCTTCAAATTTGGACATTTTATTTAGAATTGCTCAACAAAGCGTATACTGTATATTTACACTTCCAGGTACTGGCATCCTGTAAGCGGAAATCAAGATTTCTTCCACATCTTCTTAGTCATGAGGAAATGCTAAAATTAAACGTTTTCCAACTAATTCAGATTACTTGAAAATTTAAATTTAGAGAATTTCTGTAACATAAAAGCACCCTTTTCCTTCAAAACTTGATAAAAATTAATCCGAAATTTACTTTTTTTCTAGTAAAACGGAGTGATTACTTTTTTCTTGTATATGTTTTTTATTTATATTGTAACTATTATTTTATATTTATAAACATATCGATCTGACTGCATTCTTTAAACATCTTATTGTGATGTTCTTGGCACTTTTCCGATATCTTGCCTACAAGTGAGTTAGCAATAGTTAATAATTGGTATGTAAGGTTAGTTTTTAATTAAATTATATTTACATATCTATGAACAAGATAACTTACAATATGATATCGCGCCCAACTGAAGTAGCAAATGCAAAATTGTCATTAAGAAGCCGTAGTCTCCTTTACAACCCGAAAAAACCGTTCTATCAGCAAGTTTTTTTTTAAAGAAAGGAGTGGTAAACGACATTTTCAGACAATAATGTACTAAATTTAAGCTTCAAAACAAACAATTTTTAGTATCAAAAATTATTTGAATTTTCCAAAACTGTGATGAGTTTTCTGAAGTGGCTGCAGTTTCAACTCATGAAATGATGCCGGTGATGGAAGTGGTGCGATGCATCTGAAACAGTTGAACCAACCTTTTTTTTTAATACTGAAGCTAGATCACTTTGACTTTTTTTACTAGGGCATACAAAGATTCTTTTTGCTATCACCGGCATTGTTTTCTAAGCTTGTTAAAAATGAGAAGTCGAGAAAACGCACTTAAAGCAGACTATTGCCTCAAATTTACATTTAATTTATATTTTTTATGATAATTTTTTTTTAATTACCACTTTTACATACTATCCATGACTCATCTTAATTTTGAGAATAACAAAGCATTTGAAAATATTATTATTTATTTTGAGTGGTATAGAAAGGTTGAATGGTTGAGGAGTGGCTTACCTCAGATTTTTAACTTGGTTGTCCCAGCAGTTGCGACCATCTTCTGTGCCAGTTTCTTAAAAGCGCTTTATTAAAACCTCCTGAGTTTCGAGCGCTTTAATATAACAATTTTTATTAGAAAACGCTAAATATATCTTGAATAAATTTATTGTTAAATTAAACAAAATAAAATAAAATAAGAAAATTTGCCGCCTAAATGCCGGGTTCTGCAGATAAGTTTGGTAATATTCATTTTATTAGAGATCATACTTTATGGATCTGAAATATTCGTTTATCTGCGACGAGGTATAAAAAGTTATGATCCAAGGAAAATTTATATATTTTCTAAAAGAACCGATTTGTTTTTAATTGAAAAGGGCTCAAATTTTTTAAACAGTATACGTAAAAGACCAAAAAAATGTTATCGAGGTATTAATTGAATTATTATTATTTGTATAAGCCGCATAAAATGGACTAATACGGTGGTTTGACAAATGTCCTTTATCCAGACAGTTTTGTGCAGGCATCAATCATGAAATTTTCAAGCAAATAAAATTCAACATCATTGCTCAATTTTGAGTGGTCATATCTCAGGAATAAGTTGTTTGATTTAATCGCGGTAAAGCATTTCTGATGGCCTAATGTATCTTAAATAGAATTAATTAACAAAAAATTATCTGACTATCGATTTACAATCAAAATCTATAACTCAATCTATATTCCTCCTACGTTCTAGATGTCTTCAGATAGCGCTTTTTTGCACTCATTGGTAACTAAACTAAATGAAAAATATATATATTTAAGTTAAATGCTGAGTATAGCCGCTCTATTTTCTTGAATCAAACCGGGGAATCACTGAGCACCAGTGTCAACACAAACTTTCTAATTATTTTCTTCTTCTTTTTTTTTTTTGACGAATAAACTTAGCAAAGAAGAAACAAAAAACCAAAAACGGATTGATGTCAGAGCCGATTTCTCGTGCAAAATATCCAACAAGTATTTAATTATTTACATAATAATTGTTTAAAATTCAGGAGACACCTAAGTAAGCAAATCTACAGCGAACTAATTTGTTCTCGACATATTGACTTATATGACTTTCACTAAATTATGGACCCATTTAAACATTTGTACATACCACCTATGTGCAGGGCGATAGTAAGAAAAAAATATCATTTCAACATATACGGCTCCCAAGCAATTTACTAATTAATATTTATACCAGTTTAATTCTTCAAGGTTAATAACCAAAAGAAAGCTACTAATAGACACTATTCCGTGATGTCAAAAGTCCAGCTCACGCAACTACTGAAGCCAGCTGACCACTCCCAATGTCATCCATACATAGATTGGATGCTTAAATAAAAAACAGCGATTTTTCGAACGAAATTTTCTTCAGCGGCACATCTCTCACTCGGGAAATACGTCAATTAGCAAAATGGCCACATTTGAGGTCTCAAAAATTCTAAAATAAATGAAGAGAGGTCATTATATTCACAAAAAAACTTACTGTCTAATACGTTTTTTGGTTCGGAGGTACGATAGAATCTTACTTCTTAGAAAACGACAACGATGAGGCTTTCACTGTCAATTAGGCACGTTTTTTATAATCGTACGCTATCCGACTCTTTTTGGCCTGTAGTTGAAGAACACGACTTGGTTAATATGTGGTTTCAGCAAGATGGCGCCACATGCCACACAACATGAGCGAATATGGCTTTATTGCGAGAGAACTGTTAAACTTTTTTGTTACGCAATAGAACGTGCTTATTTTGATAAAACTTTAACTCTTGAGCATATAAAACCCAACATTGGTTCTGGCTGAGATTTCGTCCAATATGTACCAAAAAACGGCCGAAATTTATCTCAAACGGATCGAAGTTAGCGAAAATTTGCGAGGCGCTCATTTGAATGATATAGTGTTTCACATACGAGTATAACGCCAAAGTTCTAAATTAAGAATTAAAAAGAAATTTAATGGAAAAAAAAATATTTTAAATCCATTTCACTTACGTTTATTTTCGAAACCCCATGCACAATAGTACCTTATGGACACAGCAATTCTCCAAAGACTTGTAGGTATACCTTAAACTGCATAAGAAATAACTGACAGATTTTGTTAATAAAAGCATTAAAGCGTTGTTGGTTTCAAAAAAATATTTCTCGGTGTCAAACTTAACAGTGCTAGCCTTTAAAATGAGCCATCAAATGACGTCAAAGTCATGTTTTCAAACTTTTATTTTATTCTCATTTAAGGGATGTGGCTAAAAAAAGTTTTATAATTTGCGCATTGGTTTCTAACACATTTGCTTCAATTATTTATTTGTTTTTTTTTTTTTTAAACCAGCTAAAAATAATAACAACTACACCATACAGATCACATTCTTCTATTTGCTCAGCGATTTTGCGTTATAACTCCTCCTACTCCTCATTATTCACGTACATTCTTTATTTTGGTGGAGTAACTCAGCATAAGGTACAAAAGAATAAAAATAATTTACATTAAAAGTAAATTTTAAAGTCTTTTTGTTATCAAACAGTGCTTCCCCCAATGACGGCGCAGTTTTATTTATATATTTACGTATATTTTTAAAATAATAGAACATTTGTAAGTATGAGGGCTTTTATACGAATATAGACTAAATCTATTCACTACTTTTCATGAAAAATATTCTACGATTATTTAAATATATGAATTTATATGAATGATAGTGGAAGGGAGGTGACACTAAAGACAGCTCATTTGTTTTCGACAAATGAAATTTAAGTACATATATGTGTATATACTAGTATAAATATAATATATATTTATATACATATGTACGCATGTGTTTATACGCTGATGGCTACAAATTGGGTATAAATATCATTGGGATCACCATTGCAAGCATAGTCGAAAGTTATTTAGCTTTGCTGAATAATCAATCGGTTACTAAAATGAAATTCGTTCATCTTTTTTGCGCAATAGTTGTGGTCCTTGCGACCTCAGCGATATTCACAAACGCAGCTGATAATACAACTTCAACGAATTCAACTTCATCGAATTCAACAACCACTACAACCGAGGCAACCACAACAACGACAACAACAACTGAAGCAAGCACAACAAACTCATCATCATCGTCATCGTCATCCTCATCATCAGCCGCTTTGAGGCGTTTGAGGAGAAAATTAAGACGGTTAAGGAGAAGAGCAAGACGCGCTGCAAGAAGGAGAAGACGTGCCGCCCGCAGAAGAAGACTAGCTGCTGCAAGGAGAAGAAGAAGAACAAGTAGTTTAAACCAAAGGCGTAGAAATAGTCGCTCCGGCACCGGTAACAGACGACGATCACGTAGCGGTGTTCGCAGGCGTCGCAATTAATTGTTCAATTTATGGCCTTTATTTCACTATGGAAAAATTTTTATTGATGCCGAGAGCACGTTATCCTTTTGAAAACCAATTTGGATTAAATGTTTAATTCATTTTAATTAAAAAAGAAAATATTATAAATCGAAATGCCGAAAATTTGTAATAAATATGCATTCCAAAATATTTAAGGGCTTTGATGATTTATTCAGAATTATAAGTAGGAATGTGGGGATTAATAGAAAGTTTCAGTTTGCCTTCCTCTTCTAAGTTTTTTTTTTTATTCTTTTTCTATTCGACATATCACATTACAATAGCTCGCCAATCATTTCTGGGGTGGGATAGATACCGAGAGCTGAAGAGGGAAGCAAAACGCTTGGGTTTCGATTGTCATTTGGCACCTTGACACTTGTATGATGAACGACTTGTATAGTTTGGTTTTTGTTCGTATAGAGAGTTCCTACTCAGTTTGATGGATGGAGATATTTCGTCTTGCCCCATTCGATTCACTACTTTATTTAGTCTGGAGAAAACAGAACTTACGGCGCGGTTGTTGAGGCCAATAATGTCAATATCATCGGCGTACGCGAGAAGCTGTACACATTTATAGAAAATTGTACCTTCTCTATTCGGCTCTGCAGCTCGGTCCAGAAATAAATTAAAAAAGTTACACGATGAGGAATCACCCTGACTAAAACCTCGTTTGGTATCGAACGGTTCATTTACATAGCCGTATAAGTTTTGCGCACATACCAAATTCCGACAAAGCGACATAGAGGCAGCTCCTTTCGTGCTGTCGAAGGCGGCTTTAAAATCTATGAAGAGGTGGTGGGTGTTGATCCTCTTTTCATAGGTCTTTTCCAAGATTTGGCGCATGGTGAATATCTAGTCAATGGTTGACTTACCAGGTCTAAAGTCACACTGATAAGGTCCAATCAGTTTGTTGACGGTGGGCTTTAGTCTTTCACACAATATGCTTGATAGGACCTTATATGCGATATTAAAGAGGTTTATCCCATGATAATTGGCGCAGACTGTGGGGTCCCCGTTTTTATGAATTGGGCAGAGCACAAAAAATTGCAAAGTAGCAGTAGTCAGTTCGTTGCCGCGATGTTTGAATTGCTATGCCGGCAGGCCGTCCGCTGCAGCCGGTTTGTTTTTCTTTTCGCTATTCGAACCTTAACCTAGTCCATCATCATCGATTGGGGTTTCGAGTTTACCATCTGCGGGTGTTTAATTTTCGCTACCATTCAGCAGGCTGGACAAGTGTTCCCTCCATTAATTCAAAATACACTACACATCCGTCTCCAAATCACCCCTCTGGGTCCTACGAGAGTCGCCGTATCTTTTAGTAAAACTACATTTGTTGGCCAGCTTCCCAATCTTTTTTTTCCTGCCGATGCGTCTTGTTTTCCTCGTCAGCTATCCTACCGCTCTCTCCTCTGCAGTCGACATTCCTCATCGTACCAGCTCTTTTACTGGCACAGTTTGAGGTACCGTTCCACAGTTTCCTTATATCAATTTGCTGATGAGAGCTCTCAGAAAACACGCATGCAAGTCGAACAGACTCTAGTAAACCCTTAAACCGGATATGTCGAAGATTTTTGTAAGGAAAAAACGCTCACTGTTCCAACGAGTGCAACAACCTATTGCGCCCCAGAACTCCCATCTAATTGAATATTAACAGCATTGCCGACAAGCGGTTCCTTTGAGCAGTAATTTAGAAGAGTGAGATAATGTTACCTTCATTCACACTCAGTGTGTATAAAAGTTAGTAAACAAGCCTCGTAGTCTTTGATAAGTCGAACAGCTCCATAAGCCATCGCACTCAGCGACTTTTCGGGGATCTTTAACTACTTAATAGTTGTTTTTTTTTTTTTTGTAATAAATGTGTTTTTTTTTGTCTTAACAACCACACCAACGTCAGTTTGTTTTCGACAAATAAATAAAATTTACATATATATATTTATATCGGTATATATGTTAATGGCCAAATTTTATATAGGTATATGTCATTGTAAAGAACATTGAAATCATAGTCGAGAGTAATCTAGTTACGAAAATAAAATTCCTTCATCTTTTTTCGTAATAGTTGTGGTCCTTGCGACCTCAGCGATATTCGCAGACGTAGCTGATAATTCAACTTCAACTGATTCGAATTCAAGAACCACTGCAACCGAGGCAACTGCAACAACCACATCGAATGCTACCACAACAACCACATCATCATCATCATCAACCTCATCATCATCATCCGCGTTAGCGCGATTGAGAAGAAGATTAAGAAGACTAAGGAGAAGACAAAGACGTGCTTCAAGAAGCAGAAGAAGACAAGCGGCACGCAGGAGAAGACAAGCTGCGAGGAGAAGAAGAAGAACTAACAATATGAGAGTAAACGTAGAAATAGGCGCTCCAGCAGTGGAAGCAGGCGACGATCTCGTAGCGCAAACCGCTGGCATCGCAACAGATTGCCTAATTTATGTCATTTACTGTTATTGGTACCAAGAGCACATAATCCTTAAATTTCAAATTTGTTGTTAATAAAAATGCTGAAAACATATAATAAATAAACATTCCAAAATATTTAATAGTTTCCATAATGTATTCAAAATAAGTAGGAGTGTGAGGAATAACGCCAAGTTCCAGCTTTTAATAAATAAGAATTTCTGAAATTTTCATAGCAAAATATTTTTATCTACGACATTGTGAAATCATTTCTCGTAATCTCTAATATAATCTGATCTAATTTTATTTAATTTTATTTTATTTAATTTTATTTAATTTAATTTAATTTTATTTTATTTTATTTTATTTTATTTTATTTTATTTTATTTTATTTTATTTTATTTTATTTTATTTTATTTTATTTTATTTTATTTTATTTTATTTTATTTTATTTTATTTTATTTTATTTTATTTTATTTTATTTTATTTTATTTTATTTTATTTTATTTTATTTTATTTTATTTTATTTTATTTTATTTTATTTTATTTTATTTTATTTTATTTTATTTTATTTTATTTTATTTTATTTTATTTTATATTATATTACTTTCTTTTAATTTATTTTACTTCATTTTATTTTGTTTTATTTTATTTTATTTTATTTTATTTTATTTTATTTTATTTTATTTTATTTTATTTTATTTTATTTTATTTTATTTTATTTTATTTTATTTTATTTTATTTTATTTTATTTTATTTTTTTTATTTTATTTTATTTTATTTTATTTTATTTTATTTTATTTTATTTTATTTTATTTAAATTTATTTTATTTTATTTAATTTTATTTAATTTAATTTAATTTAATTTTATTTTATTTTATTTTATTTTATTTTATTTTATTTTATTTTATTTTATTTTATTTTATTTTATTTTATTTTATTTTATTTTATTTTATTTTATTTTATTTTATTTTATTTTATTTTATTTTATTTTATTTTATTTTATTTTATTTTATTTTATTTTATTTTATTTTATTTTATTTTATTTTATTTTATTTTACTTCATTTTATTTTGTTTTATTTTATATTAATTAATTTATTTTATTTTGTTTTGTATTATTTTATTTTATTTTATTTTATTTTATTTTATTTTATTTTACTTCTAATTACGTGCGGGCGATATTGGCGCTCACACGTAATACAATTAAAGAGAAAAGAAAATATTCGAATTAGAATCAATATAATGTCTTTATTAAAAGGATATTAATAATGTGTGTACAATTTTTAATAAGACGTTTTGCAATACATATATATATATATATAGTTGGCAATTACCTTGAGTGGCGCAGTGGCTGGTGTGTATCGATCGACAAACGTGATAGAAGTGAATAAATGAAAATAAAAAGTTTTTTAATAAGGCGAAATAGACCGTTTCTTTTTTTTGTATAAGAGAACGTCTGTTACTTATGCATATGTGCGTGAGTATGCATGTAGGGTTACCTGCACATTAGGGTGGTACCTTATATTTAGGCCATTGGTCTAAACATGCCGGCCCCCTTGCGGTAAGCAACAGACTTATAGCGATTCCACCAACCATTGCTCCACCCAGGATGTTTATAGGCCATGTGATGAATTCCGCGTCGCTCCTTGTCCGCTATTGGAAAGAAAAGAAGTTAAAATGAAATAAAGTACTGTGGTTTAAAGGTTCAATGCACTTTTTTATTATTATTATTATTATTTTTTTTTTTTAATTATGGTATAATAGTATGTTTTTTTTTTGTTAGGGATTACTATGTTTGGGCGGCCCCCGAAATTACTAGGCCGAAAATAGATGGTTGAGCCATCAAGCCGGCTACGGTCGACGGCGGCGTAGTCCCGACCATTACTTGGGCGTAGACGTCGGCGCCGAGAGTTAGTCTGGTCGGCGTGCTTCGAAAAAAATTATTATCCGCTAACCTCATGAATTGGAACGGTGTGGTTACTGACGGGTCGATGTTTGTGGCGGGGCACAAGCGGCTGTAACGTTCGACCGTTCGGGCCTGCGTGGTAATTCGTTGTGCCACTCCATATTTCCCACGTATTATCAGGGAGCACCACGTTTGGTTTCTTTCTAGCTTTAACTCCCGGGCTAGACTTCCGTCGATGCTACTCGTTGGTGCACACGGATCGATTAGGGCGCGGATTAAATGAAGGCGGCCGCTCGCCTCGATGGGCACTATAGCCGTTGGTGCGATCGCGACAAACGGTCGCATTATTGGCGGGGGTGCCGTGCTCCTATTTAAACGGCCTGACCTAAAACCTTCTGCAGGGAGCCGTTGCATCGTAAGGGAAGGTGATTTTGATCTGCTATATGGCGTAGTCCTGTGACCATTGCGGAGAGGTGGGCGGAAAGGACTGGTTTCCGCGCCATCCTGTCGGCCGTAACGGCGCTTGGATTTGGATGAGCGGAAAGGACGAGTTTCCGCGCCATCCTGTCGGCCGTAACGACGCTTAGATTCAGATGGGCGGAAAGGACGAGTTTCCGCGCCATCATGTCGGCCGTGACCACGCTTAAATGTAGATGGGCGGAAAGGACGAGTTTCCGCGCCATCGTCTGTCATACACGCCTGTTCGTGACGCAGCAGTGGGCGAAATTGGCGTCCCTCGGTGTTACCGTCGCTAGGTAATGGGGTGCCCGCTGCTTGTTCTCCCTCCTCTTCTTCCTCAACTAATTGCGCCCATGACTTGTGACTATCATCGATGTTGATTGATAGTGCACTGTCGCTATCATCGACGACTTCAACCGTCGTCAAGTTTGAGTTGTCTTCGGCCATGTGCAGCGTGGTATGATGCTTCTCGGCGCATCGTTGGCACCGGTACTTGCTGGTACATATTTCTACCTTGTGGAAGGGGCTAAGGCAGTTAGAGCAGTATTTGTGTATCAAAACGGCGCGCAAACGTTCTTCTGCCGTTTTTTTCCTGTATACCGGGCATAGTCGTACCGCATGGCTTTTACCGCACAAACGACAGGGCGTCGAGAATTTCTCCTCTCGTTGTTCCAATTTTTGGCGAGTTGCTGTGAAACGCGGCATTCTGAAAACGGATTTCTTAACTTTTTTTTTTTTTTTTTATTAATTTAGGGGTTTTGCTGGGTGGCTAGTGACCTATTTATGGCATATTTGTGTACTGCGTTGCATTGCGTAGTTGAATAAAAGGTTGTGTGCCTAACGCACATACCAATCGTGGCGTGTGAATCTGGCATAATTGCCTATAATCGCTGGACTGCATGCGTTATCGGCGTCAGGCAATTTGCCGTGATCGATAAATGGCATGGTTTCGATAGCATACATTACACTGCGAGAACATTTACAATGAGCAATTGATAATTATTGTGTATATTTTGCGATATAATCTCTGAAGCTATTTTTGTTGGCAAGTAAGTTGAATGAGTTAAACTTAGCTTGCGGCTCAAATTACGTGCTGAGCTTGTTTACATCAGTTTTAACATTGTGTAGAACAAAAAAAATTAAAAATTAAAAATGAGCTTTCTGGGAATGCGTGCTCAAAATGGATAGGTAATGTATGAGCAGCGAGCAACCCCCAGTAAACTCACTTGGGTTAGTAAAGCGGAATAGCCTGTTGGTTAAATGAAAAAACAAACACTGTGACTGTGGTATGAAAAATGTATGGCAGTACAAAATCGTTAATTGTTGAAAATAGTATTTCTTTCTTTCTTGAAATGCATGCTCAAAATGATTGGGTAATGTATGAGCAGCGAGCAACCCCTCATATATTCATTTGGGTTAGTAAGGCGAAATGCTTACGAGGAATGTGAATGTATGGAAATGTATGGCAATACAAAGGGTTATTTGTTGAAAAAATAGTATCTCGGTTATTTTTGCGAAAAATCGAATTATGTCGTACATTGGTTATATTTGCGAAAATCTTATTATGTCGTACATTGGTGTGGTGAGTTTTCACCACTTGACTTCCCACCCGCAAAAAATTAAAATTTCATAAATGAAATATATATATTTACATATATATACTAATGTGTAAATTAATTTGTTTTGTGACGAAAAAGTTTATAAGTTTATAAAAAAGAAGTGGCAACTCTACAAGTACCTCCCATCTCTATCTTCACGAACGTTACATTTCCATTACAAATTTTCCAACGACGAGCAGATCATTCGTAAGTATGTAAGAATTTTTATATTTTTTATTAATTTTAAATATTTTTTAGGAAGAATTCGGAAAATGCAACATAACGACGTATCCACCCTTTTTACGAAACGGCAACATGAGACATTACACTTAGTCTCCGCCGAAAATACTGACTCCTTAGTGATTCGCCAATGTGAGGTTAAGACCTCCATTGGGAAGCAGCGTGCGCTGCGTGGGAAGCGTTATCCTGAACACGAAAAGTATGCTGCAACTTTATGGAATTTTATCATAGTTTTATATGGCTCCAACGAATTCGGAAACCATGACATACACCGCAGTTCTTTTTTGAAACAAAGGAGGGTTCAGACTTTACGTCGACGCGCGCAACATACACACGCATACGAAATATGGATTCAACCGCCATTGTTGAGGTAAGTGCAAGTATTAAGACAAAATTATCCCCCATTAGGTTCTGTGATACTTTTTCACATGCAAATACTAATTGACATTACATTCAATAACTTAGATTTACTACGCGAAGGTTTTATATATGCAGGACCACCAGACAAGCAACCATTTCAGTATTAGTAGCTATGGGCGAAACACGCAAGTTGCTTCAAATCGATGATGCACTTGTAGAGGCATCGTTCCTATCTCTTGGTTGCGCGCAGTGCGCGAACTAAAATCGACAATCCACCTTGGTGCATACGAACGGTGACGTATGCGGACGTTCATTAGGCTGGAGTTTTGGTACTGCCAGAAATGTTCCATTTGTGTTATCATAGTATGGCCTCTATGCCTGGTGTCAAGGCTGTCATTTGAATGTCCGAAATGTGGCCATTTATGTGAATATAATTAATGTGTTCTAATAGCATACTGAAGTGTTTACATAAATTTACGTTGCGAAAGTGTCGTAATTGTGTAGATCCGTACAGATCGTATTATTATAACAAAAAACACATATATATGTATATATATCTATATATACATACATACGTGTATGAAGACATATGTGTTTACATAAAAATATTTCCCAAACACGACTTCTATATATGTAAAACATACATATATGTATATACGTACATACGTGCATGAATACATATATGTGTTTACATAAAAATATTTCCAATACAAAAAACATATATATATATGTAAAATATACATATATGTATATACGTACATACGTGCATGAATACGTATATGTGTTTACATAAAAATATTTCCAAAACAAGCGAATTGTAAATGGTAACCATTTGCTTTATTACGACTAGCTTATTTTCTAAAAAATATCTTTACACGGTAATACAACTACTATCTTTTAGTGCCAGCTGTGTTTGCAAGTAACAATTAAAATCAAATTATATGTGGAGGATGATATTGTCGTATCGATGAATGTCCAGCTCTTGCGATTTGGTTCAGCTGATGAACATTGGAAAAACGCTAGGACAGATATATGTGTGCATCCTGTTAAGGTTCTAATGCGCAAATTAGTTAAAGTATCCGATCTCACAATCTGCATAGACAGACGTAATACGCCGGGTAATATTGTTCGTGTATTTGTTGTATACGTACATATACATTTAACTAATTGTTCTTTCAACATTCGCAGCTGAATATGATGAAGACGATTCGCCTACTTATCGTAACAGGCGCTAAGAAGCAACGTTTGAATGGTACCGATCCAGATGAACATATGCAGATGGTGATTCCGTTTCCGAAAGCAGTGAAGACTTAATTGGTGAGAGTTCCTTTTGCCTATGTATGTATTATGACCTTATTGTTAGTTGTTAAGTTTTCTTCTGCTGATTATGAATTGGCACTCCTGTGTTGCATTTTAACGTTTAGTTGGAGAGAAAGTTTCAAATTCGTGAATTTGAATTGAATTTTTGTTAATATAACCAAATTGATCTCAAATTAAAATAATTTAAATATAATCCCTAAATATTAGAACTTAACAAAAAGATTAATAAATAATTTTAATTATTTAACATGAATTATATGCCAACAAAATAAGTGGCATTCTGTCTTTATTCGAAGAAGCAACAATTTTTAAGTATGTTTATAGAAAATTCTTTCGAGCATAATACAACAATTAAATATAACACCGACATATACCCGCAAAATCCATGGGGAACGTCTGTTAATGTCGTATTTGCTAATTGGAAAATCGTGTGAGGTTAAATTGACTGCTGCAGTTGCATTGTGTGCTGAAAATTTTATTTTTTCTCAAATATTTAAAATATGAGCAATTTGACAAAATCCGTTTTACGTTTTGGCAGTAGCTTGATTGCTGCAAATTCGTCGAATGCATTGAAAAATGTTTTCGGTAAACGCGATTTCACACGTACGCTTTGGCACATGTGCAAAAATCCAGAAGCTTCTGGTTCAACCACTAGTGTCCTAAATGTGCACAAACCTAGTTTGGGTTGTAGCTGCGGTTGTGGCGGAGCCAAACATATGCATAGTAAAGGTGAACGTGAATTGGTGGAATTTCTTACTGAAGAAATTTTGTCTGAACGCAAAGCACAAAAAATCAAGACCAGAATTTAAAGCTATACTATCTCTCTGCTATATCACAACAAATACAATTCCACAGCAAAAAACATAAAAAATTAAGACCATACCAACGACTTTGGACGGTGCCGATGTTGAATTAACTAAGCAGTCTGATAAAGAGAAAATTGTCATCAGCTTCAATGTCAATCACACTGTGGATACTGATGAGGAGCCCGAATTGGATCCCAACGCAGAAAAGGCTGAAATTGGTGAGATGCGCAGCAAACCACGTTTTGAAGTAGACGTCATTAAGGGCACCACAACACTTTCATTCACATGCTCGTTCTTGGAAGGCACACCACAGGAGGGTGAATACAATGACATCTTTGGCATTGATGAAATGTGCATTTATCAAGGTGAATGGAACGATAAAGTATATGCTGTAGCTGGCGATGTACTTGATGGTTACCTGTATGACTTGCTAATGAAACTCTTGGAAGAGAAGGGTGTTAGCAACGATTTTGTTGAAAAAACTCTCAGATTTGGCTATAGCTTTTGAACATACTTCATACATTGGTCTATTGGAGAGTCTTTCGAAGTTTACCACCGGCAAGTAATTGCCCCCCATATGCTGTAAAGCGTTTTATTCTTACCAACTTTTACAACAAATCTAATTTACGTTTAAAGTTTAATAATTAAGAGAACATGGAGTGCAAATCGAAATAGCAAACCATATTTTATTTTCTGGAAACTGCGTTTTCGTACTGTTATATAAGTGTTATGGAAACAATGTGTAGATTTTTGTATGATTGCCAATTTTCCTAACTGGCATGATACCCATAATACATACATAAATTGAGTATTGTTGAATTGTTTTCCTTTTTAATCTCTATCAGAACATTACATAATGTAAAATTGTAAAGTTAAACTCATGGATGTAGCATTGAAAATTGAAAATAATTTCAACTGCCAGTTTTTCCTTAGTTTCGATAGTACGTTTGTCTACATTTGTTATGGAATTAATTACACAAATAAATGTAAATAATTTTAAGGTAAACCGTGAAGGCTATTGCTCACTACTTGGCTTCATAACAATCTATCTATTCTCAATTTTAAGAACATAAGAGTCACATTGTTATCTGCAGTGCTTCTCTGGATGTCGGTGTTCTCCTGCATCTTTCTATCAATATCTATTGCGCGCGTTACATGTAATTTGGGTTATATCCTATTAGTCTTAGCCATAGCTCAAACAATGACCGCTTACTACATGATGGGCTTTCATTCGAGATTAAGTCAACCGGATGATTCCTATTTGGGTAACCAACAGTATTTGCCTTCGGTTGTGGAAGCAGTAAATAAAAAATGGCTTGGTATATTTCGTAGTGGCTACTCTTCTTACTGGTGGTATAGGTCAATTTATGTTTGGAAGGAAAAGACTTTCAGACTTATTTTTGTATTTCAGTCATCCTTACTGAAAATCTAAGCGCCTAATGGTTACACTACTTGCGTGTCAACTTACTCAGGCCTGAAAAATAATTTATTTATTTATTTGAAATGTAATTATAAATAATTACATTGTAAGATAAGGCACCTAGCAACGGAGGCTATCGGCCTGCGAATTTTAAATAATACTCTGGAGTTTTGCTTGTTTTTTTGTGTTTCAAAATATTCTTTTTCATATATATATTTACATATATGTGGGTACGTATATTCATATGCACGCATGGATGTACACGGGTTGTGTATGTATGTATGTAGGTATATTTATACATAGCATAGCATATGTATACATGTCTGTATGTATACATCTGCAAATATATGTATGGATTTGCGTATATATGATTTGCAAGTATGTTTACACATATTTGCGTGCATACGAGTATATGTACATATGTACGCATGTTGCAAGTGCATTTGTACGTATGTACATGCATTAGTTACGCCTTAATTATTAATATATACGTATGTAGACATGCATTTGTTACGCATATGCATGGGTGTACGTATCTAGGTCCGTACGTATGTAAGTACGAGTATACATATGTATGTACATTTGTATACACGTAAAGTGCACATATCTACATACATGTATGTATGCCTAGGATATGTGCGTATGCATATACTTATGTAAGTAAGTAGGCGTTTATACATACTTCTAAACGTCCTACTTAAACGGATTTTTTGTCTTAATTTTCGTCGTAGGGGGGAAGTAAGACCAATTTCGCGATTGGTCTTGTGGTTTTTCCTTTCGATGTTTCCACGTCCACTACCCGTACTCGGTTGTCGGGACCTGGGTGTAATTGGGTGATTCTTCCCAGTCTCCATTCGTTGGGTGGAAGGTTGTCTTCTTTGATGATAACTAGGTCCCCCATTTTGAGGTTGGATTGAGGGTGCCTCCATTTGTTGCGCTTTTGCAATTCGCTAAGATATTCTGCCTTCCATCTTTTGCAGAAAGTTTGGTGTAGGGCTTTGAGTTTTTCCCATCTGTTGACGATTGACACGCAGTTTTCGTCAATATTGATTTCTGGTGGTGCAAGAAGAACGCTACCAACTAGAAAATGACCTGGAGTAAGCGGCTCCAAGTCTGTAGAATTGTTTGACGAGGGACTTAATGGTCGAGAATTGAGGCACGATTCAACTCGACATAGGAGAGTGCTAAACTCCTCGAACGTGAACTTATGGTCGTTTGCGATTTTTCTAAAATGAATTTTAAAGCTTTTTACCCCTGCTTCCCAAAGACCACCCATGTGAGGAGCTGCAGCGGGTATAAAATGCCAATTTAGGACCTGATGTTGGAATTTGGACAATGCACTAGAACGTGCATCAGCTATGAAGGCCTTAAATTCAGCTTTCAAAGATCTCGAAGCCCCTACAAAGTTGGTTCCATTGTCCGAATATACGTTTTTTGGACATCCACGCCTGGCTATGAACCTAGAGAAGGCTGCTAAAAAGGAAGCAGTGCTAAGGTCACTAGTGGCTTCTAGATGAATAGCTTTTGTTGAAAAGCAGACAAATAGGCAGAGGTAACCTTTGGAAATTCTACAACCTCTGCCGCGATAGGACTTAATATCGAAAGGTCCAGCAAAATCCACTCCGGTATTTGTGAACGCTCTGGAAAAGGTAGTGCGTTCTTCTGGAAGGATTCCCATAAGTTGGGTTTGCGACCTTTTTTTGTAAATTGTGCAGACCTTGCAGTTGTGAATGACGGATCGGATCATATTTTTGACCCTCGGTATCCAGAACTGGGATCGGATGAGCCGCAGCATCAGCTGATTTTCCCCATGGATGGACACTTGGTGGACAAACTGGACATAAAGACGGGACAACCTGGCGCTATAAGGAAGAAGAATAGGATGGCGTTCACTATAAGATAGGTCCGAAGATGCGCTGAGACGTCCACCGGCTCTCATAATGCCATTTCTGTCAATGAATGGGTTAAGAGGCAAGATTTCACTTTTTTCCCCAATGTTTTTTCCGGATTTCAATTTTTCGTATTCTTCGCGGTAATACCGTTTTTGACAAATATTTATTAGACACTGAGTCGTCAACTTGATTTCGTCGGGCGAAATTAAGTTAGACTCTATCTTAAAAGAAGATTTTGTTTTCGGATGTATTCTTTGATAGAATCTCCTTATATAGGAGATAACTCTCAAAGCTCGCGAGAAATTAGAAAATCGATTCAGTATATCCTGGGAATCGTTTACTGTTGATGTTGTGTGAGCATGCACTCTTTTTTCTTCTATAGTTGTTTGTTGTTCGATTTCGCTTACAGGCCAACCACTGTCGTCTTCTTGTAACCAAGAAGGTCCCTGCCACCACAGCAAATTGTTTACCAATTCACCGGCTGGTAATCCTCTGCTGGCCAGGTCTGCTGGGTTGGACTCTGAGTCCACATGGCGCCAATTCTTGTTCCCAACCTTTTCGACTATTTTTGTCACTCTATGGGCAACAAAAGTTGACCAGGAACACGGTGGTTTTCGTATCCATGCTAATACGATGGTAGAATCCGTCCAGAAATAAGTAGTTAAATTACCCATATTAAGTTGATTGATAATGGATTCCATTGTTTCTGCTAGAAGAACCGCGCCGCATAATTCCAGTCGAGGTAACGATATCGTTTTGACTGGAGCGACTCGTGTTTTTGCCATTAGTAGGCTTACGTTAACTTTGTCC
This sequence comes from Ceratitis rosa, assembly GCA_037013455.1. Lineage (NCBI taxonomy): Eukaryota > Metazoa > Arthropoda > Insecta > Diptera > Tephritidae > Ceratitis > Ceratitis rosa. Next base: position 6,437,761 of record JAWMAG010000029.1, read on the forward strand.
TCAATTATAATTTTCAGAAAGATTGTGGCTGCGTAGGCCTTCTCCGATGCGTCACAGAATCCATGTATTTCTGCAGTGGCACACGGTGTGAAGTTGACCCATCTTGGTATACGGATACTGTTTATTTCCGTATACCCGTTTACAAAGGTCTGCCACCGATTCAAGGTAGTTGACGACACAGTTTCGTCCCAATCAGTTCCCTCAAGCCAAATGTTCTGCATTAAGATTTTGGCCACTATTATGATTGGTGCAAGCCATCCAAGTGGATCGAATAGCTTGGCGATCGCGGAAAGAATCGCTCTTTTCGTAATGATTCCTTTGCTGTCTATAGGTTTTGTAATGAAGTAGAAATAGTCAGACCGGGCATTCCATCTGATTCCAAGAGCCTTTACGGTGCTAGTGTCTTCGAATTCCAAAAAGTCTGTACTTAGCAAGTGTGACCTTGGTATACCATCTAAAACTTGAGTGTTGTTGGATGTCCATTTGCGCAAGGGAAAACCAAATAATGTCATTACTTTTGATATTTCCTCTCGAGCCCGTATTGTGGAATCCAGAGTATGTCCACCTGTGAGTATGTCATCTACGTACATACAGTTACGGAGAATGCTCGATGCTATCGGGTAGTTTTTCTCTACATCATCTGCTAATTGATGTAAAGTCCTTATAGCTAAGTAGGGCGCGCAGTTAATGCCAAAGGTAACCGTCTTCAGCTCGTACAAACTGATAGGTTCCTCAGGGCTCTTACGAAAAACTATTCTCTGGAATTTCGTGTGTTCATGATTTACCAAAATCTGCCGATACATTTTCTCGATATCGCTGTTGAAGACATACTTGTAAAACCTCCATCGTAGTATCAGTATTGGTAGGTCTGCTTGCAGAATTGGGCCGGGATATAGTACATCATTTAAGCTCACGCCATTAGCTGTGGGGCATGAGGCGTTGAATACCACTCTAACTTTAGTGGTAGTGCTTTCCTCTTTCAACACTGCGTGATGAGGCAAAAAGTAGCAGTCAGTGGAGTCTGCTTGTATGCTGTACGGAATTTTGGACATATGGTCCAAAGTCTCGTATTCGCATAGGACTCTGCTGTATTCCGTCTGCAACTCAGGTTTCTTTGCCAAACGCGTTTCGTTGCGGTAGAACTGAGCACACGCTCCTTTCAGTGATGGTCCCAAGGAAATATCACTTGGGTAGTCCTGTTTGAAAGGTAATGAAACCACATATTTACCGTCAACATTCCTTTTTGTAGTTGCTTTAAATAGCTCTTCGCAATATTTATCATTTTCGTTTATGGTTGCTTTCTTTGGAAGATCTTCCAATTCCCAAAACGCAGTCAATTGTTTCTCCAAATTGACTTCATTATAAAAGGAGACAATATTGTGGGCTGAATGGGAAGTTTCGGCACTACCGGTTATAATCCAACCGAATACGGTTTCTTGAGCGAGAAGTGTACTTAACACGTTCTTTCTAATTCCACCTAGCATTATTTGTGGGTAAATGTCTCCTCCTAAGACGAGATCGACTGGTTCATTTATGAAAAATCTCTTGTCTGCCAAAACTAATTCTGGGAATGCTTGCTGCGTCAGTGCACTTACTTGGCAAGTAGGCAAGTCCCCAGTCAATTTTGGCAAGACAAGAGCAATTGCCTCTAGATTTATTAAAGGGTCAATGGGTGACCGTAATTGAATGGCACAGGCTTCTTTGACCTGTGCTGATATCGAATTGTTGATGCCCGATACTTGGGCATGCAAGCGATTAGATGGCAGATTAATTCGGCGTTTTAGTCTTTCAGTTATGAAAGTACATTCAGATCCGGAGTCTATCAATGCTCTAGCCGAGAAATTGATGCCATTGAAATGGATTTGTACCCGTGCTGTCCCTAATAAAACTCCTCTGTTTGTGTTTGCATGGCATGAATTTACATTTCTAATCGTATTGTGATTTTCAGATGCAGATTCCATTCTTTGTTGAGCCTGTCTGGAAGTCGAAGGTCCTTCTTCAAGTGGATGTGGAAATCTCCTAGAACCTGTGGCTTCTGGCTGACTTGCTTGTGGGAGATGCAGCAAAGTATGATGTCTGGATCGACATATGCTGCAATTAAATGGACTTTTGCATCTTGTAACAGTATGTCCAGCTGACAAGCAATTCAGGCAGCGGTGATTTGCTTTAATGAATTCGATTCGCTGTGCTGGTGTTAATTTTCGGATATCCTCACAGTTCTGCAACTTATGCTCCGATCGTCTGCACACTTTACATACATTGTTGTTAACACTCGCTTGAAAAGTGCCAAGTCTTTTCGGGTGTGCTTCTACAAGGTGTTGTGTGGGCTGCTGCTGCTTTGGCAACCTGCTGGGTTTGCTCTCCTTGAGACCTGAGACGGTCTCCAGTGTTTGAAAACGGTTTGATAGAAACCTATCCATGTCCTTCCACTTGGAAATCTCCGTTTTGTTTTCTATGGTTTGTTCCCATAGAGCTAAGGTGCATTCCGGAAGCTTGGTGGAACATAAATACGTCAAAATAGCGTCCCAATTCGAAATATCAATGTTATGACATTGAAGTGACGAGATGCAATTATTGATGTCTCGTTGCAATTTCTTGATGGAGCTACCGCATTCGTTCTCGATTGCCTTTAAATTGAATAGAATTTTCAATTGTGTATTGACCAGAATACGTTTATTTTCGTATCGGTCAATTAGGCTTCTCCAAGCCAATTCGAAACCGTCATTGGTCAATGGACACCTTCGTACTATTTCCTTTGCTTCCCCTTGTGTTTTCTGGTTGAGGTGGAATAACTTCTCAACTGAGGATAGGCGTTGGTTTTGTATATAAATTGCCGTAAACATGTCTCGGAATGACGGCCATGAAAGGTAATCACCTTTGAAAACTTCAGTGTCGCAAGGAGGCAAATGTATGGTATGCTCCCGAATGGACACATTCTCAACTTGCTTTGTAGATTTTTCTACTTTTTCGGCATCAGCCGCTAAGGCAGCCATGCACCTCATGTAGCAGGCAAAGCTGCTTTTTTGTTTACTTTTCACAGCCAGCCGTTCCTCTTTAGAGAGGTCTGTGTTGTTGAGGTTGTCTTGGGCTGATTTGACCTTTCGCCACATAGCCTTCAACTCATCTTGAAGTATAGCTAAGGTGTGCTTGTTCTGATCTCCTGATGGGGTCTCTTGGAAATCAGCTTCAAATTCAGTAATGGCATCGGCCAATCTAATGAAGGATTCCATTGTTGAGAGAAAAAAGAATTTGGACCAAAAACAGAGATACTTCCTTGACTATAATATTAATGATTTGAAAAATTTGATTGTATTTTTTTTGTAAATTGGTCTAATTTTATAGCTAGCCAAGAAGAAAAAGCAAGAAAAAATGCAACAACAAAAAACCCAATGCGGAGTGGGTGTATATGCTTCCAATATAAACGCAGTGTCAAAAAAACTCAAGACTCGTCTTGTGCGTGAATATTTATATTTTGTTGATCACCAGCCACGAATGATATGCCAAAATGACCCAACGTCAAGTGTATATAGGTGTAATAAGAAAAAACGCAGTGATATATGTACAAAATCTTGGTGTATATTTATTAATCACCAGCCACGAAAAATACAAAACTGACCCAACGTTAAGTGGGTGTATATATTGTGATAAAAAACGTAGTGATGTATGTAAAAAATCTTGGTGTATATTTATTAATCACCAGCCACGAAAAATACAAAACTGACCCAACGTTAAGTGGGTTATAATTATATATTTGTGATAAAAAAAACGTAAAGAAATATATGAATCGATCGTGGTGTATATTTATTAAAACACCAGCCACCCAACTTTATGCTAAATAATATATTTTGTGTGTGAAATATTTGTGCACCCGTGTGTATGTAGTAGCGCGAACTCAGAAAAAAAAGAAAGAAAACGGGAGACAATCTGTGCTATTTTGGCTCAAAATAAAATATAAAAAATGTCGCGATAGTGAAACAAAGCCAATTAAAAAAACTTATTAAAGAACCATATATAGCAAAATAAAAAGTGAATTGTTGCAACGATAATTGTTAATGTATGTGTATATATGGTATCAAAAAATATACTCCGCTATATTGAATTCCAAAGAACAACAACAATATGTGATAACACGAAATGGCGGTTTCTCGCGGTTTAATATCTTTTCCGTTTATATAAATTATTAAAGTGAATTCGCTATAACTATTTTATCGAAAAAAAAATTACTCGCGATTTATATTGATGTGTTCCCCTTTTCTTTTTTTGTTTTCGGAGATAAAACGCGTAATCGATGATGGTGCACAAATATTTTTTTTTTTTTTTTTTTTTTTTTTTTTCACTTGTTATTTTCTCAGTTTTATTTAAAAACGCGAATTTTGTTACAACTTTTTTTTAAGTGCATTGAAATAAAAAACCACGTACCTTGCAATTATTGCTTGTTGATAAAAAAAATATTGTGGATAAGCTGATCGTGTGGCACGTTGGTGTGTGTGTGGCAATACAAGTATGTTGCGTTGATGCAGTTGTGTTGCGGTGATGCAGTTGTGATGCGGTGATTCAGTTAGGATGTGATGCAGTTAGGATGTTGGCACAATATAGTGGTGGTTATCCAAATGTTCACTTGAAGTAATAAAAAGAGCAAAGCTTGTGATGAGTGAAGTGAATCTGGATCCGCTTGATCAATTTCAATATATCCGGCTCGAAGGACCAATAATTACGTGCGGGCGATATTGGCGCTCACAC
>JAWMAG010000029.1:6472500-6677500 GCA_037013455.1 Ceratitis rosa
AAGACCCGTAAAAAGAGAATCGACATTCACCACCTCTTCGTCGATTTTAAAGCCGCCTTCGACAGCACGAATAGGAGCTGCCTTTACGCCGATTATATCGATATTATTGACTTCAACAACCGCGCCGTGAGTTCTGCTTTTTCCATACTTGATAAAGAAGCGAAGCGAATTGGTCTGGTGGTTAATGAGGGCAAGACGAAATGTCTCCTGTCATCAAACAAACAGTCATCGCATTCGCGACTCGGCTCCCAGATTCCTGTTGACAGTCATAACTTTGAGGTCGTAGATAATTTCGTCTATCTAGGGACCAGCATTAACACCAACAACAACGTTAGCATGGAAATCCAACGCAGAATCATTCTTGCCAACAGGCGCTACAATGGACTTAGTAGGCAATTGAAAAGTAAATTCCTCTCTCGGTGAACGAAAACCAAACTCCACAAGTCGCTCATCGTTCCTCTCCTGCTATATGGCGCAGAAGCGTGGACGATGTCAACATCTGATGAGTCGGCTCTAGGATTCTTCGAGAGAAAAGTTTTGCGAACAATTTATGGTCCTTTGGACATATTTCAGCGAATGAAGAAGGCAGCGGCTACGCTGGCTAGGCCATGTCCTACGAATGGATGAAATCACTCCATCTTTGAAAGTATTTAATGCAGTGCCCACTGATGGAAGCAGAGGAAGAGGAAGACCTCCACTCCATTGGAAGGATCAAGTGGAGAGTGAACTGGGTGCACTTGGTAACTGGCGCCAGGCAGCGAAAAGAAGAGTAGAATGGCGCTCTTATATTGATTCGGCTATAATCGCATAAGCGGTGCCAACGCCAATAAAGAAGAGAAAAATATTGATGAAGGGTGGTAAGGTTATTGCTTTATGTATATATAATACATATCTGAACCACAAGCAAGCTCTTATAAGCAAATGATTTTCTTCAAAACATATTTTTTAAAAGTAAATAGTTTGGTTGGTAATTATTGTGCACATTTCTATTTGAATATTTATTTATTTATTTTTTCTTTTTTTTTTTTTGCCTTAAGCAATGAAGGTAACGGAAATTTTTATGTTTTTATACATTCATACGTGTATGTATAAATATTTATGCGTAACACTTATTAAACGTCAGCCGCTGTAGCTGATGGTGGTGAGTTCAAATCCTGGTCAGAAAAACATAAAACAATAAATTTTGGAAATTAAATTTCATCGGTCCTTGAGAAAGAATATCAACCCTGCCTAGTGTATTTCTATTAGAAATAAAAGCTCTTCATAAAAACCCATCAGCCGTTCGGAGGCAGCTTAGAGTACTACGAATTGGAGGAGCAAATCGGCCTCAACTTTCAACTTTACATTTATATTTGGATAAACTTATATATATAATTATTTAATAAGTTTGAGTTAAGTCCAAATATAATATAGTATGTTTTTTACTTTAAACGTATAAACACATAGGTATATCTAATATTTTTCTATTGAAAAAAAAGTACATAAAGTTTCTATGCTTATATCAATGCAAATAATAAATTCTGTTATCATGGTTAAAATATAAAAATTATTTTAATGAAATAAATAAATATTTAATTAAATACGTACAGTTATACTGGGGCGTTGGCAAAAAACTTGGTATAAATATCACTTCAGCAGCCATTGGTGGTATAGTAGAAAACTTTAGCTTCGTAGCGTAATAACCGACTAAGAAAATGAAACTTCTGCCTGTACTTTTCGTAACGGTTTTGGTCCTCTCGATCACGACCATATGTCGAACTCAAACAACTGTAAGTAGTGCAGCCTCCACTGCAGCCGCTACAACTGCAAGTGGTTCGGATTCAACCACAACAGCAATAACGGATGCAGATTCAACCACAGAAACAGCTGCTGATGATGCCACAACAACCCCTGCGGCCACAACCACAACATCATCATCATCTAATTCTGCCGCAGCCAGATTAAGAAGGAGGTTGAGAAGACTACGTAGACAACAAAGACGTGCTGCAAGAAGAAGAAGAAGACGTGCAAGAGCTGCACGCAGAAGAAGATTAGCTGCCCAAAGAAGAAGACGACGTAGGCAGAACCAAAGTCGTACAGCAAAAAAAGTTGCCGTTGGCAACGGACGCAGAAATATCCGTGGTTAATGGCATATTTTCTATGTTCTTATAATTATACACATATTATCGTATCCATGTAAATACATGCAAGTCTAATTCAAATATGTACAAGCATTTTCCCAAATTCGGTGGTCCCATCTAATTCTGACGGCATAAAAACAATATTATGCCCGTATTTAGGGAGCGTGCTCAGGCAAACCTGGATCCAGTAACAAGTTTCTATTGGAAACTGAACAAAAAAAATTGCATAGCCCATCCTCCACACAGCTCCTCTAATGTAAGTCTGGTTGGAGTTTCAACATGATTACATATATACCATTGTACTAGAAGACTATTCCAACCCGGTCAGTAGGTTCGTACGATCGCGCACATTGTGGTTTTAGCCCAGCCCTCGTGAAAGTAAATGCTACCAAATTCACAGAGTTCACTGAAATTACGCTCTTCTGCAATAGATCTTTCGGTTACCTGATTGCTTGATCACAGAAAACTCCTCCATCAACTGTTTCACGTCTCGTGGGATTAAAATTTGAGTTTAAGAAAAGCATTGTTCTTTGCGTTCGAGAAAAAATTTGGAGGGCTTTACAGCTGTCGCCTTTTTGCACTTTTCTCAATGTTCCACCTCCTGGGAATATTAGTTAACTACAGTCGAATGAAGAAGCGCACCAAAAATATTCTACCTCCTTGTGAATAATAAAAACTTACTGCGGTTAACGGTAAGTCCGCTTCGCGTTGTCCAATTAGGTGTCTGGTGGAAGTCCTAGTTGGGTTATAACGGGTACAGAATTCAGGGATTTTTCTTTAATAATGAGAGCAACGTCGTTAGAGTGGAAGATAGCCAGGCGTTTGCGCCTCTGAATTTTGTCACGCAGGATGTTGACGGCACTAATCCACAGCAGGATCACGAGCCTAGAATAACCCGCAATTGAGAAAATGCCGCTGAGCTGGGAAAACTGGCCGAGATGTGGCGAATTACAGAAGATTTCAAGAGCTCGGCACACTCTTGTTATTGGGTTGCCCAAAAAGTAATTGCGGATTTTTTAAAAGAAAGTAAGAAAGAAAAAGTAAGCATTTTTAATAAAACTTAGAATGAACTTTAATCAAATATATAATTGCCATTTTGTTCGATAACCTTTTGCCATCTTCCCAGCAAATTTAGTATTCCACGCTCATAGAACTTCTGGCCTTTATCTGCAAAAAACTGAACCAAGTGCGATTTTATACCCTCATCATTGCCGAAAATTTTACCATTTAAGGAGTATTATTAATATTTTTTCAAAGCGATGGTTTTGGAAAGCGTAAGTATAGGTTCAGGGTGCCCTTGCTTTTGACAGAAGTAAAAAATACATTATTTATGCACCCTCTTTTAGTGTTTCTTAAGAAGTTTGAAGTTTGAAACAGCACTTTGTTTTAAGTCGTTCTAAAAAATGCCAAAATGTAATAAAACATTATTTTTGCATTAAATTGAAGTATTTATTTATCATAATTTGGATTATTGAATTTATGTCAAATATGCACCGTTTTGCTCAATTTTGAAAGCAATGTAATTATGCCTCTCTCATAGAAACCCTTACACCTATTGGTAAAAAATTAGGGCAATCGTTTGTCAATCTTCTTTTGAGGCCAAATTCGTAATAACTTGGTGCCAGGCCCCGACTATAAGATGAATACCTGAGAACCTCCCAATCAAGCTGTCGGAGCTTCTGACGAGTCACTGCCGATGTGTGTAGACTGGCGTTGTACTGATGAAACACAATTCGGCTTCTGTTGGCCAAAGCTAGGCGCTTCTGGGTGATTTTGGTTGGCAGATTATAGTGGATGATGTCTTGTTAATACCATGAAATACACAAAAAACCTTCCTAGCCGTCAATCCTGACTGGAGCCCGTTTGTGCCGACTCACGACTGTTTTCGTTGCAATTTTTTGTGCAATGATTAACTCTTAGGCAATCGAAACAGTCGTCGCTTGATGTAGCGGAGCGAAATCGGCGAAACCAAAATTGTGCTTGGCTGACTGTGACAGTATCAGTACCATAAGTAGTATTCACTTTTTCAGCTTTCTGACTTGTGTTTTCGCATTCTCGCTTGGACTCCAACTTGGTTGTACAAAATTTTGCTGTTTCATTTACGAACGAGGTAGTAGAGTCACTATACAAGGAAACTGTGACCAAAGTGTACCACAAGAATGTTATAAATGATCCTTTAGTGAAACCTGGTAACATTTTTTTTTTGCCAACGTGGCACATTAAGCAAGGCCTGATAGAAAATTTTGTAAAATCTAGGGCTCAAATTGGTATGGGTTTTTTATACCTAAACGAGAAATTTCTGAACCTCGGCGAGGCTAAAATTAAAGAGGGAAAATTTGTAGGGTCACAAATACGCCAACTGGTAAAAGATAACATCTTTGAAGGAAGAATGAGTGACCTGGAAGAACTTGACTGGCGATATTTTGTTCATCTTATCCAAACTTTTTTGACAACTATGAATCAGAAAATTATAAAAAATTTAATGTCAGATAAAGCTTTGGGGTGTAATATGTTAATTACACCACCGACACAATTTAATTTAAAGCAAGCAAATGCTATTTGAACTTTTGCAAAGATGTCGGAACATCTATTCCAACATCAACAATTTGTAGTTATTTTACTTTCACTGCAATTCAGCAGGATGGAGAAATGTTTGCTACATGTAAACTCAGGTTACTGAAAATTTTCTGGATATCGGTCAAGAGATATCTGCTTCGGTTTTTACATGAGTTTACTGCGGTCTCATTGTCTTCTGTTAATCGCCAAATTTTCTCATTGAATTTTTGAAAATTTTCCCACTCAACCAGTTTTGAAATCCTTCAAGGCTATAAATTATTTATGGCTTTCATTATCCGCTCTCGGTGGCTTTCCACACAGTGATGAAAAATATTTTTTCACTCTACTGCGGCATGGCAATCCCCATCGCACTAGCGCTTCTTTCGACCTTATCGAAAATTAAGGTAGAGAATCTCGAAGCATACGCGCATCTAACTAAAACACTGAAGATATGTGCTGTATTTATCAAAACATGGTCTCTCTATCCAGACACACTCAAAAGAAATCGATCAGTTTCAACTTATTCGTGAATGCTTCATCATGGAGATTAAATGCCAATTGTTTCGTCAGCATACTGTAAACTGAAACCTTTTTGTATTCTGTGACATTTCCGACTTTTCATGCAAAGCGAAAAACGCTTAGGCTATCACGTGACTTTCATCTTAGACGACAAAGTCCAATAATCTGTCACGCGAAGCGGCACAAAATTTCTATCTGTCAGCGGCTTAAAATATCATATACAATATATAAGAGATCATTGCGTTGTGCTCAATCGTGGATCAAAAGAAAACCATGTGAGCATACACGTATAACAACAAAATGTTCTCTATCAGGTTGAGCGAATGCTCTTAGATTTTTTATCTTTTAGTTGTAAGAGAATCGCATTAAATAAAAATTATTGAGAATTTGGAAGTTCGGCTCTAACTTAATTTAATTTCTTGAATTTCTCATTAAATTTGATTTCATACTAGTTGAATCAGGTGACAATAAAGAGTGATTCACCTATTTACCACATATCTACATATACCATATATTTAATTTTTTAAATTTGAGTATACATTTTTTTATTTATTTATTCTTTGTTTAAGCCCTGAAGGTGAGGAAAAATTTGAATTTGTTTGTGCTTAAACAATGCCGAACGAACAGATTAATTTTTTTTTTATCACATAAGCTTGTATTTAAGAAAATATTATTTTTCTAACGAAATACATATGACAGACCTGCTTGTCTTTATTTTCAAATGTATGTACATACATATGTGTGTTACTAAAGAAATAAATAGGTTGTTAATAGCAGCGCGGTATGGTATAGGTATGTTTAACAATTAATTGAATATGTAATTATTGATATTTTTGCATTAAAAATTATGCAATGTACCCATGGAGTGTTGTTGGCAAAAGGTTTGTATAAATATCACTATATTTTCCATTCCAAGGCATAGTCGAAGACTAACTCCACAACTGCAACACCACCAACTACCGAAGCGAGATTAAGAAGAAGAAGGAGAATATGTGCTAGACGAGCTGCCCGCAGAAGCTGCTATTCCAGAATTCGGTATAATATTTTCTTAATGGATAGAATGCTATAAAAATCTGAAATGCTATTCAATAAATTAAAAAACTAAAGTGAAAATAAATTGATTTTGATTACAAAAAAGTGTAACGTGTTTTTTAAATTCTTTCATAGAGAATAGAGGCGTTAGTTTTTTAAAAGTAGCATATCTATATACAATAACTACAGGGTTGTGCCAAAATTAACGAAAGCATTTGGTGTCATTGATGTAGTAAAGTATTGACAAACTAATCGACAGCCGACAGTTTAGGCTTAGTCAAAGTTGCTGGGATGTATGTAGATCTGGGACCGATTTATTCGACAAAATCCAATTGACTTCTAAATCATTCTTTTTACATGCAATTTGTTACAAAGGTAGCTTTTTGCCTAAATGGTCCGGTTTTGCTTAATAAGAGGAACATAAGTAAGTGTATCTTCGCCAGTATTAATATATGGGGATTTTTTTTCTCTCTAAAAATGAACCCGGCTCCGATCTATTCGTGGGGACAACTTTTCTCTATTTTTATACGTTTTAAGATAATAATTTACAACTGATAAGAACGAAAAATAGTAATAAAAATTTTATTTAAAATATTTTGTTTCGATTCAAAGAGTTTTTGTTGTCATTATGTCACCAGCTTTTTCAGACATTAACTCCTAGACGTTCTTAAGATCTAACACAGAATATTAATGACTAATGCGGTTTTTGCAAATTCCTTTTCTATACAATTATAACAAACATTTCCGACGGTATATCATGATCGATATGGTTTAAAGTTTCACAATTCGGTGACAAGTGAAAATCGTATGCCTTAAATATACTTTTTAAGCTTATCAATTTCAACATTAACCGCATTAATTATCTCCTCATTGCTATTAAAGACCTTACCTTTGAATTTTTTTTTTTTTTTAAATAACCAGAAATCACAAGGTGCTATATATGGGGAATATGGTGCTGGACGTATCACTTCGATCCCAGAGATGGCAATAAAATTACTCATTATTTCAACGGTGTGAGATGGCGCGTTGTCATGATGTCAAAAGTAGCGCCGCAAATCTTCTTTCTTCCTGTTTTCCAACCACTCCAACTCTTCCGTGTACCATTTTGCAGTTACCGTCTGACCCTTTACCAGTGGAATAGCAGCTACCATTTTAGATCGGGTGAAGTAAACTGACATCATTACTTTTGCTGCCGATTTTGTTGCTTGGATTTTTCTTTCGGCATATAACCATGGCATTCAAGCCCAATTCATTAACAATCAGTCTTCACCAGAGCTACAGTGACGTCATCAGTGAAAGATTTTTGTCGACCATCTGGGAGCTCGTCCTCTACGGAAAAATGTGCGGTCTGGAATATTTAGAAATATTCTTTAAATACGGTGTAATCGTTCCATACTACGAAACCCGAAGAGATTTACATGGCGAGTTTCTATTTGCGTTGGTGGTGGAATTTCGTCTAACCTATCACCAGCTATCTTGCGTTTTCTCGTGGGTGGCCACCTCGTTTTGCTTACAATAAAACATTGTTAGCGAACATCATCGAAATCGGAGGACTATATAAATAATATAATAATTGGCACTTTGTAACCACTGAAGCGATTTTCGGCCGAGTTCCTCCTCCAATTTGTGGTTTTGCGTCTTGATGTTTTTCCAACAAATGGAGGGACCTACAGTTTATACAATAGTAAGCCGACTCCGAACAGCTCATGGTTTTTTTTACGATGAGCCTTTATTTCATGTCCGAAATAAACTCGGAGGCTTGGACATTCCCTGCCGAGGGGCGACCGCAATTAGAAAATTTAACTTAATTTTTTATTTAAATTAATTATCCATAACTTTTGGATGTTGGTGGCACCGGGACTTGAACCCAAGCCTTCCGAATATCAGTACGCAATGCTAACCACTCGGCTACTGCGGCCGCCGGAGGACTATATCACATAAAATTTAGTCCAACGGAGTAAAATAGTAGCTGTGAGACTGCCAGTTGACATCGCCGTTTCGGAAAGTTATGCGATTTTCATACACGGTGCGCAAAAGATCGATTGTAACGTTGGTGCGAAGCGAAATCTTATCGGATGGTCGGGAGGCTTCAGTTATTGGATCAGTTGTACCTTATAAGCCTACACACCGAGGTCTTCATGCAAAATCCCGCGCAAACAAGTGCGTAAAATGTTTAATTTTCGTAAACGTTGTCGAGTTGAGGTTTGAGCTACAGGCGCAATATTTTCCAAGGAACGAGAGTTATTTTATACGAAAGTTAGACGTTTTGTCGAATTCGCTGAATAAATTGATCAACAAACTGCCTGGGAAGCGAATTGTTTAACCAGAATTTCGTGTGTAATTTTCTTGTTGTTGCGGTTGAACACTCACCATTTTAGAATCAAGTTTTCAATATTTCCCAATGATCTATGTGATTATGGCAGGATTGTCCGAAATCATTTTTAAAACATTATGGCAGATCCTTGTCTTTATAAAAAAGCTAATTTCTTGGCCATAACTTCAAATTATATGTTTTTTACCTATTCTAGAAAACCACATGTTAATAAAAAATCACCCTTTATTCCCTAAAATAACGTTTGTTTTAACATTTCCCCATATCGGTAGTTTTGACGGTGTAATTTTTCAGGATTTCGTTGAGGTTCTACCTCTTCCTTTTCCCTTTCATTTTGTTTTTCTTCAAACAAGCAGAAATTTCTTTGATGTCAAAGCATTCTTCAAATATTCTGTAGCATAAAAGCTTTAGAATTTACCAGGCTTCCTGAGAGTTTAAATTATTATGTTTATTTAACTGTTCAAACAAATGTTACGGAATATGCTTGGATAGGGGGGTATTAGAAAGAACACATGGCACAGTTATATTTGCGCACATAGCAAAATCAATATATTTAAATAAACAATTAATTTAGTGAAATTGTGTGACGGTAGCAAAAGAATTGCTATAAATATCATTGTGGTCTTTATTGCAAGTATAGTCGAAGGTTCTTTCACTTCACTTTAGGTGCTAATTAACTGAGAAGATGAAATTTCTGAGTATACTTTGCATAACGGTATTGGTTTTATCGACCAAAACGGTGTTCCCAACATTAGCTGCCGGAGATGCAAGTTCCTCAGCAACTAGTGGATCCAGTTCCCCAGCCAGTAGTGGATCCAGTTCTCCTGCAAGTAGTGGCTCCAGCTCCCCAGCCAGTAGTGGATCCAGTTCTCCTGCAAGTAGTGGATCCAGTTCTCCTGCAAGTAGTGGCTCCAGTTCTCCAGCAAGTAGTGGCTCCAGTTCCCCAGCCAGTAGTGGATCCAGTCAATCGGCTGCAACAGCGGCGAAAACTGCGGCTACTACAACAGCACCGATTACCACCGAGGCAGCAACTAAAGCAACCACTCTAGCTCAGTCGGATAGTAATAGTGAGGAAAATCAAAGATTAAGAAGCGAAATAACAAGATTAAGACGACAACGACGAAGGGCTGTAAGAAGAAGTCGAAGACTTGCTAGAATAGTTGCAAACAGAAGAAGACTAGCTGCCCAAAGAAGGAGGAGAAGAAGAAATTCCGAACTGAATCAAAGGCGAAGATCGGGCGTTGGAAGGCGTTTAGTAAGAAGAAGATTTCGTCGCTTAGAGTAACACAGTTACTATGTATATATATTTATAAATACATAATAACTCAGATCTGCAAATATATGTATGTAGATCTGCTTATATGAGTTTAAATATATATGTATGTACTATATATGCAGATAAATAAAAAATAAACATTCCTAGAGCATGAATAGATTTCATTTTATGCACTGAAGTGGAAAAGTCGTGGCCGAACCCAAAAACCGCGAGATCATCCAGACTTTGTACTTGACAGTGCTAGAAGTAGTGTTTGTCAGACTCTTGCTCCTCCATGCTCTACCAGATGCGACAGAAAGACTTACAGAAGAAAACCATTCCTTTAACGTGAATCCGCTTTAAACAATGTTCTGTTACCATGCTAGTTGTCATGCTGATGAAGAACCGGTCTAGTTAGGGTTTAACATTGACTAAGTTTGTCTTTCCATGAACCGTATGTTACTGGTCTTTATATTTAATGCCAGCTAATAGCGAACACTTGATTAAAGTGCAGAGTTCATAAACTCATGATCGCACTGTTGCCTAAGTCCGGTTACTCGCGGTCCGCTCTGAATTTTTTCACGAGTCTATTTCGGTTAGGTAAGTTGGGTGGTGAAATACTGCCCGAAGGGTTTTAAGCCTGCGTCCTGATTACTGTCTTCTACCATGTTTGTGGAAAATTATTTCCTTCCGGATTTCAGCTGCGGTAATGGCTGTTCTGGGAAAGAGCTATTTTGTTTGATGCATGTTCTCCGAAGGGCCAGTGACTTGTTAATTATGGCTGTATATCCATTGCTCAGGTTACGTTATATTTGTTCAATTTCATGTGAAGATTCTTCTGATCGCTCGATCATGCTCTCGACGTGGCCAACTCATTAGGTTTTTGCTCCGGGAAATGCTCCTATGACCGAGAACCCAGATTGCGGAGATATCAAGCTGGCGTGCTAGCGAGCTTAGAGTCTTGACAATGCTTGAATTAATCAATGCCGGCGATAGCGTGTGTCGACAGTGTCGCCTGGCTATCCCGTATATAACCGCCTTCTATATCCTCCGTATTCGTTAAATCTCTGCCGGGATAGATTTTCAGATTTCCAGAGTACAGCTCCACCCCACCCGGCAGTTCCTTTAGGACCCGTCTGTGTGGATTGAGATGATATCCTCCTATATTACAAAACTTCTACTTCATGTGCAACCAGATGAAATCCTCACCTAGAAACAACTATTGAAATCTAACCCTGGGGGGATATAATCTGATCGATTTAACAGTATTGAGAGTTAATTTAGTATATCGCTGTGTCCAAACTATAGTGCCTGCTAAGTATTCTCTTACAGAGATGTAATAGGCTTCTT
The DNA here is from genome assembly GCA_037013455.1 of Ceratitis rosa. Classification (NCBI taxonomy): domain Eukaryota; kingdom Metazoa; phylum Arthropoda; class Insecta; order Diptera; family Tephritidae; genus Ceratitis; species Ceratitis rosa. Next base: position 6,483,665 of record JAWMAG010000029.1, read on the forward strand.
TAATAATAGGTTCCTTCTTTATTTTATTTCTTTTAAATATTCGTCTTTCTGTTCAGATTTGTACCAATCCTGACCCCAAGCTATTTTACTCTGAAAGATATAGGAATTGCGGTATCATAGAGAATAAGAAGCAGAAATTGTGGTATTTCTGTCTTATTTGTGTACAGCATAAATACCGTGGGTTTAAAACCTAGGCCGTTCCTCGTGTTCCAAGAATGTAAGCTCCGTAAGGCTAACTCCATAATCTCACTGATTGCAGATGAAAAAAGCTCTGATACCATTAACCCGGGATCGTCAGCATATGATACTCCTCACATCTCCTCCATTGAGTTTAAAGTATTTCATACGGGGTATTAATCCTACACTCAATACAAACAGAATTTCGAGCCATCTAAAATAATAACTATTTATTGCTTTTTGCTCTAGGAATCCATTCGTGGCTCTCAGAAGAGTTCTTGTAGAAAAGAGGAAGGAAGAAGGAAGGAAGTAAAGAGACTAATTCTTAGCTTGGTAACATAGAAAAATTTCGTGCTAAAAACTACCTTCAGGTCGTTGAGCGGCACCTGAGAATTGATGTTGGTGATTCGAGAAACCCATGCAATGTGAAATTCGAAATGAGATTAAAGAAGAAGTTATTTAGTTCTTTAGGCATAAAGTCTAATCCCTGTTCCTATCCCTAATTTTCATATAATGAAATATATGTAAGTTTTGCTCTCCATTCAAAATCCATAATGCCGGCAGTCAAACATAATCGACTCGCAATCAAAACATATTAAGAGTACATATATACAAATAAATGAATATGTATCTAAAATGCAATATACAAAAAATTTTAGGTAGCAAATCATTAGAACACTGAGTAGTACTTCTCTCCACCACCATTCACCACCCCTACCAACTCAAGCAACACGCGCCACTTTGAAAGCAACACTAAGCTCACCAACAACAATTGGATGTGGCAGTAATGTGAAGTTAAGATTATATTTACTCATGATTTCACTTCATTGATGACATCATTCAATCATCATTGACACCATCAACTGACTACGTACATGGTTAATTCAATGGAAACCACAAAGTTCGTGTAACAAACTACCAGTAAATTCCCAAGGACAGCAAGAGGACTGCAGGAGGACAGAAAAGTGAGTTCAGTAAATGGCGAATTGTCCGTTCAACATCGAAAGCCAAATAGGAATAGAGAGAGAGACAGAGAGAGGGAAAGGGAGAAAGAAGATTCCTAAAAGCACAAATGATATGATAAAACTTAGGTAAGCAATTTGATATATAAAAAATAGAGAAGGTATTTAGTGGGGCAATAAAGTGTGGCAACATTTAGTGGAGTGAGTGTGAGTTTCTAATATTAAAGCACTCAATTCTGCCAAATGTTACCTTGTTTGCTTTTCTGCGTCATTAACTGTGCTAACACGATTAGTAAATGCCGAAAATGTTAACCAAACTGTCATGTGTTTATATAAAATAATTCCAAAGAACTAAACAGAAGTAATAACACAATGGGAAAAAGTGCAGTCCACGCTAATGTGGAACTCTTTATACCTTCCATAACTATATTTTGTTCTTTAGATCGAAAGGAGAACTGATACGATAAGGATTGTAATGTCGCAGTGGAGGGGAAGAAACTGGTCGGAATTTTTAATACGACGACTTACAGAATGTTTCAAGCCCAGAACATACTTAAGTAGGATACAAAGAGGTGATCGGTGACTGATTTCCAGAGTATACTCAGTATCCAGAGTTTACGGAGAGTACACTTCTCCAGCCTGCTTATCCCAAATCCCCAATGGATGACGGTGAAACACCCCTTTTCTGCCTAAGATAAAGTCAGAATAGCCGGCATACTGACTAAGCTATTAAAATTTGACGGCAAAACTGAGAAAGTGCATGCATCAGCATCTTTGCAAAATTATGATGAGATGAGCACATGCCTGGCAATTGAAAGCTAAGCGTAAATTATCGTGATATAAGCCTTTCCAATATCACATATAAAGTCTTATCGAGCAAATTGTGCGAAAGACTAAAGCTCACTGTCAATAAACTGATTGGAACTTTACAGTGTGACTTCAGAACTGGCCAGATATTCATCAAGCGTGAATTTTTGGAAATGAACGGTGAGAAAAGGATCGAAACATAATGCCACTATCTGAATTTGTTTTCGCCAATATTTTTATAAGGTTATGTGAGCTAACGCTGAGCAGCACAAAGAGCTCCGTCAGGATCGGGAAGCAGAGACGAATAATTGTGAATGAGAGCAAAACAATATATAATTTAATTTTATTCACCAGACTTCTTTTTCTTTTATCAAACAAACGGTCTGCGCATTGGTGTATTGGCTCCCACATCACTAATGGCAGTGAGCAAGCAACATCACAGAACATGCTTGCTAACAAATGTTATCTTGGACTGAGTAGGCAATTGAAAGGTAAAATTCTCCCTCGACGAGCAACGATCAAGCTCAAAAAGTTGCTAAGTAACTCCCTTTAAGAGCAGGCAAAGTTAGTCGAGCTCGTTAAGGTCATCTAGGTATCAGTAGACTCAAGAAATGACTAATTAGTGTCATGTGGAGAATCATTACATTTAGGACACAATTTGGGTATGGTCAAGTCTGAATAACTGGACTTGGGTCTACTACAGGATTCAGAACTAAGTTGCGTCAAGATTACTCCAAGTGGGGGTTGAATTCGGGTGACGTATTAGGCGTGTCTGCATTACTGAAGGGAATATGTAAAATCAGGTACTTGCTTATTTGCTGAACGGAAGTTCTGCATAGATTGTCTCGCCACGTAAAGGATATACAAGCGGCATTAGAATATTTCCTGTTAGGGTTCACAAGCTGGTGTTCTGACAGGATTGTAGCTTCTTCAACTATATCTCGTTCATCCATTTTCAATATCAGAAAACTCAATGTCATTTTCACGTTTCGAAATTTCACATTAAGAGGTTTCCAGTTGAGAATACTGCATACATATGGAAATGTTACCTGTTCTACCAACAAAGCGCCCCATCGTTCTCTTTTATATATAGGTATATAGATAATTGACGCTTTGTAACCGTTGAAGCGATTTCGGCCAATCGTTCTCTCGAACGAATTCGAGTCCTGGTCCGATCAATAACCAAAAATTTCTATAATTTAATTAATTTAAATAAAAAAATTTAAGCCATTTTTTCTACTTTCGGTCGCCCCAATATGGTTCACATGGCTCACCAAGTACGACCGCATCAAAAAAAATCTTATGTAGTATTGGTATGGCCAACAATCGAACTCATACTTCTTCGAACGGACTGTAGAGTGCTATAAATCAACGGATGTTTCAATCAAAATTTTCGTTTTTGCCATTGATCACTCACACTACGCTCATGACTTGGCTCCATGTCGCTTCTATCTGTTCAGAAAAATGTTTTGGTCCATCAAAGTATACTTCACATCCCTGCATTTGGAAGGTTATCGATACAGATAAATGTAACATCATTTTCCCTTCATTTAAGGTATAAAATCAAAATGAAAATATCTCTAGGAAGAAGTGAAGGTCAGCCAGTGGCAACGGCTGAACTCTAATCACACAAGTAAACTCGCCTTCCGATTGAGTGCGTAATTAAATAGTCAATAGCAAAACATAAAATGCGCAGCCAGTGAAATTCCATTGCGCATGTATGTGTGTATTGTGTGCCAATAAGGGGCCATCAAAGTGCACAGTTGGAGCACAGCATGCGTACCTTAGACAAAGAAACACGATTAGGCGTAGAGATGAAAGCAAATGCTGGAGCTGTAGGTAAAGAGCAAAATTTTATGTAACTAAGTTTAAATGTATGTATGTAAATCTGTCTTTGTGGACTGAGGTAATCGTACTGTTAGAAAACCGCAGGAAGATAGGAAGTATGATGTTGAAAAGATATTGATAGTCCTACAAGGAGGCTGAAGGAAAGAAGTTTGGTACTTCAAGCAAATGGTGCTCAATTTGTGAACAAAAAAAAAAAAAATATTGGAAAGAGGGGACTGTAATTTGCAACAGTTGTTGCCACAATCTGTAGCAGCAAGCCGCCTGCTATGCTATTAATGGTAAATCAATACTTTCCAGCAATACATTGACAATGTATGGTGGTGGAGAGGAATGACTAATAACTACACACACACATATCTACCTACAAAAATATACCTACAAATGTTAATACCAAATACTATCCAAAGAAATGTTACACGGCTATCTACTGGCAGTAAGTGGTGCACCAAGCTTTTGTAATAAATTTCTTTTCGTAAAAATCTTACTAAACGAGTTAATGGTTGCGCTTGAGTAATATACATATGTACTCGTACATATTTGAGTGCTTAATACCGATAGTAGAAGCCATGGACACACTTAAACCAAGCGGGAAAATCATTTTGCTTGCTATGAGTGCTAATGGAGGCTAAAATAAATTTTTTTTTTTGAGTTTCACACGCTCTCCACAGATAACCTTTTATAGTTCAGCCACATAGAGAGAGAAGTGTTTTGGGTGAGTCAATAAAACTTTTAGAACGAACTTCCCAATAGTTAGACCACTTTTTCCCGAATATGAGGCGTATTCCTGTTGCATTTTTCCCTAGTTAAGGAGAAGTTTTGCTTGCGTTATTAAAATAGACTGCTGGAAATAGCCTAAGTGAAGCCACCAACAACTAGCCGTCTCAACCTAAACTACCTTTTTTTTTTATTAAGTGTTGTCATGATTGAAGCTATAAATATTAGGTAAAGTAAAAATTTTGTTCGGTTTTTATCTAAGAGATGGCGTTATTGTCCATAGTACTAGTGTTACGTGTAGCATCATGTCATACTATACGGCACTGAAAACGTGTTTATTCGCGCTAAAAGTTTGTCTTTGGCAGTTTTTCGATTGATTGACTCAGTACGTTGTGAGCGCTCGTCAAAGATGAACACCAGCAAAGATAAAATTCGCTATATTTTACAATTTTTCTTCGATCAAGGCGAAAAAGCAGCCAAAGCAGCTGAAAAAATTAATTTAGTTTATGGGTCCAATACTGTAAAGGAACGTGTAGCACAAAAGTGGTTTGCTAGGTTCTGTTCGGGAGGCCTGTCGTCGAAAATTGCGATAAAATCATGGAAATAGTGGAAACAGACCGTCACGTGAGCACTTATTTAATTGCTGAGGAACTAAAGATAAGCCAGAAAACCGTTTAGAACCATTTGCATAAAAAAAACGAACGAACTTTGTACTTACCGAATATATAATTATATAATATCTGAGGATCCACAAAAAATTTACAAAATTTCATACGAGTGTCTGCAAAAGATAGCTCGAAATTCATAAACATTAAATACTAAAATAATTATTTAATTGTAAACTGATGTTGCTGATATGGTCATTTTTTGCTGTCATCTAAGGTCATAGGGATGCATTTATGCCTCTTCCCTGCCTAACTGTATGTCCAACTGAAGGTACTTATGTACATCCGACATGCGACATATTATTTTTGCATAAAAAATCAAATGACCATAAATAATTTGCATTTCAGTAAACGCAAATGGACAATATGCTTCCGGACTGCTTCCAACATGATCACAAAACATAACCAACATACATATGTACATACATGCAAACTGACATAAATGAGCATGAACAAGGAAAGGCTTTAGGAATTTGCTTATAACCAATATGAATGCAGTCACATGCACACATACAAATGTGGACATTCTTAAGTATTTATGAATGTGCAAACGTATGTATGTATGTATTTATGTACTTATGTGCAGTTGTATGTGCGCCGGTGTGTAGCAATGTAAGCCGCCAGAGTAAGCTTGTAAGCTTAAACCCACGTATGCTTGTTTTTGTGTACGGTTGTATGTATGAAACAAAAATGTGTTTCCAAGTGTTCTGATTAAGCAGTAGGTGCTCTACACACCATGTGTACCATGTCGTATGAGTAACCGGGCCAATGGCAATGGAGCTAATAACACCCAACAAAGAAGGGTCAAAACATTTTCAATTTTTCTTTCTTTTTTGCATTTTTTGGCTTTCAATTTTTTGTTTTTCTTTTGTTCCTAATTTTTTCTTTCTTTCTTTATATTTTGCATTTTCCCCTGCCGAAGCACTCATATATACATTATGATTTGCTGGTCACAAAAAATGACAGGGTGAAAAAGGGAATTTGGTGAACATTTTTGGCCATACAACCGTAAAGAATTTATTACCTTCGGCAATGGCATTTTTTAGGGTTAAACATTGGTAGTGGATAAGTGTGGTAAATTCCTCATGAAAAATGGTCAAATTTTCAAATAAGTAGGGTTACAGTTGGTTCATATGTGTATGTATGTGGCTGTATGCGCAGACAGTTCATTACTCAGAAATGGGAAGTAGTTGTGAGCTTTTTTAAGCACATATGTGGGCATTATTATTATTATTATTTTTTATTAAGTATAAAAATTTTTTTTTTTAAAGAGAAACTTTTTCCAAAACAAAATATTATTTTTGAAGTTTATGAAGTTTGTAGGCCTCCATGTGCATATGTGAGGAGTGCGAGATTAATTAATTAATTAAATAAATAATTAAATCTTTGGTACATAGCAGGTTTTTAACTTTACATATTTATTTGATTAATTATAATTTATGCAGGCGGCTGCGGTAGCCGAGTGGTTAGCATTACGTACTGACATTCGGAAGGTTTGGGTTCAAATCCCGGTGCCACCAGCATCCAAAAGTTATGGAAAATTAATTTAAATAAAAAATTAAGTTAAATTTTCTAATTGCGGTCGCCCCTCGGCAGGGAATGTCTACCCCTCCGAGTTTATTTCGGACATGAAATAAAGGCTCCTCGTAAAATAAACCATCAGTCGTTCGGAGGCGGCTTACTATATATTGTAGGTCCCTCAACATCAAGACGCAAAACCACAAATTGGAGGTGGAGCTCGGCCGCTTCGCGTCAGCGGTTACAAAGCGCCAATTATATATAGATATTGGGTGTATGTATTAATTAATGCGGTTTTCTAAGAGAGGGCTCTACTAGTATTATTTCGCGTCGTGTTCATCTGTGGCTATACGAATATTAATTTCAAAGGTACTGTCATTTCGCGTTGTTTTCAGTAGATGTCATTTGTTTTAGCGTGAACAACAATTTGTTTCATTCATTTGTAAATGTCGAAATTTGTACCAGATAAAGTGTTTTTGCGCGGAGTTCTTCTTCATTACTTTAACATGAAGAAAAGTGCTACCGAAAGCCATCGTATTTTACTGGACGTTTATGGTGACCATGCTTTGGCCGAACGAACGTGCCAAAAGTGGTTTGCACGGTTTAAAAGTGGCAATTTCGACTTAGACGACAGACAGGCAGAAAAATTTCAAGACGAAGAATTGGATACATTGCTCTACGCAGATGCATGCCAGATGCAAGAAGAACTTGCAAAAGCATTAGGAGTTGATCAAAACAATTTTTTCACACTAAAGTGTTAATTCTCGAAAAAAACCGCACGTATTAATGCATACACCAATATAATATATAATTTATGCATTTATTTATTTATTTATATATTAATTAATTTTTTTATTTAATTTCCTTTTTATTTATTTTATTATTTATGTCTTTATGTATTATTTAGTTATTTAATTATTTATTAATGTATTTTTTTATTAGAGTATTTTTTATTTATGTATATATTTATTTATCTATTTATATATTTATTTCATTATTTATGTACCTATTTATTTTTTATATATTTATTTTACATTTTTTTACATATATTTTTTTATTCATTTATTCCTTTAATTATTTAATTTCATTTGCCATTGTAGGAATCTACTTTAACATTTGTAACTTACAATTTTCACCTTTTCAATTTTTATGTTACTGAATTTTAAATTTCAAATATTTTCATTTTCTGAATTATAATATTTTTAATTTTCAAACAATCAATAAGTGATAAATAAATTTTATATTAAAAATAAATATTAATGTGTTTATAATATTATAGTATATAGATAAAAATATCTATAGCTTTATTTATTTTTTTATTTATTTATTATATATGTTTATTTTTTAATAATGTATTTACTTGTTTTTGTTTTTATGTATATAGCGGTCGCGGTAGCCGAGTAGTTAGCATTGCGTACTGACATTCGGAAGTCTCGGGTTCAAATCCTGGTGACGTACTAACATCCAAAAATCTCGGAAGAGAATTTCAACCCATCCGGGTGTATTTCTGACATGAAATAAAGCCCTTCTATAAACAATGCAATAAATTTGTTTTTGCTAGATATAAGGACATTCGTATGGCCGAAGACAGCATATCTTTCTTGCTTCAATTGAGTTCAAACGGGTAACAAACTAATAATTAGTCTATTTATAACTCATTTTATATATATATTTCCAAGACCAATGGGATGAATCTAAAGCACAGTTCCTCCTTATCGCACTTCTTTTTTTTTTTCTTTAACAAATTCCACCATAAATTTTCAACTGCCAGCCAAATACTTTGAGACGTCTCTACATGCAAACGCGGCTTAACTTAAAAAGTAATTTCTCAAAATTTCTCGAAATTGTTTGCTCCATTGGCCCGTGTGGTCGGCAGCAACGATGCGTAACTATAATCAAGAGCAAACCATGAATTTCAATGACCCACACATGAGAACACACACACCACTCACCTGCATAAGGATTTAGACATGCATAAATTTTATCAAAAAATACTTAGAATTTTTAGGCGATGAGAGCCGCAAAGCTAAGCAGAAAATGTGCATACAATTGAGCGTATTGTGGCCGTGTGTGAGCATTTAACGTGGGTCAAACCGATGTCTGCCACACGTCAATTTCAATAGCATTTCGGTAGCAATGAAGGCTAGTAACATTATCACCAGCATCATTATTAGCTTTGATCAACGAGAATATAAATATATGTATGAGAATTGAAGACTCTTTCATGTAGTTTAAGGGAGCCGCGTCAGCAAGAAGCTTTATGCAAGCTCAGGCATATATACATATGTACATATGGTTATGTATGTGTGTGTAGGTATGTACCTATGAATCTGTATGCAACATTTATTTATAACAAAAGCAAATATTTTCCTAACAATACAGTTATTTACAAAAATACACACATCACTATTGTTCGACATCAATGGTGTAATGTTGCAACAACAACAATAACAGCATGTAAAGGGATTTTCGCATTTTCTGTCAACAATGTGATTAAGATAAAGCAAACAACTAATTTACTCGTACAAACTTGTATATATACCTATATGTAAAATATTTTGGCTTAGCACATTAGGGTGTTCAACAAAAAAATTCAATTTTTTTTTTTCAATTTCGCCCTCATAGTTATTTTTAATGGAAAAGGAACTTAAAGTCTAAAATCTACAATCAAAACCTGTGTGACCCGAAACTCCAGCTCAAGGTCACATCTGCACTAGCTAAGCCTTGGATGACAGCGTAGCTAGAAAATAAGAAAAAGAACTGTCGAAGGATCTTTAACACAGCTCAATGCTTGAATGGATCGTCGTCAACAATAGCACACCGGTCGTTTCTACTTTTCGCTGTTTGGTCTCAATTGGAGATACTAAGTGAACCAGATCGCTTTCAATCTGAAGTGAGAGTCTTCCTCTTCCTTGGTTCCACCGCTGGGTACTGTATCAAAAACTTTCAAAGCTGGAGCATTCTTACCCATCCGGACTATATGACCTAGCGAGCATAGCGGCATTCGCTGCTCTCAACTCGTAGAGGACCATAAATCTAATGCATAACATTTCCCTCCAAAACTGCTAACGTCAACTCATTTGATGTTGTCATCGTTCATGTCTCCGCAATATATAGCAGGACGGGATCGTTGAGCGACTTGTAGAATTTGGTCTTCTTTCGTCGAGAAAGGACTTTACTTTTCAATTGCCCACTCAGTCCAAAGTATCACATTTTGGCAAGAGTGATTCTACGTTAGATTTCTAGACTGACATTGTTGTTGTTGTTAACACTGGTTCCAAAATAGACGATAGTTATCTACGACCTCGAAGTTATGAAGTTATAACTGTCAACAGTAACGTGGCAGCCAATTCGCGAATAGGACGACTGTTTGTTTGATGATAAGAGATATTTCGGCGCAGTTGTTGAGGCCAATAATGTAAATATCCTTGAGGAGGCTAATCCTTCGGTAGTTGGCACAGGCCGTTGGTTCTCCGGTTTCATTTTTAAACAGAGAACACCAATGTTTCAATTGTCAGACCTGCTTTCGTTCAATCATTGTCAGTTCTTCAACACTATGTTTGAATAGCTCTGCCGGTAGGACATCGGCAATCAGCAGGCAATCACTATTCAAACCATGTCCCAATTTCGTGAATTTCTACATATGGTTCAATCCTCCTGCTTTAGATCTACAATTTCATCTTTTGGTACGAACTGCCATCTTTATCTATATGTCATTGAAATTTGCTCGAAATTGTATACCCGGCCAAAACTGACTAGATATGTTGATTAAGCTGGTCGAGAAATATGTACGAAGATAGGTGGCGTCTGGTGTACAAACCACTTTTATTTTTTTTTTTTGTACCAGTGTTATGCACGAAATTACTTGTGGCCGTCTACAATAGTTGGAGTCCTTTTATAGGCAAACCTATCCAGCCGCTTTCAGTGGAGAATAAAAGATAGTTTGCTATACGAATCATCTTGTCACTCTATCTTCGGGCAAACTCTTGAACTTTGAATGGACTGAGCTGAGAGATAAGAAGCAATATGATACTAATGAGCATATGGAACTCATATTAACCTATCGATATAGGTTCAACGTATCTGTTTACAGGGTATAGCACGGCAGCATACAAAATGATGTAATGAAACCTTCTCCCAGGTGGATATCGATAGCAGTGATGATAATTATATTTATACTGATAAGTCCTAGCTGTTACCGTCCCAATAGCGAACCCAAGCAAAAATTGGACGTATTCCTGAGAGTGAAGTTTATTAGATTTCTAGTAGAAATTAAGAAAATAAAGTGAACAATACTACGATCCCGACTCCTAAGGCTGCAGAAGGTAATGAAAAAAAGGAGGATGACTTATGGTTCTGGTCCTTCCAACTTCCAACTCAGGGCGCAGCACACTACTGTGGGCAGCGGAAATTGCAGATCTAAATATTATCATTAAAAAATAGATAAAGCTTGGTTAGGGACAAAACATGCACAGTAGAAGAGGAACTGGGTACATGTGAACGACTTTCAGTCGATTTATACTTCATATAATTTATTCCACAATGCTCCATCATTCAGCCGGACGGAAATGGTTGCGCAAGGACGAAAGGAAATAAAATACTTCATCAAATGGATCAATCTATACGCTAACACATAGTTATGATACGCAAGCTAGGCTGAAGCGACAAACAGACTCTTGTGACTTCTTCAACCAAATAGTGCAAAAATAGTAAGAGCTGCAGAACTTAATAGAGAAGGTGTAATGCTATTGTATATGAGCGCACTGCTTGAAATCAGTGACCTCAACAACGGAGCCGTAAATTCCCTATAGTCTGGAATACAAAGCGAGAATGTTGAGTATGGTAGTGAATAAGTACAAGATGAAATATTTCCTTATATCAAACCAACAGTCCAATAGCTGCTACTTTGGACTAAGTAGGCAATTGAAAAGTAAAGTCCTCTTACGACAAACAAACACCAAACTTTACAAGTCGCTGCTAATATTTCCGTCCTAATATATATTGCAGTAGCGTCGACGTTGCCAACATCCGAAGAGCCGGTTTTGAGAGAAAGGTTTCGTGGAAGAATTACCCTCTGCACATGACCAACGATGACGAATACTTACTTTACTGGCGTAGACACCGCTTACGTGATTATAGCCGAGTTAACAGCATTGCGCCATTCGTTTCTTCAAGTTGGTGTGTGGCGGCAATTGGAAATACCAAGTATAGCCAAGTCCTTCTCTGCCTGGTCCTTCCAACGGAGTGGTGGTGGTCCTCTTCCTCTGCTTCCGCCGGCGGGTTCTGCATCGAAAACTTTCAAAGCTGGAGTATTCGTATCCATCCGGACCCCGTGGCCTAGCCGGCGTAGCCGCTGCTTCTTGATTCGCTGAACCATGCCAATGTCGTCGTATAACTCGTACAAGTCATCGTTCCATCGTCTGTGATATTCGCCGTTGCCAACCCGAAGAGGATCATAAATCTTACGCAAAACTTTTCTCTCGAAAAATTCTAACTCCGACTCATCAGATGTTGTCATCGTCCATGCTTCTGCACCATATAGCAGGACGGGAACTACTTAGTCCAAAGTAGCATCTGTTGGCAAGAGTGATTCTGCGCTGGATTTCAAGGCTGATATTATTATTGGTGTTGATGCTGGTTCCCAGATAGATGAAATTATCTACGACCTCGAAGCGATGACTGTTTGTGTGATGACATTTTGATATTTCGTCTTCCCTCATTCACTACCAGACCCATATGCTTCGCTTCGTCATCCAGTCTGAAGAAAGCAGAACTCACGGCGCGGTTGTTGAGGCCAATAATATCGATATCATCGGTGTACGCCAGCAGCTGTACACTCTTGTAAAAAAGTGTACCTTCCCTATTCAGCTCTGCTGCTCGCATTATTTTCTCCAGCATTAAATTAAAAAAGTCACACGATAAAGAGTCACCTTTTCTGAAACCTCGTTTGGTATCGAACAGCTCGGAGGGGTCCTTCCCGATCCTAACGGAGCTGTTCGTGTTGCTTAACGTCAGTTTAATAGCCGTATAAGTTTTGCGAGGATACCAAATTCAGACATAGCGGCGCTAAGACAACTCCTATTCGTGCTGTCGAAGGAGGCCTTAAAATCGACGGAGAGGTGGTGGGTGTCGATTCTCTTTTCACGGGTCTTTTCCAAGATTTGGCGAATGGTAAATATATGTTCAATGGTTGACTTACTAGGTCTAAAGCCATACTGATAAGGTCCAATCAGATTGTTGACGGTGGGCTTTAGTCTTTCACACAATATGCTCGACAGGACCTTATAGGCGAAATTAAGGAGGCTTATCCCACGATAATTGGCGCAGACTGTGGGGTCCCCTTTTTTATGGATTGGGCAGAGTACACTTTAATTCCAATCGTCGGGCATATTCTGCAAAGTTGCTGATGCATGCACCCTGTCAGCTCTTCACCACCATGTTTGAATAGTTCTGCCAGTAGGCTGTCAGCTTCAGCCACTTTGTTGCTTTTTAAGCGGGTAATTGCGTTCGAACTTATTTATGGTCAGGTAATGTAAGGTCTTTTCCATCGTTGTCGATTGGGATTTCGGGTTCACTATCTCCGGTTACTCCGTGCAGCTTTTTGACGTCGAACTTTTCTTGTGTTTGTTGGCGGGCGTTCTTCGATACACAGAGGTGTAGTCGATCAGCCTCAACCCAATAGAGGCTGAATTTTCCGACAGTTGCACCAAAGATACCTTCTTTGCCCACCCTGGCAAGCACTCGTAAGTATGCTTTAGGCCAAATCGTACTTCTCTCCCGTCGGGGCGTGGGCGCAAATCACAAATCACAAATCCGACACCAAATTTGCGCTCCTTTATATGGCCGCTGTAGTAAATGTCGCAAGAACCTACTCGCTTTCGTCCTTGTCCCGTCCATCACAATTCGTGGACGGCGGTGATGTCAGCCTTTATTCTTACGAGGACACCAACCAGCTGAGCAGCGGCACCTTCCCAATTAAGGGACGGGACATTCCAGGTGATCCTTAATTCGTTTGAGGGGGCCCTCAACAGAAAGGCGTTGTTAACTTTTTCATTGGAGCTGGTTGCTACGTGGTGGATCCCAAACCCAGCGCACAACCTCGCTAGGCGAGTAAGTTTAAAGTTTTTACACATTTATATAGCCGACCGTTTACTTCAAGACCGACGCCCGCTCGTAGCCGCACCTCTGGTGAACATACGCTGCAATCAGACTTCAGCGGACCCTTAAACCGAATAAATCGGAAGCTTCCACTGAAGCTTCCTCTCTCCTTAGCCGTGACCCAAGGCTCCACACGGGTTGGTTACCGCATCTTGCACAAGGGTTGCTGACGTTTCCAGGGTACGCGACGAGGACACAAGAGTAGGAATTGAGTATAGCCTCGCAACTGTAACAACATACCCAGATGCTTGACTACACCCTATTACACCCTAATGACGAATACCGAAGCGAATTAAGAGACAACTGCTACGCTGGCTAGGCCACGTCGTCCGCATGGATGAAAACATTCCAATGAATGTATTCCATGCGCTAACCGCTGTGGAAGTAGAGCAAGAGGAAAAACTCAACTGTGTTACAAGAATCAGGTGGAGCGGTGGAGGGCTAGCGCGCTACCGTTGACTCGGCTATAATCGCCGAGCTGTGCCTACACTAATCAAGAAGGAAACGATATTAATTTTTTTTAAAAAGATCGAAGACTTTTTTAAATGCTTTATACACTCTAATGAACATTTCTACAAATGATCACAATGTTTAACTCTTGTCATTATTACAGCTTCTTTTATCAATAATGCATGGTATAAATATGTGCATATGTATACATATAGGTATGTATGTATTTAAGTAAATATGCATGTAGTCACTCTTCCTACCACATTCTCTTGCAATTTCCAATGAATTTATTTAATCTTGCTTACTTTTGTTGTTGTTGTTGCTGCTGTTGTTATGCTTCTTAAGAGTAAAGACGATTAAAGTACAGTTCGTCGACGTCAATTGTCATCAATATCAACACGCGCCCGTTGTCGAATGTGCCAAACCACTTAACGCCATGGTCATCTCATCAGCTTACAGTCTACTTTCATTCATACTTTCTTTCCTCCCTTTCTCCCTTGCCCGTTTCATGCCATTGGCCATCGCCATCCGCCATTCATTCAGTAAATGCAGTCAGCCAAGCATTGTTATCGGTCAATGTTTGCTTATTTCTTTGTCCTTAGTTATTCATACGCGTACGAGCTCTTACATATGTATATACATACTCGTACATACATACATACATAGATATTTTTGACTAAAATTTAATAAGCAGAAAAGTTTGCTGGAATATTTTGGGGGAATTATGGTTGATGAAATAAAATGTTTATGGAATGTTGATAGGAGAATAAAAGTTTTAAAGAGTTTGTAACGATGATCCATAGGAAATTCCAAGAGTTCAAGGTCTCCCTGTGAAAAGGTCTGATAACTAAATCTCTGCATAATATCGCTCACAGTTTATACTTCAATGACGGTATTCACGAGTAAATAGCTGACAAAAATTTAAAAGACGCTTCATGCTCAGCTGTTTAGTGTAGTATTGCTGTACCAAATATATTATTACTAATTTGCTTGTCAGACGGTTCTGCTTGAAACTAGTGTCTGCGGGGGTGAACTAATCGATAGCATGTCGGGAGGTTTAAGTAGTTCGCTTGCTTGCTCGCGGTTCAATACTGCTCTGACGCAATACCATCCCAATATTAATGCCTTCTAACACTTGTAAGTTGTTAAAGGAATGCGACATAAAAATTTTAGGACTCACCGACGCAAACGCAAAACATCTTCGCCAATGGGAATCCTGAGAAATATCTAGCTGCACTGCGTGTATATTAATCGAACATAGGAATTGTTCCACTGAGTGTGAGAATTATTGATAGTAGAAGGGTTAAAAGTTTCTCCTATGAACTTTTGGAATGGTGATTGGATCAGAATGATCTGCCAATCGTTCACTTAAGAGCTAATTCAGTGCTCGATAAGCTGACTTACGGCCACTTGTTCAAAATCATAGCTCATTTATATTTAAAGCGAGTCCGTTATGGCTCAGTACTCATATGATTTTTATTTTGTAGTAAATCGACACCACGACCAATGATGAAACGGTTTCCACCCACTGCGGGTTAGGGGTTCAAGAATTTAACCGCTGTAAAGTATTCCTGTCGTAAGAGCCGACTAAAACCCAATACTTCCCGCGACAGTCGGGTCTTTATGGTATACCGGAACGACTCGGAGTTTTATCCGGCCAAGAACTGTCACTCCCGTAATATTCCCCGAAAACTTTGGGGAATATTTTGCGGTTACAACAACACCAAAACATGAAAAGATTTCCACTCTTGCCTCTTTGGGGTTCAATATTCAGCATATGGAGGGCTATGCCTGTCGTATAGTAGAATAGAACGACACGGCTAACGACTATCACTCCCGCAAAATCCCAACAATATCAACAACATAAAAAAAAATACTTTATAATTCTAAAACTCATCATGGCTGCCTGATAAAGTTACTTCTACTCTCATAGAAACCAGCCTCCGTAGTTGTAACTCCTCCAAACCACACTACAATGACCTGAAATCCTAAGCCTTGTCTCGATGTATAATTTTTGTCAGAAGACTCCAACGTCAACCTATCCCTTAAGCTTCAAACTGCTGAAGTCTAGCGATATAAGAAATTTGCTGCCACGCAGTAGTTTCAATCGTAGTCAAAAGCGGAAGATGTGCTGCCAACCGAAACTGTGAGTTGTTAACAGTCAGAACTTGAAGGACGTGGACTTTGTCTACTCGGTACTTCTTCGTTTATCATCATATTCAAAAATGGTGAAAGAGAAGTTAATGTGTATTATATTCCTTGTCCTCATGCAATTGCTTCATTTGGCTTTATTTTGAGTGGAATCTTAGACATCGTTCGACACTTTGGAAGCTCACAACGAAAACCATAATCATATTACGAGCTGATTGTTATGTTCAGTTACTAATGAATATGGCAAGCAAACTCTCTCCCCAGCGTCTATGTGGGTTGTAAGCATGTACGAATGTGTATGTATGTAAGTAAGTATTTGTGACTACTTTTACTTACGTGAGCGAAAAATAGAAACGTAAAAGCTAAAAATATTTCCGTTAATGTTGTGAAGCTGCGGGCAAACGATTTAAGACTATCACATCAAGTTTTGCCGCTAACCATTGCCATTGGATTTCATGATTATCTTGATGCCAATTTAATTGGCCATGCTTGGAGCGCTACAAGCGCACACACAGCCGCTTATTACTCAACTCTGTACTCTCTATGGAATCCTTGGGATTTTCCACTCAAGTGGGAATTGCTTTGCTTCATTCTCTTTTCATTCCCTTGATTTCATCATTTTTGCTTTAAATAAATTTTTGTTTCTAACTTTAATTATTGATATTTTTACTATAAAATTGGAGTCAATAGCCTGGGGTTTTAACTATTATTCGGGAGCGGAGTTTATGTATGAAAATTTCATTATCATAATTTTTAGAATATTCTTTTCGATTGTAATTGAGCCTAAGCAAGTATGAGAAAGTTTGGATAACCGTATTTTGGGATAAATAGTGAAAATATTTTGAAAGCTCTGCAACAAAAATAAGAAAGCATTGTTAAATTTCAAAATTAAACAAACAGTATTACTTTTTTGTTGTTATAGGAATCGCTCACATCTTATAACCGGGTCAACAATGGCATTCAAGTTGTTTCTTATTTTCGCTATTCGACACCAATTGGCCAGGCCCTTCTCCACCTAATTTCTTTCGCCGACGAGTCACATATCACGTACTTTCAGAGTTTGAGTACTTTTGGTCGTTCGGAAAACCTGGTCTAGCCAGCTGAATTCGCGGTATTAAGTCAATGTCGTCGTCCACGCTTCTGTACGAAGAAAGTAGAGTTGTATGCTCTTATATTTGATTGTAAATACTTACTCTGTTTAGATCGCTCCAGCATGAAATTAAAGAGGTCAGAAGATAAAGACTCACCTTGTCTGAAAACTGGCGTATCAGCCGATTTTCATACTATCACAGGCCACTTTAAAATCGACGAAGATATTGTAGGTGTCGATCCATATTTTCCAAGATACCGCAATCTGGAGCAACAGACCAACCTCAATTTGTCTTGGAAGCTGAATATCTTCCAACTGCTGTAACAAAGATACCTGCTCCGCAAAGTAGTTTTTGGAAGATTGTGAGGGAGTGACAGTCGTTAAACGAATAAAAATCCGGAGCATTACGGTATAAAGACCAGACTGTCGCGGAAACTTTTGGATTTTATTCGGCTCTTACGACAGACATGCCTTACCGGGGGTAAATTCTGGAACCCCTATACCGTAGGGTTATTTATGTCCTTCGCACTTCTTGGACGGCAGTGAAACCAGCTTTTAGTCGTATGAAATCATTCATCAGGCGAACAGGAACACCTACTCAAACAAAGGATCGAAAATTCCAGAGGCACGCCCTTCATTCGGGATCCTTAAATAGTTTGCGGAATCATCATAAAATGGCTTATTTGTATGATTTTTCATTGGTCAGTCGCATGTTCTTCCGCAGGGGATTTCGATTCTCACGTTAGTTTTCCTCCAAACGGACTTTTGCGTATTAACCAAAGAAAGTCATATACTGCTCGAATCATATGAAAAATATTTGTTTATGGCCACTGCCAGCTGAATAGCAATTTTTACGAATTAAAAAAAAAAACAGCTTATTAAAAACAGAAAAAAAATTTACCTAAAATATTTCATCTTTATTTTAAAATATTTACATGTATAAATTGTTGAGTTTCGATATCAAAATTGAACAGTCAGTATCAATATTTGATATCTGCAAATTATATATGTATTACCGTGTTCAATAAAAATTACAGTCACTATAATTTTTTGATTAAACATTTAAATTATTTTCCCACCAAAAAATAACTGTTTGCTTTTAATAATAACTGAAATAATTTTATAAAATTTATTATACAATATTATATTTAATATTATTTTCATTATATATTATATATACATATATTAAAAGTTTTAATAAAAATGATGTGATTTTGTTTTTCAATTTATTTGGCTTTAATGTGTATATTTTGTTCTTGTTTTGTTTTATTTTGCACGTAAGTACTTATGTATATACGATATATGTAAATAATTTGCATTACTTTGTATTCACGTGTATGTATATAACTTTTACTATTTATGCATGATGTACCTATGTACAAGTAAATAAATATCATTAAATAGCTTTTTTATTTTTTTTTTTTATGCTACGTCTGTTTAATGTTTTCAATGCGACGATGATTTTAGTGCTTTTACTATGCTATATTGTTGTGTTGCTGTAATTTTGTACATGTGTTTGCTAATTTGATAATGTTTTTTTTATTATTTACATAAACATTTTTAATAAAGCTAATAAATAACAAAAGCGTCTCAATGCTTTTTGATAAGCAAAAAATTATAATTACTACACAACTACAATTATATCAATTATTATACATTTTGTGTATAGTAAAAAATAATTATTTATTTCAAAATAATTGATTTTGGTTTTACAAAAAAAAAAGTGACGATTGATTACATGCACTATGGACTTATAAGAAATATCAGTACAAAAATCGGAAGTAGCGCTACTTATCAACTAGGTTTTTGGGTGTTAGTCACGGTTATTAAAGTATTTACACTACCGATTGCCGACAACTAATGGCATTCGATAGTTACTTTTACAAGTATTATATAAAATTAATTAAATATGATCTAAATATCTTTGTAATTGCTTTTTGTTGTTGTTACAGTTCATTATGCTTTCCATGTGTTTAAAAAATATACTTATTAATAATATGAGAAAATTACAAAGTAAATGACTTTTTACCTTTTTTTTGTTAGCCCCTTTTAAAATAGCAAAGCGCTTTTGTTAATTTTTTAATTCATTTCCCATTTACCAACAGCAACTTGAACGCTCTTCTTCCCCAAAAGCAATATGTGAAATACTCCATGACGGCGTCTCCAATCTACCGACACCCGTCACTTTACGCTCATCATCACCATCCACCGGTATGCCCACATGTACATATGGCAAGCGAAATGCACCGTTGCCATTTTTCTCCGCCAATGCTGCACAGGTATGACTTAAGGCAGTATTATTATTTGTATAAGCTGATATGGAGTCACAAGAATTGAATTGACGCAACGAACGACTCTTGCCTTCATCCGCCAAACGCACCAAGCCCAATGCGGTGGAGAGAAATACTTGTTCGAGTCCTTGATCACTTTCTGCGGATGCTTCAAAGTATGTAGCACCGATAGATGATGCAAACATAAACGCTTCGTCATGTGTAATTTGTCGCTGTGCTGGCAAATCCAATTTATTACCAACAAGTGTAAGTACCATAGGCTCTTGCACTTGTCGATGTAGTTCCTGAATCCATGATTTTATATCGACAAAAGTACTGGGCTCTGTTAAATCGAAAACTAAAATAGCTGCATTCGCGTTACGATAATACATCGGTGCGACGGCTTTAAAGCGCTCCTGTCCAGCAGTGTCCCAAATCTAGGAGAAGTATAGGTTTTTTTTTATTATTATGGAGTGGAGTTATTAAGCGGCTTAGTGGTTAATGAATCTGAGTTTAAGAGTAATTGTAACCCTAGTTAATGGTTTAAGAAATGTAAGTGGTGACAAAAATCCAATAATTTTGTTGTTGTTATTGTAGCCGCAAAAATATTCACCAATGTAATTTTTGGGGAATATTCTGGTAGTGACAGTGCTTGACCGGATAAAAATCCGGGTCGTTCCGGTGTAAAATTGTAGAACCCTTTCCCCGCGTGGGTCATAGTTCTCGCGACAGTCGGTTCTTTATACCAGAACGACAGCGAATGACTTTGCTTCCGCAATATTCCACTGAAACCATTTGGAGGAATTTTTTTTGCGGTTACCAGAACAACAGCAAGGGTTAGGGCAACATTTTTAGTATAAATATTGTCAAATTTAAAATTTCGCATAAAATTTAATGGAAAATTAATGCAAGTTGTCAAAAAATTGTACATTATAAACAAAAGAGCTCAAAACCTTTTGCAAAATGAGTAAAAAACAATATTAAAGTAACTTAAATGCGAAAACGTAAAACCCAACCTTATCGTATTTTATCTCTTCATTCATTAAAAAACCACCACCATCTTCGACTTAGCTGTCATCATGCTTAATAACTTTTCTTTGCTTAAAAATGCAAATTTTATCAAACACTTTGAAAGTGAAAGACTATTCTTTATGCTCGAATTAATAAAAAAAATACATCAAAACTTAGATAAAGATATTACACGAGAATAATACGATATAAACACATACATATGTATACAAATATATGTATTATCATGAATTAAATTTTATCAACGCATATAATAAGCTGCATTCTGCTTGAATATAGCACAGACACCACAAATGTTTTTGATTACAAAGGAATATAAAATATAAACAGTTGTGAGACTGTGACACTGTGCAGCACAGCAAAAAGAAGATTAACATAGTTATTTGCATTGTTACATCTTTACACATACATACATATATTTTATGGTTCAATGATAATGATGCCATTAGCACTTGCATAGCATTAAAAATGTTTACGCTCAAAAAAAATTATGATGCAAACAGCTTGACTAGTGCTCACATTTTATAGTTAATTTTTAGTTTATATACTTTTGAGTATTATTATTGCAACTGTACTTACTTGCAATTTGATTTTAACATCGTCCAGCATTACTTTACATGTAAAAAAGGATGCTGCTATCGTTGAGCCGATATCCTTGTGTAATGAATTCTTTACATATTTTGTAACCAAGCGCGTTTTACCAACACCTAGAAAGCGAAAGAAAGTGAATTAGAGAAATCATTGATAACTAAAGATATTTAAACGTAATAATGCGTTATTAAAAAGAACTTAGATTGTGTTTCTCAGAACATTGTGTAGCAAAAATAGAGAACAGGAAACAGTCATGCTAAGTACTATAGTTTATATAAATTATTTCACCATTTTGAAGCAAATCTCATACATACACGTACATATATTCAGACGTATATCAGATTTCCTTCTAAATTCACGCTAAAAGATATTAAGCTACTCCTTTGTATGTAAAAAAAAAATACCCACATTGTTGACAAATGTGAGTTTAATAACTTAATGCGATAAGTTTATTTGCTTATGCATTTATGTATGCGCGTGTGTATGTTTGTATGCATTGCATGAAATTTGATCTAAGAAAATTGGGGATTTTTATGATTTCTTAGTCATTCATTACTTTTTCTGCAGAGCGTGCGAAGCTTCTGATTATTCTGTAACCATTCTACAAGCAATCAATAGTTTTATTAAATATAAGTACACATATGCATATACATACATTATCTGACATTATTTTTTATACATACTAGCTAAGTAGAGACTTTAAAATATATATACGTGCGTATTTTCAAATCGACGTAAACAAAGGTCTGTGCATAGACAACTATCACAAAATGCCTGATAACGCGCCGCAGCAACAAAAAAGTACGTAGCGAATGTATGCGGTCTTTTGTACCACCTTTTGTTTGCCTCAAAAATATAAGCGGATTACTTTATCTGTTGTTATATAAAAATAGAAATTTTAAATAGACAAGCCTATTTTACTGCGACATTTTTACTAAATATTGTACAACGAATGTGTAAAACCCTTTTTAGGGTTTTTAGGTAAGGCGGAGTATGCAGGCAATGAAAAAACTGAGCTACCCACAACAATACAAAATGATTGTCTTCAGGTGGTTTGTTTAAGCCACTACACATAATGTACATACCTACATATATACATTTATAATGCATCAACCTCAAGGTGTGTTACCAGAAACCATGCACTCGTTATAATTGTTGCTTTGGTTGTTTACTTAGTTTAAAACAAAAGAATGTTTGCAGTACAGCTTACGATTATTAAATGAATCATTTATTACTATGCATTTACCTCGTGAACCCAACACCACCACTTTGCCTTCAATTCCACGCATTTTGCATCAGCTTCGTTACTACTCCGCTCTGTACAGTTGCTGCAGATTTAGTTTTTTCTATTTCACCAGAATTAACTCTTCACAAAACTTTAAAATAGAAAAAAAAACTTAAGTTGACAATTTTATTTGTGGGATTGAAGTGTAGTTTTTGCTTTACCTTACTCCAGAGAAGTGATTGAATTTATACAATGTCCTGTATCTGTCCTTGAGAATTTCAAAGTGTGAAATATAAACACTTAATTGCAGTAATTGCTATGTATTTTTGACAAACTTTATGTGAACTTTAGTAGATTTCAATATTTTAGAAAAAGTTGTAAAATTATTCTATAATCACTAGAATGTGTATATTTTACTACGACTTCTGTCTGTTAGTGAAGAGAAGAAAAATAATAATCATAACAAAAACTTTTTTGTTCTGTCCCTTTCTTCAAAATGTTTTCTACCTTTCTTATACTTTCTATCTTACGTTTTACGTGTTGCCATATCCCATGGATTCGATAAATTATTCACAACTATACCATAGCAGATCGAATATGTCACGTTTCATACAAAAGCGATCCAATCAATATTTGTCTATTAAAACTTTGAAAATTCCATCTTTACTATATAGATTTAAAATATGCGGCCCATTTTTTCTGAAAAGTGTAGACAAATTATGACTGCTGCATATATGTGTAACGAATAATACACAAAAATCTTAACGCACAGCCAATCAAAGACAAGAAAAATAATATTCACCCAAAATTATACAAAAAAACGTGTAATGGTCCACACGCTTTTGCCAACAACTTGGCTTCTGCTTATTGATATACCAGCCTTCGAAAGATACGTAGCCAGGCGTCCATTACTGGCCCACGACTTAAAAAATTTAGAATAGTTTCAAAGATTATATTACTTATTTTTGGGCTTATTACACGAAACAGATTCACTAAACAATATACGTATTTTTATACAAGAAAAAAATATATATTAGTGTTGTGATCTAAAAATAGTAGTTAAGCTGATTAAAACAATGATGAAGCCCAAATTCGATTATATATCAGCGAAAAACTAAAGACCGAAAAATTTTAAAATCTAGATTTTATCTTAAAAATTCTATAGAGGTTTCAGTAAAACAGTAAAAACATAATTCAGAAGACAATTTATCAATATATGAAGTAACTTTGTTACCCATAAGATTTATATGGACTTCCATTACTATGCCAATTCTGATTGTGTAAATTTCTGATTGTATAAATTTTAGGCTTCAGTTCCATTTTTAACTCAAATATTCATAGATTAACAGGCTAAAGTCAACATAAAGGCAAGTTGTGTTTGCTGGTTTTGAGTTTGCGGGCATTTTCAAGTGTTTCCACTGTGTATTTACTGAGTTTATTGTTTGAGCTATCATTTATTTTTGTTTACTATATTCGATATATATGCGTCTAAATGCTTTTTTTATAACAAATGGTGGGACCTACAGTTTATACTACGCAATTAGAACATTCAACATAATTTTTTAATTAAATTAATTTTTTATACCTTTTGTGATGTTGGTACGACACCAGGACTTGATCCCGGGCCTTTCGAATGGCAGTACGCAATGCTAACCATTCGACTATCGAGGCCGCCACGTCAAACAGTGTTGCCGTATGTTGATAAAAACGAACTCAAACTCAAACAAGCTGTGAAAAGTGAGTTTGTGTTATGAGATATATATGGAATTTGACGCTAGCGACTGCAAACACAGAGTTTACACTTGTTGGAAACGACTCATTACATGTGAAAAGACTTTTTTATACATTGGAGCAAGTGTCCACAAACCACGTATTTAGCTCGGTCGGGAGAAAAGGGGTTAGTTTAAATGCTACGCTAGAACTACGAAGCCATGGTGTGGGGAGTGGGGGGCAAAGCAGGGGTAAAAGTTCACTTCCCGATAAATAATAAGCAATATCCACAGTTACTTACTCAATGAACAATAACGTATTCATTTATGAACTGACGTTAACAAAACTCGTTAATGTTTATTTTATAGCATGGCAACATTTACCGGTGATGAAGTCAACAAACAGCGAGCAAAACAAAAAACAGCTGGCTGTTATCTCTGTTTGCTTTGCTGTCAATTTACGTTTCCCTACATCATGTTTTACCACACTTGTTTCATATTACACCGTCTGGACCGCTAAACTAAAATCCGTAAACGTAATAATTGCGTTGGTTGTGAATTGTGGCTATTAAATTTTTTTTATTACATTAATTATACACATTCCCCACATAAACAAAGTTAGTGTTTGGTTTTGCAAAGAAGTTCGTTAGAACAAAGCATCGAGGGCATCTTATTAACTGACTCACTTTTTATTACTCGCTGTCTGCCCCCACGTCTTCATTCACCTACATATATTGTTTTAGTCGTCTTAACAAAGCGAAACGAAAAATGTCTGAAGTGAATTTCGACTGTATACGCTCAATTGAACCCAGTGCAATAGATAATACACCCGCCTCCGTTATAGCATCTACCTCCAACACAACAGCAACAGCAACATCAACTACATTTACCTCAACCACTAACCCCCCGTCTAATGCATCTGTGCCAACTACACAAGCGCAATTGTCTCAATCATTAAAAAATTCCAAAGATGCTTATCTCGAAGCCACTCGCATTTTAATCGTTTTAATGGAGAATGTACTTAAAGAGCCAACAAATCCCAAATATCGTACTATACGTATTGAGAATAAAACAATTAAGGAGAAATTACTCTCAGTGGCTGGCATTGCGCAGTTACTTAGTGCTATTGGTTTTAAACGTAGTGCTATAGAATATACTCTACCCAAGGAGGTGCCATTGCAACGTATACAACAATATAGGGACGTATTGCATGAAAGGCGTGAATCTTGGCTCAAAGGCAACCCACAAACAAGTAAGAGTAATTTCAATTTTATATCTATTTTGTATAAGAGTTCACTAATTGTATATAATATATATATATATATATATATTCTAATCATAATCTATTTGCAGCTGTACAAGTGCGGGAAACCCCTAAAGTGAATGACAATGAAATGGCTGTGCAAAGAAATGAGGAGAGACCAATAGAACCATTGCGTACAATAATTACACCGTCTGTTCCTTATCAGCAACGCATTCGATTTCCTCGTGTATTGGTTTGTAGATTATCTAGTTTTCGGATTTTATCTTCTTTAATGCTAGTTAAGTGGAAGCAGCTGTTATGGTTTTTACTAACATCCATTTTCTGTTCACCAGCAAACAAATAATGCTCTCCTGCAGTCATTGGAGTCACAATCTGATGCTGTTATGCAATATGAAGATGAAAAATTATTGACAGCCGGACGCGAGCTCATACCCATAGACGATTTAACACAAAAGGCGAGTGAAAAGTTAATCGCTTTTCAGGAACGCATTGTCGCTGGTGAATGTAAAGAAAAAGAGCCTTGTATACGGGATCTTATTGTGGTGGAATTGTGCAATTGGTTTAATACAGAATTCTTTGAATGGGTTAATCATATGCCTTGCCGGGTCTGTGGTAGTGAAGAGAGTAAATTGAGACGTACACAAACAGAGGATGACGTGCGCGTCGAGGTTAGCTTTTGCTGTGGACAAGAGACAAAATTTTATCGTTACAATGATATAGCACAGCTCTTAGTATCACGAAAAGGTCGATGTGGTGAATATGCAAATTGTTTTACCTTTCTCTGTCGTTGTTTGGATTACGATGCACGCATTGTGTACTCCCGTTTCGATCATGTTTGGACAGAGGTACTACTAGCGATACGAAAAAAAAAATATTTTTATTTTTTTAATTTCTAATATAAATATATATATATATATTATATACCCAGGTTTATTCGGAGTCTCAAATGCGCTGGTTGCATGTAGATCCCTCCGATAATGTTGTAGACTCACCACTAATGTATCAACACGGTTGGAAGCGTCCAATTGACTATGTTTTCGGTTACTCTTGCGATGATATACAGGATGTAACCTGGCGTTATGTGAATAATCACAAAGAGACGTTGCAGAATCGTCGCTTGTGTGGTGAAAACGATTTGTTAGCTGCAATTATAGCCATACGCGATAAACGACAGAAAGGGTTCAGTGCGGAACGCAAAAAAGCGTTAAGTCAACGTGCAATGTTAGAGCTATTTGAACTAGCAGTGGAACGGTAAATTAATTTAATATTTTTTATATTAGACAACTTCTAAATGTTGTTTGTTGACGAACACAACTATGTTGCTAAACAAATAATTTGCTAAATGAAACATATGAATTTTCGGTTGTTAGCTTAAAATCTGTTAAATCAAACAAAAATATTTAGGCAATAATATTTAAACTAAATTTAATCAAATAGTTCGAAATTTATAAATAATTATTGTTTTTTAATTCAAAACGTCATTGAAAAAACACAATTTTTTTATTTTGTTAAAAAAACATTCAAACTAAAGAAAAAAAATTAAAAAATTTTTTATTTTAAAAAATTTATAAATTTAAATAAAAAATGGATTATTATTATTAAACAATTTACAATAATTAATGCAATTTTTTTTTTTCAAACTTTAAATATTTCTGAGCAAACGCATTTTTTAATTGAATAAAAACAGCAACAAAATGAATGAATAAAATAAAAAAATCTCTTTTTAAATATAGCGAAATTATTAAAAAAACTTCACAAAATTTTAATTAATATATTCTATTTATTATTAAACAAAATAAAACATTGATCCCTGATATAGTTTTATCAAAATTTTAAGTTGAGCAACTTGTGAAATTCATAAAACTTTTTACAAAAGTTTTAAAAATATTTTTTTTTATAAAAAATAAGCTCGCTGGAGTTTTTGCACAAAATCTTAGCAAAACTGTCTTATATATGTATTTATATATATCAGCCTAAAATACATAAGTTTTCCACTGTTAAAAAAAAGTAAAAAAAAACAATTATTTGTTGGCATTGCATTACTATTAAGTTTAATTTCTTGCCTAAATCATAAATATTTATTCCTTATGCATTTTAGGCAACCAACTGAAGGTGAACTTAAGGGTCGCAGTTCTGGCAGTTTGGCCTGGCGTCAATCACGCGGTGAACATGCGTTTAATAACGTAAGCGACATTTTAATAATGATAATTTAACATATAGATATATATTTGCCAATTTTCTTCAATCAAAGATTTTCGTGTTCACTCCTAACGATGCAGAAATCAACAGCAAACAGTTTAATATGCGTTACAGTTGTGCCAAAGACATATATGAGCGTTATCTTAAAGGTAAAATATTTGTTATATAATTGTTTATATCAAACATACATAAACATATTATAATTTAGTTGACACGGGCGATGTCAAAGTGCTGCAGACATACAAAACTTGGCAGAGCGCACAATTTTCATCCAGAAATATATTTCGTAAAGTCGAAAGGGATTGGAAAATGGCTTACTTATCCCGTGAAGGTTTGTAATATTTGAATGGATTTCTTTACAATTTGTATTAATTAATCTTTTGAACTTTTCAGAGGGTGCCGAACGTGGTGAGATCGTTTGGAAATTCGACTTTTCCCAAACTGGTTTAAAAATCAAGTCATACAATTTACGTTTCGAGCGTAAAACATATGGCGAAGGTCAAATCGACGTGAATGTGATTGCTGATAATGGTAGTGCCAACATTATTGGCGTTTCAGTATTTCAAATCCGGGCTGTGTTGACGGGTGGCAAAGGTGATGTGGCTTGGCAACATGCTCAGCTGTTTAGACAAAGTTTAAATCAAATGGATAGTTTATTCGATTTACAAATTAACTTTATATAAAAAGTTAAATGAAATTATTTTTTTGCAAAAAAAAATTTATATTATTTTGATTTAATAAGAAAAATATGCGCATTATGTGATTCCCAACCCATTTTAGACCATTAACAAGCAAAGCAAAGAAAACAAAAAAAAAATATATCTATGCAACAAGTACACATGTATTATGTAAGTATATGCTTATAATAATAACGTCAAATTTTCAAATGAAAACTTAAATGCAAATATATTTATATTTGATACAATAATTAAAAATAATAATAATAATAATAACTTAAATGCTGGAATCCATTTTTACATATGTATGCAGAAAGAAAAAACTTAAACAATGCTTTATAGTTATTCACTATGCGTACTTTTTATAGTAAAAAGAATAATTAACTGCGTAAATTTCTTTAAGTATGTATATATTTGTTTACAAACTGGGTAGCTTAAATACTAAAGCGCTCAATCTACATTTCACTGTTCACCAATTCGAACCATTGACGCATGGCTTCGCTTAGAACGAGCGGCAATTGATTCAAATCACGCACAATCACATAATAGGGGAAGGGGAAATCGTCCAAATACGATTTTATGTTTATACGTTTATCCGGCAGCATTTCCATTGTCTGTATGTCAAGTATAGAGTCCTGAAATTGAAAATTAGTAAATAAAATATTTCAGTATTCTTCACACTACCATAATACAAACCTTATTTTCGGGATTATCTATTATGATATATACCAAGAAAATACGTTGCAGACGCGCCAACTTAATTGCATTGCGTACCTGGAGGAGGAAGAAAAACATATTTATTTAGAGCGAGTAACCCTTTGAAAAAAAAAAACAAAAAAAAAACCGACCTTCAACCGCCCCTCGCTGAAAATATTCCTTCCATCACTAAGAACGAGCAGCAGATTTTCGAATAGACCATTATCCGTACCCAATGAAGCCTCTTCCGTATTTGCGGTGCGCACAAAATCGAGCAACTCCGCAATTTTCGTCTTATCCTGCGCAAAATTCAAGGCATTCACCAATTTCGGCCCATCAAATTGTTCCGTATGATTGAGTATAATTTTTGGTGATTCACCGAAGGAAATAATACTCAAACGACCGCTTTCGAGCAATGTCAACGCTTGCGATACCAACGAAATTGCCTCCAGTGTTAGCGTTTTTGAGTTGTTATGATGCATCGATTTGGAATCATCAATGGCTATGGTGATTTTATAATCACGTTGTGCAGCTTTCGTGCGACGCAACCATATTTTGTCTTTGCGGAATTGCGAGGCAATATATGGTATGATTTTCTTCATGTTAATGCGGCGTCCAGTGCGATAATCACCCTTTAGTCGCGTACACTTTGTGGGTTCCAATATGAGACGCAGCTGTTCGCATAGTTCGCGAGCATTTTGTGCCATACGAGTCGATACGGTTTGCCATGTATCGTAGTCTTCATGCACGGGCAGGGACTGAAGAGGAGTAAATATACAATTTTTATTAAATATTCCTTTGATGAATTCGTAAAATGATTGACTTACTGTTTTGTTTGCGGTCAGCTGCTGTTGATACGTTTGACGCATTTCCAACATTTCAGCTGTGCTCAATTCTTCGCTGCGCGTAAGATGTTCTAGCAATATCTCTTTGCTGAAAGCAGTCCATTTAATGTTTCATAAACTAAAATAAATAAAAATGTATATTTAATACTCACTTGCAATGCGCCGTGGTGTCGTCATTACGCGCCACGGTCATTGTCTGCACCACTTCGCCTTCAACCTCCATTTCCTCTTCAGTCTCTGTGCGTTCTTTGCTGCGTTCGGTCTTTGATGGCTTCTCCGATTTGCTATCGAACTTCTCTGCGCTCATTTCCTCCAGATTCTGTTCATCTTCGTCCATCTTCTCTGCATCCTCTGCCTCTTCCAATTGTTCATTATTCTCCCCATCTTCTTCGTTTGTCCCATCCTCTTGCTCTTCATCTTCTTGGTGTTGTATCTGTTTCGACTGTTCTTCAGTGGCATTGTCCAGTGTCGTCTTATCATTCTTTTTCGCTTCTTTTACATGTTGGAATTCTTCGGCGTCTGCTTCTTTGTCGTTGTCATTATCTTCGTCGCCCTCTTGTTGCGCTTTTTGTTCCTTCATTTTATCAATGGTCTTCAATTGTTTAATCTTCATTTCCTCCGCTTCGCCTAAAGTACGCTCTTCATTGGTTTTACCCTGTTTACGTTTCTCTTGCGGTTTTTGCTCTTTGGCGTTTTCGTCCTGTGCAACTTGATCTTTGGTTTCTGCAATGCCCTGGTGGCCACCATCGTTTGTCTGTAAGAAAAATAAGGACATTTAAAAGAAAAATCTTGCGCATGCGCAAACTCTCATTATGTTTACCTCATTTTCAGCCTGTCCCACACCATCTTTCTCATCGCCCGTTTCTTGTTCATCCATTTTTTGATCCTGTTTCACATCTTGGTCATTTTCGCTTTGGACTTCATCGGGCGTACCTTTGTTCTCGGTTTCAGGCACGGATTGCACATTCTCCTCTTTACTGGTTTTGTCCTTGGATTGTTCGTAATCTTCTGGCTTCTCCTCGCGTTCTTCATTCTTCTCGTTCTCTTCTTGCTTCTCATCCGCGCCTGTTTCGGGCTCCTGTTCGCCTCGTGTTTGCGTTTCCGCTTCCGTCTCATCTTCTGTTTTCTCATCTTCATCTTCCGGCTTGTCTTCATCACCTTTCTCTTCCTTGCGCAACTCCGTATCGCCATCACCGTCTTCTGAGTCGCTATCCTCCGATTTAGACTCAATCTCATTCTCTTCTTTCCCCTCCTCTTCTTTATTCTGCTCATCCACATTTTCCATATTTTCTTTCATTTTATCAATGTCGAAGGGATTTTCTTCGCCCTCTCGCTCATCAGCACCCTCTTCTTGTTCATTATCCGCATTCATGTCACCCAAATCCATTTCCTCTGGTTCTGGCGGTTCTTCGAGTTCATTGTGATATGGGTTGGGTTGATCCTCGTCCACCTCAGGCTCTTTCATGTTATCGATATTTTTCTCCTGCTGCTTGCGCTTGTCCTCTTTCGTGTCGTTAGCCGCATCTAAACCTTCGTTTTCTTGTTCCGCTTCATTTGCTGCATCATTCTTCGTATCCAGATCATTATGCGTGTCCTTCTCATCTTTTGTGCCCTTGCCTTGATCCTCTTCCTGTTCATTCTCTTCCTCCTCCTCTTCTTTTTGCTCTTCATCGTCACCCCAAATTTGTTCGTCTAATTTATCGGCCTCCGCGCCAGTGTCACCCATTTCTTTATCCATCTCATCCTCTTCATTTTCCGACTCACCGCTATCGTCTTCTTCGGGCTTCTCCAAATCTTGTGCATTAGCATTAAAATCTTCACTCACATCGATGCTCTTATCTTCCTTGCAGTCCTCTGGCTGTTTGTTTTCCTCATCCTTCCGGTCATCCGGTCGCTTTGCATCATCCAGCTGATCTTCTGACTCAATTTTATCCGATGCGTCATTTTCACCAGTGCCATCCTCTAAACCAAAGCCTTCACCGTCCTTTTGATCCTTCGCCTGACCCTCTTCGTCCTGCATGAGATCGGGTGGCACGCAGAAACCCTTACTGCCAATCTCCACAAACACCGTTAGCATAACGGAGAGCATCTTTGCCGAGACTTTATGTGCACCCAGCTGTTGGAAGAGATAGTAGTCGGCTAACAAATAATATTGTTCCAAAATGGGCATAAGCGTGGTGAGTTTGCGTGCACAAACCAATTTCGGTTGGCTTGGAGAAGCATGTTTGAGCGTGAGCAGCACATTAGATAGTTGCTCTACGATGTTGGTGATATTTAACATCTGCCAGTCAGACTCGAGCGCTGCATGTAGTTGCTCCTTCAAATGCTTCTCCTGCAACTCAAGTTCGTTGCGTGCTTTACCGGGCGAGAGTGACTCCTCTGTGACGCCGCTGGGTGTCTGGGTGTACTTCTTGTAGAGTTTCTGTAAGGCAAGTAGAACCTCATGCAGTATATGCTCCAGCACTACATCCAAATTATCCAAATCTGCCGGCGGAGCGGTGTGCGTCAGTGCTGCTAAGCGCTCCTTGGATGAATTAACGAAATTGAGTAGATCTACGATTGGTTTGGCCATAGGTAAAGGTTCGCCCGCTGCAGTGGTTAAACTAACGACGAGTTTTTGAAGTGTTTGATACAATTTATCGTGTGTCGCTTTGTAGCCTGCTACGCGCTCTACATTGAGGAACTCCTTGTCATTCTTTAGCATCACAGCGAGTGTGGCCTTAGCCGTTTGAAGCACCTCATCACAGTTACTAACGATAGTTGCGTAGTAGGGCAAGTTCTGTAGCAAGTGGCACTCACTTTGCGCCAACACCGTATTTTCCACACTCTCGCTAGATGGCGCGCATGTCAATAGTAAACTAAATTGCTCCAAAACATAACGCATTCGCGAGATGGACTCACGCAAAACGAGATAAGTGTCACGCGCTTCACTAAAAGCAAGACCTTCCACAGCTTTCGTCAAGTCTCCCAGACTACAGACATCATAAATCTCTTTAATATTTTGCATGTGCACGTTGAGATCGTAGATTTGTTTGCTCGTATTGGCGAGTAGACGTCTTTGATTTTGCACCAACAAAAACATATCGACGGCGAAACCTTTAATACGTTCAATGTTTGGCGGACCGAGCTCAGACAAGGGCGCCAGCATAATATTTTGCAGCAAGCGGAGCTTGAACTCGCATTTCGCATAGTAGCGGTCGAGGTTCTCATTCAGATGCAAGACATTTGTGTGTAAGCGTTTGTCGGATCGTGCGCCCAACATTGTCTTAATGCAGAAGGGCGGCAAAGTGAGCTCAGTGAAGTCAGTGCGTAGCGATAGCTCCATAAGACCAGCCTTGAAGCTGAGACCGAGTTGTGTAAGCGATTTAAAGAGATCTGTTAGGCCTTTACGTTTCTGTTGCAATATTTGTTTCGCCTCCAGCAACTGTTTGGGACGTTCCTTACTACGATCTACGCTTAGCGCACGTAGCTCATCACAACGCTCCAGCTGCGAACAGAGCACACTATCCAAAGCTATTATTAAATTAGAGAAGTTGGCATTACTCACAGTCTCCTTGACAACGTTACGCGATGTCTTGAATAACCGTTCGACTTTATTCAAAAGCTTTTGCTCGGCATGTGATTCGGTGATGAGCTCGTTACCAACGACCTGCTCCTCGCGCACTCCATATTTCTCGGCGAGTTTTTGGCCTGCTACGAAATTTTTGACTTCCACCAAATAGTACTTAATGCGCGTGTCGTAACGCAATTCACGACCCTTATCATTTTCGAAATTGTAATCTTTAACGGTGGCATCTTTTGGCTGAAAGACGGGCGTAATTTTTTGCTGCAACTGCTGTTGATATTCCTTGAGGAACTTATTCAGATTACGATGCACACGCGCAACATTATTACGCATGCTGAAGTAGGACAAATCCTTGTTGTAACTCTCGATCTTCACGAGCTCCTTCAGCTTCTTTTCGATGGGCGCGCGCATGCTCTGCGCAGTCTCTTCGATCTCTTGGGCAAATTGTGCGAAATATATTTGTAGATTATGCAAGCCCGCGATCAACGCACGTACGTCTGCCGTAAACGTGTCGTTGTTGCTCTGCAAGGTGAGTTGTGCAACGTTGTGCAGATAAAGTTCGAAAGCTTGCAGCAGCTGTAGGCGCACATGAAAATCGCCATAATTTGCAGCCTCAACGAATTGACGCAAAATGCGCACAATATCTTCGGCATTCACCTTCGTCTTCTGTGCCACTTCCGCATCGTCTAGCAATTCACCCTCGCCGAAGCGCTTTTCGGCATTCTTTATATCCGTGTAAGAGCTATCCAGCTCTCGCTCGTGCAAATACTCCTGGAGCAGTTGGTAGATGAAGAACCAGTACTTGTGCGTATTCGTCTCGACTTGTGACTTCGTTTGATTCAAGCAATTGCGCCAACACTGCAGCTCGAGTTTCATCCAACGCTGTACATACTCGGCCACGGCAACCTCCTGCTCGCGCATGTGATTACCTTTGTGCGCGACCTCATTCCACTGTGCGAGCTTTTGACGCAACAGCTGGAAGCCGGTATTGAAGCGCACGACCGGCGCGTTAGCGGGCAGAGTCCGTATGCGTTCTATTACACGCTTAATGTCGATTAGGCTGGCGTGCTCCGGATACAAGGCGAGCTGTGTGTCCGCGATCAACTCTATGTCCTTCAGCAAATCCATGCAACCTAAGATTTCCGGTAAGTTGGCATCTTTGTAGTAATTGTAGTCGTGTGCGGTTTTCCCAAGCAGCGACGTGGCGACGGCATCCTTGAGCTGTTCTTTTTGTAGCGCCAAAGCCAAAGTGCAACTGTTATATGCCGCCTCTGCGAGCCAATCATTCAAGCCGCGTTTGTAGTGTGCATATAACGGTACGAAAGCCTGCATGCGTGCTTGGAAGGGTTCTATGAACTCCAGCTGTAGCTCACTGCCGACGCCAGCGCCGCGCTTGTGGTAGTAGACATGCGTATATTGCGCCATGACCTCAATGAAATTTGCCGCCAAAAAGGTGTAATCCTCATCGCGTATCACTTGTGTCTTTTGGGTTTTCAAATTCGCCTTCTTATCCAACTTGACAACTTTCTCTAGCGTAGCCTCAATGAGAAAATCACCAAAGTCCTCCTCAACATTTGTGGGGAAATGCGCTTCGATCTCTTGCAGTTCGAGCAGCTCCTCATCCTCTTCGGCGCAACGTGTCTTATTTACATACAAACTCTCTTCCTCCGCCTGTTGTGCGCGTCTACGCTCCTCTTCTGCCTGCCAAATTTGATTTGCAACACTGAAAATGTAATCCAACTCGCTGAAAATGCCCTCATCGATATGCGCCGAAATCTTTATACTGTTACGCAACTCTATAAGCTTCGCTTTGAGCAAGCGGAAGTAAGTGTGCTCGCTGTGCGGCAGCTGTTTGAGCACACTATTTATATAAGAGCGTTGTTTGAGTAACGCGCGTGTTGACGAGGACTTCAAGGTGTCGCCTGCGAAGAGTTGGCGGCACGCTGGGAACTCAGCGATGTTGGCTAAAGTATGCGAGAGCCGGCTTTCGGCGTTGAGATTTGTGTACACTTTCTGGTCTGTCAACTGCAGAATATTGCTAGCGACTTGAGTAAGCGCCACCTTTAGGCATTCAAAGCCGTAGCGTAAATGGTCGATTGAGTATTGCAGTGGTTGTATGAAGTCCTGATAGTGCTCCATGTACGCCTTCAGTGTGTGATTGAGGAAACGTTGCGAATTGGTAATCCATAAATTGAGTTTATTCACGACCTCCGTGCTGTTATTTAGGATATGTGCAGCGTTTATTGCTTGAAAACCACTTGTGAGATGCGTCCATGCTGTTTGCGCGTTTTGTATGAGCGTGTGGAGCGCTTGAGGCGCACAATTCGTTTTCAGATAATGCGTTACATCGTCGACAAGTCTGGGGTAGAGACACTCCGCCGGTCGCAAAGCCAATTTCTGTGCGAATTTCTGTTGTTTCTCTTGGAGCAATTGCAGGCGCGTCTCAAAAGCGTTGTACATCTCCGCGCCCAAGTGTTTGTATTTCATAATTATGCGCATAAAATCATAGGCGGTGGTCATGGTGGTTAGGCAATTTATATCCTCGACAACGTAGAGGTTCTTCAAACGATTCTTCTCGACCGGATCTATGAGCGGCGTGAAGGTGAGCAAACATACTTCCAGAGCGCCTCCCAGACTGCTGAGCAGCGCTGCCTGATATAACATGGTTTGATAGTGGAGCGTGCCGTTACTCTGCTGCCCACTAACACTATTTGTTGTCTCATCACTCGCAGCCGTTAAAGAGGACAACAACTGTTGAAAGTGCTCATTGTATTCGCTAAAGTTTTCATTTTCCAAACTAGCGCATGCTTTCTTAACATACGCCGCCTCGTGTATCAGCTTTTTTGCACTGCGCTGCGCTGCAAGCAAATTATTACGCACGTCACTGTGTTGCGCTGTCAGCAAATTCGCATTCTGCCAGAGTAAATGTTGCAATTGTTCGAGCGTCGCTTGCCATTCGCTCAGTTCATTGAGCGGCACTGGACGCAGGCAACCGTTTTCTTGGAACACCAACGAACAGAATACGTTCAAGAAGCTACAACCATCATATGTATATGAACAATCAACATCTGCCGCTGTGCACAGCACATTCGTCGCCGCTTCGCGCGTCCCTAAATTGTATAGCTGCATGCTATTAACAGCATTCTGCAACTGCGCGTGATATGAATTGAAAAATCTGTAGCTGCCATTCAGGTATTCTAGCAGCGTTTCAAATCCACTGGCACTCTCTATGCTCGCCAAGTGTTTCAGCAGCTCGGACCAGACATTTTCGTAACTTTTGAATGAACTTGAGTTATTCACCTTTATTAGTTGCCAAGTGGCCGTACTCAGTGAGATGATCTCCTCGCAGTATTCCTCATTTATTTGCGTCCCACCGTTGCCGATGCTGCTCAGTGCTTTCGCAAGGTAAAATTCACGTAACGCCAGCAGACGCATATCGAACTCTTTGGGTTGTGTGGCCAATTCCAAATCGTCCTGTGAGTTCACCACACTTTGCAATGCTCCAATCGCAGTTTGCAGTGCTGCATCTAAGTCTTCATAAAACGCGCTCTTATCTTCTGTGGTATTATTTATATACGCCAGCAGTGCTGTATGTAGTGTTTCGGGTATGTCGGCGTTATGAGTTGGTTGTTGAATTTTTTTGAACTTAGTTGTGATTTGTTGCTCCAAACATTTATTTATTATAGCGCGTGCGCGCCTAGCGTCAGCGCTATTTTGTGCCAGGAACTTTTTAAGCACCTGCTGTGGCGTAAAGCTGCCGTAGGTGGGTACTACAGCGAGTAGATGGTCCAGTGTGCGTACTAATTTATAAAAGTTTATCTGAAAGCAAAGAAATCTTCATTGACTTAAGAAAGAAGAAAGAGAAAACTTCTCTCGTAGTCTTTACACCTTTTATGAACGTGAGATAATTTATTTTTTAGGTCTAATAATATTCATTGTAAAAGTGCTATTACCCTGGTGAATAATTTGCTTATGGTATGCCCATCAGCAAACATATCCAAGTTTCGACGTCAGCCACTCGATTTGTACTCCTGTTCTTTGAGAGCACTCATCAACAACTCGAAATAAGAGAAACGCGTAATGGGATTTCAAGATCCTTTCGCACAGACGCAGATGAGACAATGTCGAAAAAATAGCTGGTACGAAAGACTACCGTGTCGCAGTTGAGGGAAAGAAGGCTGACTACCTTGCAACGCTGAGATCGACAACAACACGGAAAAGATGCTAAGAGCTGTAGTGGGAAGCAAGACGCATTTCTAGACAAAATGCGCGAGCATAAAAAGTTTGAAAAGATTGGCGACAAGAACTATGAAAGTAATAGGGTAACCGACAGTGAAAATACATTACCCGGAGTGATGAAAGATGCGAAGAGAATGGGTCTGGTAATGAACGAGGGCAAGACGAAATATCTCCTGTTGTCAAACAAACAGACGTCTATATAGGAATCAGTATTAACACCAACAACAATGTCAGCCTTGAAATCCAATAAAGAATTACCATCGTCAGTAGGTGCCACTTAGGACTGAATACGTAATTTAATCTCTATAAATATAATATAAGATGAGCTGTACGCGATATACGATATTGAGATATATTTATATATAGTATACTTGTATAGCCGAGCTCTTCCTCCCATTTGTGGTACGCGTCTTGTTGTATTCCAACTAATAGAGGGACGACGGATTTTTATGAGGAGCTTTTATTTCATATCAGAAATACACTCAGAGGGGTTAACATTCCCTGCCAAGAGGTGGCCACAAATAGAAAAATTTTCTTTCTTTAATTTTTTGATGTTGGTCGAATCAGCTAATCAAGAGGCAGAGGAAGAAAAAGATTTAAATCCAATGGGATGATCAGGAGGAGTGCGAGCTGACTTCACTTGGTCGCATTATTGTTGATTCGGTTTGACCACAAAAGCGGGGCCTACGCCAGTAAATAAGATGAGGCTTATATGTAGTAAAAGTTAAAATATAAAAAAAGTTAAATAATAAAAAAAACTCATAGTAAATTGAGTATAAAAATAGGCGATTCACAAGTGTTGAAAATTTCTCGAACTGGATGGAGCTGACAAGTTTTATATTTCTTTTGCTCATTGGTGTTTTGAAAATACCGCACGTTCCCCTTGCATGAGAAAAGCTTTCTGAGCGGTCTCATGTTGGACACGAGAACAGGTTTTCTAGGAGACGGGGCCAATACGGACTGTGAGGTTGGGAAAGAAAATCTTAGTTTTCTTTTAAGCAGAGGTAATAAATAATGAAAAGACCTGTAGAGAGAGTTATATACTCGGAAAGCCAGGCGAAAATTCATAATCTGGGTTCCGGGCCATTTTCGGTAACGAAAGAACTGACAAGTTGGCCAAGTCGGGAGTGTCTCTTATCGAAAATAAACATATGGCAATCCATAGCCAACTGGCCATTCGGAGAGCATACATTCAAAATGAGTCTGCCGTTGTCATAGCTGCGAATTAGCCATTTTCTTTATAAGTACCCTGCTCTCTCACAAATCCGACACAAAACACTTGGAATCCATTAGGTACCAAATCTTGAATAGTTGCCATGTATATTCAATGAGAATACTAAATTGT
Source organism: Ceratitis rosa (assembly GCA_037013455.1). NCBI lineage: Eukaryota > Metazoa > Arthropoda > Insecta > Diptera > Tephritidae > Ceratitis > Ceratitis rosa. Next base: position 6,522,859 of record JAWMAG010000029.1, read on the forward strand.
TTAAACGTACAACAAAATTGCGTATCTGAAGTGAAATGCGATCGAGGTTGAACATTTCGACAGCACCTCTAGTAGCCTCATCTACTACCTACCTAGACTTGACACCGACATTCTTAGCGTTTATCCTGCATATACCAGGTGTGTTAGTTGAAGTTTGCCGGTTTTACTAGTAGATGTCGCTAGCAAGATGTATAAATTTCTATGATTTGGCATGTATGTAATTTTTTTCTATTGACATTAACCTACAAAAATACGCAAGTCACATTCCGCCAAAATAATAGCGTCATATTTGTTTACCTCAGTGAATATGTCGAGTTTCGTTCCAAGTATATCGCATTTGCGGCATTCGTTGCTTTTTTTATTTCATCAAAAGAGAAAAGCAGCTGAAGCTGGTAGAAACTTATGGTGAACATGCTCCAGTGATTAGAACATGTGAGACATGGTTTCGTCAGTTTAAAAGTGGAGATTTCGATTTGACAGACAATGAACATCCTGGTGCAGCGAAAAAGTTCGAAGACGAAGAATAGGATGTTGATCCAACTCAATCGCAACAAAAATTGGCAGAAACACTACATGTGACTCGTGGAGCAATTTGCCAACGTTTAAAAGCCATGGGAAAGATCCAGAAGTATGGACAATGGGTGCCACCCAGCTGAACGATAGACAAATGGAAAATCGAAAAACCGTTTGTGAAATGCTGCTTCAACGATTCGAAAGGAAATCTTTTCTGCATCGAATTGTCACGGAGGACGAAAAATGGATTTATTTTGAGAATTCGAAGCGAAAAAAATCATGGCTTTCCTCTGGTAAAGCTGGCCCATCGACTGCAAGACCAAATCGCTTTGGCCGTAAGACAATGCTCTGTGTTTGGTGGGACCAGTGTGGTGTGGAGTACTACGAGTTGTTAAAACCTGGTGAAACGGTGAACACAGATCGCTACCGACAACAACTGATCAATTTGAATCCAGCGTTGATCGAAAAACGGTCGGAATGGGCCCGAAGACATGGCAAAGTTATCTTGCAACATGACAACGCGCCGTCTCATAGCGTTAAACTGGTGAAAGACACATTAAAAACACTTAATTGGGAAATATTATCGCACCCGCCGTACTCTCCAGACCTCGCCCCGTCGGACTATCACCTTTTCGCATCGATGGGACACTCCCTTGCAGAGCAGTGCTTCGTTAATTTTGAAGAAGTCGAAAAATGGCTCGTCGAATGGTTTGCCTCGAAAGAGAAAAAGTTTTTTTGGAATGGTATCCATAATTTGCCTGAGAGATGGCCAAAATGTGTAGAAACTAATGGTCGATACTTTGAATAAAAAATTTTGAGATTCTTCTGAAAATTAAGTGTTTTCTTTATCGAAAAAACCGACAAACTTCAACTAACTCACCTGGTAATGTGGCCCCGCACGACACTCATCACCTCTTTGTATGCTCATTAAGCCCACTCATCTAGCAACCGTTTTTCTCTGATCCGAACGCGCTAATAAACTAATTGCCTACATATCGATATGAAATCTAAGAGGCTTAAATCTCATTTTTAGGTCCTAGTTCATTTTGTGTCCTACAAAAGTATGGGTGTTGAAACCTTCTGTAAGTCACCTTATCTTTTCGTAGAGCTGTAGGACACAAAGAGTAACACTTTTCCAGCCTGCTGAAGAACAGTAAAAGTGCAAAACCAGGAAATGCCGAACCCGATTCCCCATCGATGACGATGGAACAAATGTTTCATTGCACAATAATGAAGATGTTCGAACAGCAATCGTATGGTCCTTAAAATCTATAATAATATCAGCTTTGAAAGCCAACGCAGCATCGCCCTTGCCAACAGGTGCTACTTTGGCCTGAGTAGGCAATTGAAAAGTAAAGTCCTCTCTCAACGAATAAAGACCAAACTCTACAAGCCGTTCATTGTTCCTCTCCTGCTCTATGGTGCTGAGGCATGGACGATGACAAAGGTTTGGCGTAAGATTTATGGTTCTCTCCGTGTTGGGAATGGCGAATATCGCAGTCGATGGGACGATGAGCTGCATGAGATATATGGTGGCATTAATTTAGTACAACAATCTAAGGTCTAGGTTTTGTGGTCCGGATTGAAAAGAAAATTCCAGCTTTGAAAGTTTTCGATGCAGTTCCCGTTGGTGGAAACAGAGGAAGAGGATGACTTGCACTCCGTTGGAAAGACCCGGTGAAGAAATAAGAAACTGTTCAGCTTCTGGTAGTTGTAAGCATGGCTTTACATGCCTCATTCATGAAATTTTATATAAAAAGGTATAAAAAAGACAAAAACTTACCTGTTCCTCCTGATAGAAGGGCGCAAAGTGTGTGAGATGTTTATTGTAGACCTTCCGCATTAGGTTTAGTGGCTCCTTAATGCTTACAATATAATTATTGATCTTCAGCAGACTACCGTTAAATTCAGCATTCAACTGGCAATAATTTGGCAACATTGTTGTAAGTAATTTTAACAAGTTCTTCTCCAACCATTTAAAATGCAACACAAGCTTATCCATCAACTGCCTATTCAATTGCTTTCTCACCACCAGCTGCTCTTGCGCTATACTCAACAAGCGATTATACCACAAATAGGCCGTTACTATTGTCGCAAATGTGCCGACATCAATGTGAGCATAATCCAGTGAAGCGCTCAACACTTCACGTAAACTCGCCATGAAAATGGCAAGATTTTGTAGTAGAACATTTTCATAACGATCCGCTATGCCACCTGTAGCGAGTGCTTGTGAGTAGGCCAGCGCATCGGTGTCATTGATATTTATTTTCCGAGACTGTGGTAGAGGCAAGAGCAATAAATGTGAAACAAGTTTCGCGCTTAAACAGAAACTTTTGTGATTTTTCACATCCGTTGGTTGGCTGGCGTATGCGCGTATACGTGGAAATAATTTGTTGTTCCAAGGCAACTCATCTGGAGTGGATTCAAATTGCGCACTGCTATGTTTTATACAGGCGAAGAGAGATTGTGATAGGTTTTGCAAATCTGCTTGTGAGTTGAGTAATTTCGCCAAATATAAGTAACGCAACTCGACATCGCCTATGGAGCTGCATTCGTAGAGCATATAAATATAATATTTCAATAATTCTGCTTGCTCAACTTTTGTCAAGTTGATTTGCGCGAATTCTGCAAACATTTCAGTCAGTGCATTTTGTGCGTCTTCATTGTAGCGTAGTAGACTGCGTAGTGGCTCACTTTGTAATTTGATTAAGGAGAGCGCATTCAACTCATCGCTGTGTAGCACAATATCGCGTAAACGATCTTCATCTGCAGCTACATACTTGGCGGAATTTGCACCAAATTTCTTAGACTCGGCCAAAACGATTTCACGCAATTGATTCTGATAATAGGCTAAGCCGAAACCCATGAAGTCAGTGTTCGCTGCATACACATAAACCTCCATGCCGCTCACATAAATGGCGCGTTCCATATCATAACCGATGCGTGTGTAGGACGCCGTCAGAAAGGCGAATTGTGTAAGATGTGTTATGTTATAGTTGTTGATCTCCGTCGACTGCATTAGACGCTTGTGTATATCGAGTATACAGTTGATTGCGCGCAAGCCACGCACACCGTTCTTACAGACAATCAGACGCATATCATCTACACTGTAGGTGTCCTTAGCTATGGCCAGCTCAACACAACGATTGCGCATGGCACGTGACAGCTCACCATTTTTCGGGTCGATTGTGAGAAAAGCACGGAAATTTGGCGCTTTCTCAACTATCTCAGCGCAATCATTTGCTGAAACGCCTTTTTCGGATATTAACAGATTGCCATTCGGTTCGAAAACGGGATTAAGGCGATCCAACACTGCTGAGGAGCAGAGATTTACGTGCTCCAATAAAATATATTGACCGAATTTTAATGATTTGACAATTTTCGAATCGACCCACTCGAATGAGCCACCCGTATTTAGTGTATCTGCGTTACGCACATAATTTTCCAAAATGTTGAGTCGGTTTTGCTGCTGTTGTAGCTTTTCTTTGGTTGACATTGAGTATGCAACGGTCAAGGTATCATTTGAAGTTGCTAGTAAAACAGTTATGACTTTATTTAAACGCTGTATACGCTTGCGAAAACTCGTCAGCTCCTCCGACATGGATGTTGCATTATTTGTGGCTATGTTAGAGGAGTGAGGGAAGTGATTAACGAGGTGATATTGTTGTTTTAATGTAAAGCAAATACCTAATTTCACATTCGATTCTCTAGCATAGGCGCTCCACACCTCCAGCAGCCCCGCAGCGGTTTTATACGCTTTCGACTGCCGTTCCAGTATCATACAACGCAGATGCGCGGCGAGCACAGACTCCACACTTTGTGAGATCTCCTCCAAATGTCTGTTTAGATCAATCTAGGAAGGATCGCAATTACAACAAAGAAAAAAATATATATATATTTCCAAGTACAGGCATACTTAACACACTCACCTGCTGAAAACTGCCCGTCACCGAGTCATCAATGGTGTCCGTATTGCAGACTTGATTCGAGAGCGTACACAAAAGATCAATCAACTTCGTCTTACCGGTATCGGTTGGACCACACAGCAGCACTGGCTTTTCCATGCGCACACATTCCACCATATTTTTAACCATTTCACGTTGAGACGTCAACAAAATCGGGCATAAATCTTTACTACGCAATGGACGCAGCGCTTGCGCATCACCAACGCGTTCTAACACAATATCATTCAAATAAATTTTCTCTGATGTCCAATAGAGTGAGACATCTTCGGAGATGACGTTTAGCTGATCAGCATCACATTCGAAGACCTTACCGAATGCGTTGCGTATGAAACGTTTATCCTCTTCGCAACGCATGCGCTGATAGTAAACCAATTTCATACGCTCATAAAGCGTCAGTAGAAAGTTTTCGAAATTCCTAAGGAACAGTTCAAAAGGCGTTGTGGCCGCAGAGCAGCTGTCGCTTTGGAAAATGAAACCAGTGTCGGGGTTTACAAGCAAATCGCACCAGCGGAGTGTATCACGTAGATTAATTTCAAAGGGACCTCCCCTGTGGCCGAACTCAAGCGTTGCTATACCATTGTCGAGTAACTCAGAGAATTCTACTAGGCGTTTGGTCACATCTAAAATGATGACGGTCGGTGTGTTTTCTTCCTCGGTGGCAGACTCAACACTTATCACATCTTTTGAGGATTTTTTATAATATTCAAATAGATTTGTTGTCATTTCAATTCTGCATTTCTCTAGCAGTTTTGCGAAGCGCATGCGTAAATTTTCGAAATACGCCCCATATTTGCCATTTACCACAAACAGCAAGTCCTGTGTGGTGAGTTTGCGCAAGTAGACTTTGTTGAAACGATTTAAGAAAGATTGTGGAAGACCCTTACGGCCGCCACCTTGTTTTAACGGATTCTGACAGGCGAAAATTCGCGTCTCTTTGCTCAGTGTAAATGTTTTGTTCAACTCTGGTATGTAAACTTCACCACGATGATCAAGTATGGCGTTGAGGCCCTCCAATACAGATTGGGGCGCTAAATTAAGCTCATCCAACAAAATCCATGTGTTATCCGCTTTCAGTGCGGCCAATAAAGGACCGTCGCGCCATACAAAAGAGCCAGCAAAACCAGCTGGATGGTCTGCGTTTTTTTCAGCCGCTTCAGCGTCCAAGAAGTTGTCTTCGGCCGGCAGATCTGTGCCAAAGAGATCTGCCAAATCGGTGTGTTCACAGAGATTTATGCGTACAATACGGTAACCGATGGCCGCGGCGATACTTTCAACGGTCGATGTCTTGCCGACGCCCGGTGGTCCTTCCAAGAGTATGGGCTTGTGCAGCGATAGCGCGGAGAGTAAACGAAAAAGATTTTGTTTGGTCGTGGGCGCTTCAAATAAAAAGCTTTTGCTCGCATCCACATTTGAGCTAGCGTTGGTTGGTATAAAGAATGGTTTAATGCCGAATTTCTCAGCGGAGTGCGTGACCACAGTGCCACGTTTTTGTGCCAAATCGTCGAGACTGAATTTTTCATTCAAAATTAGCGCTGCCTTCTTAATGGCAAACTGTATTATGAGCTTTCGCAGCAATTCAACCTTTTCGAATGACTCGTGCGGTAACAATTCCAAAGCGTCTAGGAAGATAGTTTCTAAGCCAAATATGGCGCGCTCCGAAAAAGTTAAGTGCGCATTACTGGCGATGTAATTGGCCCAGGCGAGTATGTCACGTATGGAGAATTTGAATTTCTCTACAATATCGCGCATGTATAGCACTACTTCGACGAGGTAACTCGCGATTTTCGTTATCTCATCTTTGCTTGTGTCGACAGACATTTGCGAGTTCTCTATCATGCAGTTACTGGCAATTTGTATCAAATCTTCCTTAGTATCCGAAGGCAAGCACCAGATTTCGGTGAAACGATTACGGAGCGCAGGTGAAAGTTCCTTCTTGCCGAAATCGCCACCTGGATTCATGGTGGCCAGGAACTGGAATCCTTCTTTCGCTTGCACAACAAAGTCCTTGGCTAGCTCCACAGGATTATCCGTCTCACTTACACCACCTTTTTCTGCTAAGAGCACAGTACGCTCGGGCTCAAGTATACAATTTAAACGTTCCAATACGGAGTCCTCAGCCAACGAGATCTCATCGGCCATAAAGTAAGAGCCCTCTTGCATTGCCAATATTAAAGGACCATCAGCCCATTCAAAGAGCTTCTTCGCGCCGCCACTCTGCTCACTAGACTCGCGGCATGGACGTAGACCTCCCAAGAAATCTGCGCCCTCGGTGTGCATGTGACAATTTAGAATACGCAGCTGCACACCACGTATGCTGGACAACAGTTGACAGACGGTGGTTTTGCCACAACCTGTTGGACCCACAAGCAAGACGGGCTCGTTGAATTGCAGCGCTTTGGCCGTCAACACAGCCATTCGTGTCATGTTGCGTGTCCAAACAATGTCGGTGCGCAGCTTGTATGCCTTTACAGCAGTGATAATATTACGCGTCACCGCCGAGCACGCGTCCGCGCTGGACTGCGCATCAAAGAGACGGCCGAGATCGATGCGCTTACGGAAGTTCTTATGCAAGGTCTCTTCGATAATTTCGATTTCGATGTCCGTGCGGACTTTAGCTGATAACACCAAGTAGCCCTCCTCAACCAAATGCTGATTCCAGTCATATTTTTCGTCCTTCAAGAGCTGCTTATCGGCGTAGGTGTAACGGTTGCCCCAACGGAAGAGATCACGCAAGGTGAATACATTTTTGCTCGTGGTTTTACGATTCTTCTGCAGATCCGACATGCACATCACCATTTTCTTGGCATACGAGGTGGGTATTAAACACCGTTTTTCTAAGATAATCTCCAATTCATCGCGTGGTATATCAGAGAAATGCAACTCGATAAAGCGGTTTTTAAAGGCGCGTGACAGTGTCTTACGGCCACCATATAAGCCAGGTGGATTTTGGGTGGCGAACAGCATAAAATTTGGATGCGCCTTTACTAATGTTTGCGTTTCTGGTATAAAGAGTTCACGATTGTCATCCAGCACACGATTCAGTGCTTCCAAAATGTCCGTGGAGGCCAAGTTCAATTCATCTAAAATAATCCAGTAGCCGTTCCGCATAGCCTGCACCAAAACGCCCTCCTTGAAGTTCAACTTACCCGCTACATCAGCCACATAGGTGCCAATATATTCTTGCAGATCGGTGTGCTCGTGGTTGTTGATGCGTAGACAGTGATTGCCACTGCAACGCGCCACGTAATCAATCAAACTTGTTTTACCAGCACTTGTCGGACCCTGCAATAACACAGGCAGTTTGCCAATTGAAATAATACGCGCCAAGTCGCGCAGATTCTCTTTAACGCTTTTGGTCAGAATGTAGCTGGCATACTCTTCGGGCTCTTTGGGTCCCTGTTGTATCCAGTAACCTTCGAAATTCAAATAATTCCCACCAGGTTTTGGTATACCTTGGCTAAGTACAGCTTTAGCGTTGCTCAACAATGCTTGTTGTATCAATTGCAAAACGATATTGTGTGAAACTGGATCGAGCTGTGTGAGGAAACTCATGCAAAAGCTCTCGTAGAGATTACGTTCAACGGAGCCACACAAGTTTTTGGCGCAGATGCGCAGTGACCGACATAGCGTACGCAAGGAGAAAACTGGTCTATTACCAAGGCCATCGTTGAGCTCCAGTTTTGAGAGCAACTTCAGTTTTTTATACAACTGCACCAAACTTGCGACGCTCTTGCGTTGTATGCCAGTATTCTTCAAATAATCGCTTATGAGCAAAGTTAGATCGACATCGGTAGTTATTTCGTCCACAAAGAATTCGGTGAAACGATTACGTATGCCAACTGGCAGATCCTTCTTGCCAATATCTGTGTTGGGATTCATGCAAGCGAATATACGAAAGTCAGGATGACGTTTTACCGGCGTAAAATCGCCTCTCTCCAACAGCACAACGGAGCCGTCGGGTTCCAGAATAGTCGATAGACATTCAAGCATCTCAGCGGAGGCTAAATTTATTTCGTCCAGCAATATCCAATCACCATTTTTAATGCAGTTCACCAGTGAGCCCGGTATGAAAGCAAAGGATATGTTAATTGATTTACTCAGTTGTGCGAGCAACTTTTGCACATTCACTTTCAGCGTCTGCCAGCGCGGTAACATAGCCAATTCCTTTTCACGTAACTCATTGCGCTCAACCTTTCCAAATACTGAATTAATAACGGTTTGCATCAGTCTAAGTATAACGTAGAAGTTGCCCTGGTTATAGCAAATCTCCATTTTATGCAAGAAAGTTTGATTTTTATCAACATTAAATGTGGCACGAAAGATTGTATCGAACTCTAAACGCAGTGGCGTCATTACATAAGTTAAATCGACAGGTTTAAAGCCACCTATAAGGTCAGATACATCCGACTGGTTGTTCATATTCACCACAACCAACTTGTGGTAAGTACGTTCGGCTAAATACTGCACAGATGATGTCTTGCCAACACCAGTTTCACCCACAAGCAACACGGGCTCAGCATGTGATACGCAAACAGCAATGCGCTCCAAAATACACGAAGCCATTCTGGTGAATGAAAATGTGGTATTTCTGGCAGCTTTTATAGAACGTTTCAAGGTTATAAGCGCATCATCCAACTTTTGACGCTTAACCTCCATTGGTCCATCGTCAGCGGTCTCATCTTCTGTATCATTTATTTTACTGCTTACTTCATCTTCCAATTCTCTTGCTTGCAACTCCGTGCGACCAACTTTTATGCTATTGATGTCAACGAACACTTCAGGCTTATAATCTTTAGCAAAGTATTCACACCGGGACTGTATAATACCCAATTTGGCACCAATACTGGTAATTAATTTAGTTTTATCTTCCCCTTGTGGCAAGTATGAGCAGAAAACGTCTACCGCATTTTGAAACACGAAGTAAGCGCATTCGACGCTCGTCACAGAAAATATGGGATTTGAGCGTTGACAGAGCTTGATCAGATCGCGTGTAGAGACCAAACGACTGGAGTTTGTCATTGTTGATAGTGAAACTTGCTCAAATGGTAAGGCGACATATTTTTCTGTGGTGTCGGCTTTGTCGCCGGATTCTTGTTGACGTAAATTATCCGCTGCTGAATGATCACCGCTGGAGAATGTTAGAAATACATCAACTATGCGATTAGCGACTGTGGCCAATCTGGGGTAATTCGAGCTGACCACTTTGCAGAGCTCATTACGCGATAGTGGTAAAATGTTAATGGTGTAGAGATATTTTTCGAGTAAAGCAAAAAGTGACTTCTGGCCGGCACTTGTTGATGATTTGTTTGTACTACAAAAGCAAAAAAGTTATAGATTTTCTCAATAATAATACGTATATATAACTTCACTAACCGCACAGTTACAAACAACTGAAAACCTGGTTCGATTTTAACACAATCACGAAAGCCTGGTACACTTAGGTAATTATTTTCCAATAAACTACTCAAAATTGTATATGTGTCTTGTGTAGCTGAATCCAGATCTTCTAAGAGCAGCCAATAACCGTTCATAATAGCCTATAATGGAATTGTATAACATTATTTAACTATTAAAGTACATAGAAAATGTTCTAGTGCGCACCTGCGTTAACACACCAGGTAGCCATACGAATTCACCGGGTACATCAGTGCAACGGTATTGACCCAAAAGCATTTTGCTATCAGTTTGATCACCCAACTGTATGCGCAAGAAACCGTTCGTGTTCATGCCTTTGGGGTCTAAATTTTGTTCAAAGCTACTTGAAATATCCTGTTCATGTTTCCTTTTATTACCAGCTGATAGTTTATCGTTTCCATTTACTACGCTACCATTAATGACAGTGCTATTTTCTAAATTATCCAGATTTCGTTGCTCAATTTCGGTAGGTTTCGGATAAATTCGTCCAGTTCTACGTGCCAAATATTCCACAAGTGTAGTCTTACCACAACCTACAGGCCCGGAGAGGCAAATAGCTTTGGCGGATGCAATGCCCAAAGCAATACTACGTAAATTAACTTTTGTCGAATCAACTTTTACAATATTTTCATGCAAAACACCGTCTGAGTTTGTGTAGAATTCGTAATTTTCCTTATTGAAAATGGGTAGTAGAACACCTTCAATATCAGTAACCAAATGTGAGTTAATTTTCAAATTAATTATTTTATCTTTTTTGTTATTTTTAAAAGTAGCAATCGTTTTCATAGTTGGACGTAGATTTCGTTCTTCATCAAACTGTAAGATTGTAGCCGGCGGTAATTTCGCATTCATGACTTGTAAATGTGCGGTGCTCATATTTGTCAGTACGGCAATAATGTGGTTGCAATAGAGTTGATACAAATCACTTTCCTTAACGCCATCAATGAACTGTTCAATAAATACCGACCAATTCCACAGATCTTTAAAAAATACCGGGTTTGCGCATAATAGATGATAGCAACATTTCACAATATCTAGCGGAGTTATTTTAATATTATTCTTGGAACGTTTGCTGTAGGTTGTGCCTTCGGTCGCAGTGGAACATTCAAATGGTGCTGGTTTATTACGAAAATAGCTGACAGCATAGCTGAGGAGAATAGGTTAGTGTGAGTTAAAACTTGTTTCGGTAAATTTCACTAAAAACTTACCTATTTGTGTCCACAGATAAACGAATCATGGTGGACAGAGCAATACACTTCTTTTGATATATATCATGATTGCTCTCGTCCAAGCACTCATCAATAGGAATACTGCGTGTAATAAGCAATAACAAAACATGCTCAAATGAAGTAGCTATAGCGGCAGTCCAAGGCTTTTCCAAAATTCTTTCACTCAAATAACTGAAAAGCGCCTCCACATCGTTTTCATCAGGATCCTGTGTAAAAACAGTAATTATAAATTTTATCAGTAGATGTAAACAAACATGTGTATATGTATGTGACTTTGTTTTTGTTTACATTTTTATTCAAGAAAGCAACCAGCGTGCTGTGTTCATCAGCTGTTTGCTGCGTCGACTGCAAATGTTGTCGCAACTGCGCCACGGAGCACCGAATTTTGTTTATACTTAATTCCATTGAAAAATCTATAAATTCTCTTATAATTCTATTAAATAAATTTTTTAAGGCACTCTTGCACAATTTTGTGCAAAATTTTTCTAAAAATATGGATTATTTTTTGCAAAATAACTATAAATTAGCGCACGCACTTGAAAACACAACCCACCAAAGCAAAATCGAAAGAAAACATGCGGCTTCGCAAACACGTGTAGAAACGGTGTTGCTACTTCAAATGGTCAAACTACATTTCTGTCAATTAGTGTATAAGTGAATCCGGCAACGCTTTGGCTTTGACAGTTGTGTATGCAGCTGCGCTATTAACATTTCAGAAAATAAACAAATTCATTTTCTTAATCCGATTTTCGTATGCAATTAATTTACTGTGGAGATTTAATCTCTGGATGTGGAATTTTGTCTGATTTACCAGCAGTAACTACATAGAACGCACAACATGGCAGATGTGCGTGATATTTTGGATATGGAGCGGGCGAATACGCCTGAAGTGACCCGTGAATCATTCCTCGTACAGAAGCGTAGGAACTTTGAAAAGTAAGCTTAGATTCATTAATTTACAATAATTAGTGGTAAAATTCGGATAATTAATGCATTTATATTAACTATAGAGCTAAAGGCGTTTCGAAACGGCCGGAGGGTATGCACCGTGAGGTATTCGCTCTGCTTTACAATGACAACAAAGATGCGCCCCCGCTTTTACCAACAGATACGGGTACTTTTTTTTACAGTTTTCCTTTAAAAGCACTTAATTCCAATTTTTATTTTCAAAGCTCTTGGTATTGGCGCCGGTTATAAGCAGGCTAAGGCACGCTTGGGTATGAAAAAGGTCCGGAAATGGGAGTGGGCACCCTTCAATAATCCAGCACGCACAGATGGCGCAGTATTTCATCACTGGCGTCGTACTACAGATGACCAGAAGGACTACCCGTTTGCAAAGTTCAATAAACAATTACAAATACCCAGTTATACAATGTCTGAGTACAACACACATTTGCGTACAAATGTACAAAAGTGGAATAAAGCGCAAACGGATCATTTATTCGATTTAGCCAAACGGTGAGTTATGAATTCTATTGTTGGTAAACATAAAATAATTTGGGTTTTTTCGATTGTTGGAATATTTCAGTTTTGACCTTCGTTTCATCGTCATGGCAGATCGTTGGGATCGTGCTCAACATGGTGTCAAATCTGTTGAAGATCTTAAAGAGCGCTACTATGAAGTAGTCGGCCTATTAGCCAAAGCTAAAGGTCCAAATAGTGAGAAGAAATCTTTCGCGTTCGATGCAGAACATGAACGTAAACGTAAGGATCAACTTAAGAAGCTATTTGAGCGTACCACACAACAAGTTGAAGAAGAACAAATGCTTTTGAATGAACTTAAAAAGATTGAAGCACGCAAGAAGGAACGTGAGCGTAAAACACAGGATCTACAAAAACTCATTTCACAAGCGGATCAGGTATGCATTGTACAATTTTTAATAATTACAATATATGTATTTGAGTACATACTCTTCCTTACGCAGCAAAGTGATGCGGCCACTAATGTGCCCAGTGCACGCAAATATGAAAAGAAGCTCGTCAAGAAAAAATTGCATCACCAACCGCGCCCCTCGAAAGTCGATTCTGTGGTAAATGCTATTGAGATTGGTGGTAGCGGCATAAAATTTTCAGATTTACGCGGATCTGGTGTTTCTTTGCGCTCACAAAAAATGAAATTGCCGGCTAATATTGGTCAGCGTAAAGTAAAGGCGCTGGAGCAAGCAATACAGGAATTTAAAGTTGGTATGTGATTATTACATATATATTTCTTTATTTTTTATTATGGTTTTTAGATTGTTGAAATTATTTTTATTTTTTCTTTCTTACTTGCTTATTGATTTATTTTTCTTATTTATTTATTTTTTGCCCTTATTTATTTTTATGTTTTTTAAGTTGTTTTCTTATTTTTATTAATTTTTTATTATTTTTATTTATTTTTCTTATTGTTTTTATGTTTTTTCTCATTTATTTATGTTTTTTTCTGATTTGTTTTTATTTATTTACTTATTGATTTTTTAATATAGGTATTTATATATATGTACCTATTTATATAAACAAATGTAATGTAATATATACATATTTTTTCTAAATATTTCTATTTGTATTTTTATTTTGTTTTAGTTTATTTTTGTTTTTGTTTTTTTATATTTGGGTTCATCTAACCACACTGGGAAATTTTTCATATTTGTTTTTTTTTTTAGATCCTTCTCCACCGCCCACTGAAGAAATTTGCAATGCTTTCAACGAATTACGCTCGGATATGGTTCTGCTGTGTGAGTTGAGAACTGCTTTGTCTACGTGCGTTTATGAATTGGAGAGTTTGAAACATCAATATGAGGCTGCATGCCCTGGAAAGGTAAGCACTATTATATTGTTGCTTGAATTAAGAGAAAAATTGTTAAATATATATTTTTTATATTTGCAGACACTAAATATTCCACCATCTTTAATACCAGCTGAGCCCATAAAGCAAGAGATAATCGAGCCCAGCACATCAAGTGCAAACACAAATGCATAGAGCGACTGCTTAAATTAGAAACAAAACGTAATAATGCAATGTAAAGTGTAGTAATTCAATGTGAATGGTAATAAATTCTCAATGAAACCACAATACGAACAATTTCAGAAAAAAAATAAATAAATTTCCTTAACAAAATTTATCTACAATATAGCAAGCGGTTCATAAACATTAACAAATTTGTTTTTATTCCACGCCTACAAAGGTGAAAGATAACCGACAAAGTAGGCATAGAGTTAAGAGTGGGAAAGTTAAATAAACAAGCTTTGCACATCTGCCCATTTACGGTTGCACCATACTTTTATAGCAATGAGTAGACGAAGCAGCAAACATCTTAACGAAAACTGTGTGAAATCTACTTATTTGTTTTGCAAAAGTACGTATTTAAAAAAAGCAGACGAGCTTCTTACTCGCTTGAAATGACCGGCAAAGAAATGGGTTGTGAATGTCTCGTACACTCGTTCGTTCACATACGTATAAATAAGGAGTACATACTTTATCGGTCAAACGCATCATACATGGAGTGATTGCGACACTTGATGGGAGAATGGGAATAATATGAAAATACATACAAATGTTACTATTTTAATGCTTCAATTATGCTCGCTTTCAAGTTTGCCAGCAGAAAATAAGCCTTTTTTTTAAGTTACTCATGAAAAATCAGAGTACGCATATCTCACATAGCGATTCTAACATTAACGGTAATTGTAGGAGTGCGCATGCGCTACTTGCGCAACTCACCTCTGTTTTACGCTATTTAAGCTCTTGGTTAGCACAATAGATTTGACTTCTAGTCAATGTTGGCGTGTACTAAAGATTTTTTAGCCGCCATTGTCACCTTGTTGGTCATCTCGTCTAACGCAGGAACACACATGTACATACATATGTATGTATTGATATAAGTATGTATAACACTAACTACGCCAATGTTTCGTTTAGAATTTGTGGCTATCATCGTTTCCGCTTATTTCATTGCTGCTGTCTGTTACGAAAGTTTACGTTTGTTTGAGTTTACTTCATCACAAGTTTCTATTGTCAACAAAGCGTCAATGCGCTAAATTTTTCATATTTTGCGGTAAAGGTGAGACGGCTTCTGACTTTGACACGTTTGCACTTGTATAAACAGTGCATATACATACATACATATATATTATACAAATACATATATGTATAAGGGTATACATAACTTCATTGAGATGCGTTTCGATAGTCGGCTTCTTTTAACTACGTGTGTGTATGTATTATGCAGTAAAACAAAAATGGAATAGAGTTGCATGACTTAGTTAAAGTGCTTAGGATTATTGGGCTGTTTGACAGATAATGGTAAGGTCGTCTTATCTATTGTACTAACGTGGCGTAGATTCCATCATCTGCAACTTCTGTCCACAAAGTTGTTTTTGTTTTTCTTTGACTGTTTCAAATGGCATTCACTTCAAACTCCGTTTTACCATTACCTTTTATCGAGAGCAAGAGTGCAAGTCAAAGAGAAACTCTTGTAACTGTTGAATCGATTTTCGGCCGAGCCCATTACACCCCACAATACGAGTATGTTATTTAATTATTCTAAAACTTTGTTTGCTTTTAACGAAGTTTGTACACACAACTTACGACCGCTGCTGCTTTTTTACTTTCTAGAAATTTAATATATGTTCATATATGATCCTTCAATTTGAGCTCTTTATTTTTTTATTCAAATAAGGAAAGCTTTCGAAAATGCGAGAGTATTGCTCGGCTGTTTTTCTTGATGTGGCGCAAGCATTTGACAAAGTGTGATATGATGGCCTCATTCACAAAATTAAAAAATCATTACCTAACACGTTCCACAATATCCTTGAATCCTACTTAACCAATAGGCGATTCACAGTAAAAGTAAATGATTACATAACAGAAGAGTGTCCGATTACGGCAGGTGTTCCGCAGGGCAGTGTTCTTGGGCCAGTATTGTACATACTGTTTACCGCAGATATCCCTACAAGTGACGAAGTAATTACGTCAACATTTGCGGATGATACTGCTATACTAAATCGACATAAATGCCCCATTACAGCCACAAAAGTGTTACAGCAGCATCTTAAACAAATTGAAGAATGGCTGGCGAAATGGCGCATAAAAGTTAATGAAAACAAGTGCAAACACATAACTTATACATTAAGGCCAAAAACTTGTCCTACTGTTAAGCTCAACAATGTATCAATACCGCAAGCTGAAACCTACCTACCTATACCTCGGAATCCACTTGGACAGGCGCTTAACCTGGAGACGACACATTGCAGCTGAAAAGCTGCAGCTTAAACTCAAATCTGCTAGTTTACATTGGCTTTTAAACAAGAAGTCTGGACTAAGCCTTAGCAATAAAGTCCTCTTATATAATGCAATAATAAAACCGATATGGATGTATGGGATCCAGTTATGGGGCACAGCTTGCGCGACGAATATAGATATAATTCAAAGATTCCAATCGAAAACGTTAAGAGTAATAACGGGCGCACCATGGTACATGCGTAATGAAAATATTCATAGAGATCTAAATATACCTACTATCAAGGAAGAAATTGAAATCGCATCAAAAAAATACTTAACAAAACTACGTAACCATCCGAACCCTTTGGCTAACACCTTGGCCCATGCAACAAGTCAAACCCGCCTGCGGAGAAGAGACAAAGCAGCCTTCTAAAGAGCAACGTCAAGCCAGCAGCCCATTCGTACTAATGGGCTTTATATTTTAATTTAGTTTAAGATTTTATTACTTATTGTTAGGCTTCCGAAGTCGAAGTAGATTCAATAAATAAATATTAATGTTGAAAAAAAAAAAAAAAAAAAAATTTTTGTTTGCATTAATGTGCACCACATATGTATGTAAGTATGTATATGTGTTTGTAAACATGTATATCTATGTAACTATTATACAATAAATTAACCCAGCCGCAGTTCCTTCAAAATTTAAAATAAATACCAGACCAACCAACGAAGAGTCCTCTAAGGCCATCTCCGAACGGCTGATAGATTTGTATGAGAAGCTTTTATTTCATTCAAAATTATAATTTCGGATGTTGGTGGGACCACGACTCGAACCCTGGCCTTACGAATGGTAGTATGCACTGCTAACCACTCGGCTTTTTTGTGCAAATAAGAGAATTGGGTTTTATTGTTTCGTTCAAGTCCGCACCTCCCAGAATTGTTAGAGGAAGACTTTTACCATTATTGGCGATATCCAAAAGACATTCATTTGAAATTTTATATTTTACGTTCAAGACAGCTTTTCTATTAGAGTTAAATCATAATTTCTTTAATAAGAAGGCTAATAAATGTGGAACCGAGACCAATATTAAGCATGTAAACTAGAGTTCTACATCTACAAATATTGTTATTATTTTAAACTGAGTTAAATTCAGCACAAAAGACTGGTAATAAGATACATTTAATATTCCTAGTTCAGTTTATTACTGGTAAATACCATTATAATACCAGTTACTTTGAACCGGTATAAATTTTGCCAAGTTCCTTGGACTCATCCTACAAAAATATGAGACACTAAACTAGATTTTTCACACCTCACTATCTCTTTTTATTGCCATTAAATTTGTATATGACGAACTGATATTATTTATTCCTTTCAATACTAGAAAATTTCAGTTTTAGCCAACGAGATCCATTCATTTCATTTCAAAATACCGGTTGCTAAACTAGAATTTTCACGAGCTCGGCTGTGCTTGGCTTTGATAAAATCTCGTGTATTGCTAATTCTTCATTTATGGCAAGATTGCTGAAACTTAGTCCAAAACTATTTTGTATTAATTAAACTATCTGTAGCCTGCAAAACGAACGATAAATACAAGTTTTTCAAATAGTTCCGTCCATGGTCCATTGCCTGGAGAGAATAGTACTAATTTTTTTGAATAAATCAGTTCCTAGTCTACTTCTCGGAGAGAAGAATAACCTTCCAAATATTCTAAGTAGAATTTCAAGAAAATGGAACCATAAAGAAGAGTTTTTCGAATAGGTCAGTCCTCGGTCCACTTCTCAACATTTTTTGATTTCGTATAAATCTTCCCAGGAACCATAAGATATGATCGGTAACTTTTGGAGATTACTGGATTGATCCAAAAGGACATAAGATTTTTATATATAAGATTAGGGTTTGCAAAAATTATTAAACACTGTTACAATACTAATTTCTTATAGACGTTTTTTTTCCAACAAATGGAGATACCTACAGATTATACTAAGACGTCTCCGAACGGCTGATAGTTTTTTATGAGAAGCTTTATTTCATGTCAGACATACACATAATATATTTTCTATAACTTTTTGGATGTTAGTACGACACCAGGATTTGAACCCGAGCCTTCCGCATGGCACCATGCAATGCTAACCGGACAATAAAGCGCTATAATATGAGGGGCGGCAAGTACTTAAAGACACAAATGTATAGTTTTACTTTTTTTAGTTTCCAACATAGTCTCCCCCAAGTTAAATACACTTTTCACATCGTGCCTTTATATCACTGAAAAAATATTCTTTAGATTTCTCTTCAAAATGGGTTTCTACGGCCGTTTCATCTCACTGTACTTTGAAAATTTTCGTCCCCGTAATTCGTTTTTTAAATTTGAATAAGGAAAAAGTCATTGGGAGTCAGGTCAGTACTGTAGGGTGATTGATCAATTTATGTAAATCCAGTAGCTTTCAAGGCATCCCTCGCACTCCGAGCGGTATGAACGGATGCGTTGTCGTGAAGAAACAGAACACCGCACACTAACTAGCCACATATCTTCATGTTTGGCGTAATACTGGCCGTTTTTGTAGTTATTTTTTGCAAATAATCATTGAACAATATTCCCTCGCTATCCCAGAAATAGCCATAATCTTCGTTGTCGACTTTTCCACTTTGAAGTTTTTGGTTGCCTTTCCCCTCTTTTTATCCACTGCATCGCCTCCTGTTTAGACTCGGGATCATACTGTCGAATACAAGTTTCATTAACCGTTACAATGCGGTTGCAAATTTCATCCAAATCATCTTGGCACAAAATGAAAAAAAATCGTTACAACTCACCAATCGTCGCTGCTTGTCGGGCGGCATGAGCATTCGCGGTACCCAACGCGTACTAATTTTTTCCATATTTAAATGTACTCGTACATGCAAAACCTCCAGCTCGTTCAGGTATCCTTCTGCGATCTTCCACAATTTAATTCTTAAATCAACCAATAATTTCGACTTTCTCAACATTTTTTTCGGTCACGACAATCACTGGGCGCGGTCATATTCACAGGTCTCTCTTCCTTGTTGAAAGAGCCGAGCCCATTTTTACACCATTGCATATGAAGGAAGGGCAGAGACCTGAAGAACCGAAGACATCTCTTTAAAAATTCCAAGAATTTACACTTTTCGTTGACATAGTGTTATTGCTTGTTCCAGAAACGAATTGTTGATGCACCAAATAAAAAATAGTTCTGCAATTAGTATTATCAGTAACGAGATGATGTGTCATCATAACATAACTACCTTAGGTGGCGACTTATCATCCGCCCGTCATATATATATATATATTCTTCAATATATAAGTACTAAACTAACGTACAATGAACTAGTATATATATGTTGTTTTAATACTAGTATTAGTACAGTTCATTCCTCAGATGTGAACTAGAATTTTCGCATAGCCCCTGTAAGGTGTATGTGCATATAAGAAATACATACAGGTATGAATATATTTTTATGTAAATCAAAATTTTTAAGCTCATCGGCAAACAATTGAACTCTTATTTAACACATTTAGTAAATGATTTGTGAATCGCAAATAAATGCAAAATAAACAAAATTTCCCTCTACTACCTCTCTTCATATAAGAATATATGTACATATGTAAAAAGCTAGCACATTAGCACTTTCATTGAAAATTAATCTTGGTCATAGCAGCACCGCAGCACATTATTGACAACAAAAAATTAAAATTAAAAAAGCTAAAAGATTAGCACAAATTTATTTTTAAACATATTTTATAATGTGTGTACACAGTTATATACTAAATATATAAATGTATATCTAAATATATGTACATAATAGGCACATTAACTCAACTATCCAGTTGACGCATAAATTGCTGTATATTAACTAAAATAAATATTTCACTCCTTTTGTTTACTTTCCAGCCAACTGCCTACACATTGACTCAGTTTACTCACCGCTGAGAGCCAACATATTCATACCAACTGCACACACAACTCACGAACGCCACAACACATTTCAACATGTTGGCTGTATACTCGTTGTTTTGGACCCACCGGTTGACTGCGTCTGTTTTTGTGAATGAATTCATTGAGATGAATGTGCGAGCGTAGGTTTATCAAGCACTACCAAACCAACAGAAAGCAACAACAAGAGTAACCGCACAGAAAGTGGTGATCATGCAATAAACCAGGCGAGTTGTTGCTAATATATTTTTTTATTGTTCTACTACAATAATTGTACAACAGCTGCCGGTAGTCAGTCACAAGCCAAAAGGCAACAGCTAACAGTCAAAAGCCTAGAGCCGCCACCAGCCACCAGTCAGTCCGTCACTCAGTCACTACTACAAATGCTTGTACATAAGTAAGTGCATGTAGGCGCAACAACACAACCTATCGTCAACCAACTCACAGTCCAAGCCCACATGTTGCCGGTTGGTGTGCTCAGTTGAGTTTCGGTTTGTGCGCTGACGAGTCAATGAAAACGGAAAGTCGCCAAAAGTTTTGTTTGGTGTTTGTGTTGAGGAAAACTTGTAAGCAGTGGAGGGTCGGTGAAAAAGCTTTTTAAGTGCGTGAAATATACATAGTTTTGATTCGACAAATTCGCAATAATGTAATTTATAAAAATTTAATTATTTTCTTTTTCAATAAGGACGAGTTCGTTTCTTAAGTCTTTTGTTTGTGATGAAATAAATAATTTTGTTGAAAACTATATATTTAATTGCACCAATAATTGCATTTAATAACAATAAACGCTATACGAAAAATACATAACAGAACTAAAAATGATTTTAAATAAATAAATAAAAGTGTTTAAGAGTCTTGATGTTTCTCCAACAAATGGAGGGACCTACAGTTTATACTAAGCCGCCTCCGAACGGTTCATGGTTTTTTTTTATGAGGAGCTTTATTTCATGTCCGAAATACACTCGTAGGGGTGGACATTCCCTGCCGAGGGGTGACCGCAATTAGAAAATTTAACTTAATTTTTTAATTAAATTAATTTTCCATAACTTTTTGGATGTTGGTGGCACCGGGATATGAACCCGCGCCTTCCGAATGTCAGTACGCAATGCTAACCACCGCGGCCGCGTTTAATATGCTTTTTTATAAAAAAAAATTGAACAAACTTTAAGACCAGTATTTATGCTTCAACAGCAAAATATTAACATTAAAGTGACTAATAAAAAAGAAGAATATAAATAGTAACAAATATATTATAAACTAAAATAAAATAAAATAAAATAAAATGAAATAAAAATTAAATAAAATAAAATAAAATAAAATAAAATAAAATAAAATAAAATAAAATAAAATAGCATAAAATTAACTAAAATAAAACAAAATAAGATAAAATGAGTTAAAATAAAATAATGAAATAAAAGAAAATAAAACAAAGCAATACAAAATAAAATAAAAAAAATGAAAAAAATAAAATGACAAAGCAAAATGAAAAAATAAAATAAAATAGAATGACATGAAATAAAATTAAAAAAATAAAATATAATTATAATGAATTAAATTAAATTAAATTAAATTAAATTAAATTAAATTGAATTAAATTAAATTGAATTAAATGACATAAAACAAAATGAAAAAAAAATGAAATAAAAAAAAAATTAAAATAATATTAAACCAATTGAAATAACTTATTACGAACAAAACTAATTTGCGATTCCGATATTTTTTTATATCTTTAAATTTTCTTAAAATCTTCAAACAATAAAAAAAACAGAAGTGAAGCTGGCAACAGGATACATCCAAAAATAAAATAAATAACAAATAAAAAGGAAAAAATAATTAAAAAAAAATACGAAATAAAAAATTTAACAAAACGTATTTATTCGATTGCATTGCAGACAGACATCCGTTTCCGGCACATTGTTCTATTTGCAGTTGAGTGTGTATGTGTGCGCGTGTGTTCGTCGTCCACATTTTAATGAATGAATCAGCAGTAAACACAAAACTGAATGGTTAAACAAAAACCACGCAAAGGCAAAAAAGAAAGAGCGACAAAGGAAGGACTGTTTCAAAGAAAACATAACCAATTACAAACATATTCTTCTACAACTATAAAAAAGGGCAATAAAAATTATTTTCATTAACGAATTTCATTTACTTGCCAGGCAAAAGCAATTTGAAATGCTTATCTCTTGACGCACCGTGACGCCGGTATGAAAGGACAAAGTGAACCGTAAAAATAAATACAAAAATACAAGTGCATTTACACATATTAGACATTCAAAAATATATACATGCTTCACATACATACCTACATGCCTATTGTTGGTGTGTTGCGCAAATAAGGAAGTGTTCTACTATGTAACATTTTGAAGTGAAAGATAAGATATTTATTACACCAAATCGCTTAGAGTGCACAAAGAACACGTACAAAAATTGCATGCAAACAAACATGAATATTAAAAAAAAAGATCAAAAAATATAAGTAAGTTCTAAATAAATTGTGCTCACTCAGTTTTGTGTACTTTTTTATTGCTGTTGTCACCAAACAGTTTTCCGAATTTGCTGTTTATTTTTCACACACATACACACACTCTCAGCTACATAAATAAAAGTCTATTTGTATGGCTCATAGATAAGCTGAAAGCAAGTAAAAAATAATCATTCATTCATTGACTCAACTGAGAAAGTGTACCAAGCAATCTACATAAGTGTAAAACAGTTTTATTGCTTGTTGTAAAACTCAACGGCCTTAAACAGTGTTAGTAGTAGCAGCAACAACACCTCATCATGGCAGCTGATATACGAGCAATGGGTTTTTGTAGGTGAGTGCAGAGAGAGAGTGTTTTTTTATGGATTTTACTTACATTTGACCATAAAAATTCAATAAACATAGACTTCAGGCACATGACCTAATGAGTTCATGAGAAAATAGAAGAAATGGCATTTGGTGATAAGTTTTTTAAAAAGAATATCTCCTTTCTGGTCGTCAATTAGCAAGCTATGCCCATAAGTTATTTGTCAGAATTTTTAAAAATTGAAAATTTATTACACCAAACAAATAATCAACAAGTTTCTCTTATACAAGTCTTCATTTAAAACTTACTGGTTTCTTATATATTTTATTTTTTAAATATTTAAAGCCAAATTTATTGTAGAATTTTCTTCCAGTATCAACCATAATTTTTCCTTTCTATAATAAAATTATTTTGTTGTAACTTTTCTTCCCGAGAATCGGTTTGTCTAGAATTTATAAATATATTTTGAAACCTTTTATAATTTAGCCATTCTTTATACAGTTATATAAACTTTCAGCTCTTAAAAATTTTATATAACAATTTTCACATTCTAAAATTATTATTATTGATTTTATATAATGTTAAATCATTTTAATTAGCTTTCTTAAGATCGAAAGTGAATTTAATTCCAAGTTGAATAGGAATTCGACTCTAGAACAGCAGTGTAAATATGTACTTTTAATAAATAAAAGTTCTGAGGATTTTTGTTTTTTTGATAAGAAATGGTGTTTTGTTGCCTATTGCCTTCAAGTATGCTTCTTTGTCGGAAGGCAGACCTTAAAATTCTGCATTGATATAAATGTACACATACATATATTTGGTGTATTCTGGCCGAGCTCACCCTTTAATTTGTGGGGTATAAAGTTTTCTTCTGAGCCGTTTCTGAACGGCCGATGGGTTTTAATGAGAAACTTTTAATTTCATGCGACCGCAATTAGGATTTTACTCTGCAGTTTTAGATATTCCCTGGCCATTGGAATGTTGGTATCTCTCAGCCTTTAAGGGAGATAAAAGAGGGGAATGCGGGATATGGTTAAGGATATGCAGTTTAAACGAGACAAGCAATTCATTCGTAGCGTTGGCCGTGTGTGGCCTAGCATGGTCATGCATCAGGCAGACTCCGCTTATTATCATGCCTCTCCACTTATTCTGAATCGTCCTCCGCAATTTTATTAAGGTTATTCCCAACATTCTAACCTCGAAAGGGTCGCGTTGCAAAGGGAAGAAGTATGGCACCACTACCGTTTTGCTATTCTTCCGCAGCGGGAGCCTCAGTAGACTAAGTTTCTGGAGACGCCTTGTAGTTCAGCAAATTAAGAGATATCAGCTTCGGTGGCAGATTTGATAGTATTGGAAGGAAATATTGCTGTTTCGCCTCATCTTTATGTCGCATATCCACTTTTCTTATTGTCAATTGGGTTCAAAAGCTTAAAATGTATGTCAATACATGCATGACCGCATATCCATCGACCCATTACTGAAACAGTTGTGGCCTGGTGATGAAAAGTGGATCACTTATAGTAATGTCAAACGAAAACGGTCGTGATCGAAGGCAGTGAGCCGGGGCACAAACTTTGTCCACGCCAGTATTGACGGCCAGGAAGGTTTTGTTTTGTGTTTGTCAAGTTTTGGGATTGGCAAGAATCATCTACGAGCAGTATCCAATTGTCCAGAAGCGACCAGCTTTGACCATCAGGAGAGGATTGGTGTGTTGTGAGGACTATGTCAGATCACACACATCGATAGTGATTCGCCAGAAGTTCTGAGAACTGGGTTGGGGGGTTCTTATGCATTCACAGTGTAGTCCGGAATTCGCATCATTTGATGACCATCTGTTCTTGCCTATGGCGAATGATTTGGTTGGTGAAGAATTAGCCTCAAGAGAAGCCTGTAAAAATCGATTGCCAATAGGAACAGGTGTTTTTATGGGAGAGGCATAATGACTTTACCTTCAAAATGACAACAAGTTATCGAGTAAAACGGTGTATATTTGGCATAAACCGGATAATTTTCTTCTTCATTATTGGCGTTGGCACCGCTTACGCGATTATAGCCGAATCAATTATAGCGCGCCATTCATCTCTTCTTTTCGCTGTTTGGCGCCAGTTGGAAATGCCAAGTGCACTCAGGTCACTCTCCACTTGATCTTTCCAACGGAGTGGAGGTCTTCCTCTTCCTCTAATTCCACCAGCGGGTATTGCATCAAATACTTTCAAAGCTGGAATTTTTTCATCCATACGGACGACATGGCCTAGCCAGCGTAGCCGCTGTCTGTTCATTCGCTGAACTACGTCAATATCATCATACAGCTCGTACAGCTCATCGTTCCATCGTCTGCGGTATTCGCCGTTGCCAATGCGCAAAGGACCATAAATCGTTCGCAGAACTTTCCTCTCGAAGACTCCTAGAGACGACTCATCAGATATTGATAACGTCCACGTTTCTGCGCCATATAGTAGGACCGGTATAATGAGCGACTTGTAGAGCTTGGTTTTCGTTCATCGAGAGAGGACTTTACTTTTCAATTGCCTACTCAGTCTAAAGTAGCACCTGTTGGCAAGAGTGATTCTGCGTTGGATTTCAAGGCTGACATTGTTGTTGGTATTAATGCTGGTTCCTAGATAGACGAAATTATCTACGACCTCGAAGTTATGACTGTCAACAGTGACGTGGGAGCCGAGTCGCGAATGCGATGACTGTTTGTTTGATGACAGGAGATATTTCGTCTTGCCCTCATTCACTACCAGACCCATTCGTTTCGCTTCTTTATGAAGTCTAGAGAAAGCAGAACTCACGGCGCGGTTGTTGAAGCCAATAATGTCGATATCATCGGCGTACGCCAGCAGCTGTACACTTTTATAGAAGATTGTACCTTCTCTATTTAGTTTTGCAGCTCGTATTATTTTCTCCACCATTAAATTGAAAAAGTCACACGATAAGGAATCACCCTGTCTGAAACCTCGTTTGGTATCGAACGGCTCGGAGAGGTCCTTCCCGATCCTGACGGAGCTTTTAGTGTTGATTAACGTCAGTTTACTTAGCCGTATAAGTTTTGCGGGGATTCCAAATTCAGACATAGCGGCAAAAAGGACGAAAAGGTGGTGGGTGTCGATTCTCCTTTCACGGGTCTTTTCCAAGATTTGGCGCATGGTGAATATCTGGTCAATGGTTGACTTACCAGGTCTAAAGCCACATTGATAAGGTCCAATCAGTTTGTTGACGGTGGGCTTTAGTCTTTGACACAATACGTTTGATAAGACCTTATATGCGATATTAAGAAGGCTTATTCCACGGTAATTGGCGCAGACTGTAGGATCGTTTTTTTTGTGGATCGGGCAGAGCACACTTAAATTCCAATCGTCGGGCATGCTTTCATCCGACCATATTTTGCAAAGAAGCTGATGCATGCACCTGATTGAATAGCTCGGCCGGTAATCCATCGGCCCCTGCCGCGGACGATTGCTATTCGCACTTCTTCATAGTCGGGTAATGGAACAACTTTTCCATCGTCATCAATTGGAGTTTCGGGTTCACCATCTCCGCGTGTTTCCTGTTCCCTGCCATTCAGCAGGCTGGAGAAGTGCTCCCTCCATTAATCGAGTATACTCTGGGCATCTGTCACTAGCTCACCTCCCTGGGTCCTACAAGAGTTTGCTCCGGTCTTGAAACCTTCTGACCGGATAATTTTAATTAAGGTAAATAAAGCAAAATTATTGGATTACTTTTTAATAGGCAAATATTATAAATGTTAGAGGTTATTGTTCTACGTACATATGTAAAAGAGGGGCTTTAAAGAGATCTTTTAAGAAAAAATGTTACTAGCTGAAGAATAATTAAATATTATTATAAAAAAATTTAAAAAATGAATAAAAATTTCAAAATATTTAATTTCAACACTTGTTTATTAAATGAAATTTAATATTTTAATATTTTTTAATTGTTATTATTTTTTTTTATTATCAAAAACTTAAATTTACTATTACTAATTACAACTATTTGAATTATTATTGTTTTCTTTTGAATTTATCAACACTACTATTTGCCCCATTTGTTGTTGGCATTGCAAATGTACATATGGACATACCCGCATTCAATAGCTAAGAATGCACGTTAATTGTGTGTAAAAATTTACTAAAATTATTGTTTGTTCTTAACACCAAACAACAACAGTAAGAATAACGTTAGCAAAAAACTCCCAAGAGTAGGTTGAATAAACTCAAAAGACTGAGTCAGTTTGCTATTTTTATTCGACGTGTGCATAATAACATTTATACACGTATGTATATACTCGTATATATGTATTTATGTACATATCTTCATCACAATGGAATCTGCACAGCAAACGCTAGACTAACAGACAAGCTTGGAGCACATTTTGCCTTAGTGCCATTTCGCTATTCAATTTAAAATGTAAATTCACTGCAATACAAAAGAGAGTCAGTCAGTCATACACACTTACGTAGTAGGTATATATGTAGGTAGGTATGTAGCATGCCATTCTTTAGTGCACTGTTGCTGTGTGCTTGCAGTGTTGCAACAATTAGCATGGAGACCGGCGTGAAAACAATAATAAAAACCAAATCATACCAAGCACTCCAAAAGGGTAAACGCTGAAATGGAAATGCATATATACGATTACATGCATACATGCATTTCTATGAACTCTAACGCACATGCAGTGCAATGAAAGTATGTGAGAGGTCTATATGAGGTGTGATTTTTCTTTGGCTCGGAAACTCTCTTTTACTGTTACTCTTAAATTTTCTTCATCTAATTTTCTTGTGTCTATTTTCACTCGAGTGTCACGAATAACTCCAATCGTTAGTGAATGAAGCGCATTATGGACCACACAAGGCCATACAACAACATAACGAGCGCCAATGGTAAAGTGAGCCGAAGTCAGAGCGTCATTCATAGCCACTGCCGCTAGTCCAGCTTAAGTAAATGACAAATATTTAGTTTAATGTTACCGAAAAAATCTTTAAAAAATGTTTGTCAAGTGCTTGAAGTAGTCTCGCATAGTTATATGTATGTGTGTGTGTGTGTGTGTTTTATGTGTTTGAAGCGAAGGTAAACCTGCTGTAGAACAGCAAAACCCATAGCTACAGTCGCAGCTACAGCCACCAGCAACGCAAACGTCATCAGCGAGTTTACGCGGCAGCCCAGCAATAAACCGAATTCGAGAAATAATTAAAAAAAATTAGGGTTAACTAACATGTGGGCGTTCAGGTGGGTAGATGTTGAGCTCGTAAAACGTTGGCTGCTGTTTCGTTTTCTGTTTTCTGTTTTCGTTTTTCTCCCTTTTCTTTATCTTTGCGCAAATAAACATACGAATACAAAACGACAATGGGAATCACAAAAGACTTAAGACACAAACGCAATTGCGTTGTGTGGCGGGTGAAGTCAGCAGCGCGGCATGTTGTCATTCGTAAGATATAAATAAGTAAATAAATAAATAAAAAGAGGAGAATAAAAATAAAAAGTCCGAAAATAATAGCTTTCAGTAGCGCATAAGAGCTTGGCAATTCAAAAAAAAAAAAACAAATAAAATAAAAAATAAAAGAGAATTGAGCAAATACATGAAGGCCAAAGAATGACTGGTAATATTGTAGTAGTAAATGTGCATCTCTATATATGTCTATAAGTACATATACAACAATTTGTATGTAAATTTTTAAGCTTACAATTAGTATAAATCTGTTATTATTCTCAATGAATTCATTTTTTTCATATTAGAATTTTAAAAATGAAAATAATAATTAAAAAAATATTTAAAATATTTGTGTGAAAAATTAATTTTTTTATTAGGGGTTCTGATCGTATTTTATCATTATAAAATATACTTATATTATTATATACTTATTACTCTATACTTATTAATTGAGCCTTTGTCAACAATTAAATTAAATTTTTTTTAATATATCTCAGCTCATTTTAGTAAAATTCAGCGAAAGTATTTAAAAAATGGGCACTTAGAAAATTTTTTTGCACAATTTTTATTTAACATCTATGTAATTGAAAATTATAATAAATATATATATGCATGTAGTAAATATTGGCATAGTAAAAATAAATCGATTATTTTTGCATTGAATTGAAGGCTTTATTTACTATAGTTAGCGTTAACCGTTTTATGTCAAATAAGCTCAATAACTTTTTGTGATTTTGAAGGTAGTGCCATTAAGCTTCTCTCTTATAAACCCTTATTCCTTAATGCCAATTCTTTACCAGCCAAATCATTCGCTATAGGCAGCAACAGGTGGTAATTACTTGTTGCGAAGTCCGAGCTATAAGGTGTGTGCATAAGAATCTCCCAAACAAGCTCTCAGAGCTTCTGGCGAGTCATTATCGATGTGTGTGGCGTGTCGTTGGCTGTGCGAGGGATTGTTTCCTTTAGGCGGTCCAGTTGCTAACAGTACAGGATCGAATAAAGAGTTTGTTCGAAGCAGCTCACAGTGGATAATTCCTTGCAAATCCCACCAAACAAACAACAACACCTATCTGGAGACCATTTGTGCCAACATACTGCCCTTCGACCATGATTGCATTTATTTGAAATGATCCACTTTTTATAACCAGCCACCAGCCGCCTCAGAAATGGGTCGATTTTGTTACGATTCAGCAGCGATTCGCAGATGGTTTTTTCTCCCTAACTCATTCATCGAGCTTCCTTGTGTGTCCAACCTTTTTCAAGTGGTGCAAACTGCTCGCATGACGGTCAGACTCGACGATTTTAATTTTTAATCGATGTTTTCGACAATTGGGTTCCACTCCGTGGAACATCTTTTACGTGCGTATTTGCATATTTTCTGTATCTTATCTGTCCATTTTTGAATTACGCTCAAGCAATACAGAGTTAAGTGATCAGCATTACTGCTAATATATTTTTTAGTACAGATTATCATATTTCTATTGCCATCTAGCGTAATCCAATTGCATTTATGGAAGGCGAGATGAAGACCACCTTCCTGTCTACACTTTCTACTCGGACATGTGTTACTGTTACTATTGGCCTCGGGCCCTACTGCCAAGAACTTCGCCTGGAAAATATTACAGTATTCCGACAGTTTGCAGGATTGCCTGAGATCTAGCTCATGGCAGTAAATTAGACAATTTTTATCCGTCCGTGTAGATGTTGCAAGTTCTGCTGGCGGGCGCATAATCTTCAGACTTAATTTTAGTCCTAATATTATTGGTGATCCCCGCGCAGCTTTTCTTCTATGCAGATGCTATTATATATATCCTCACAGTCTCTAATTGCCTTTTGAGTTTATTTCTTTTTCGATTCAACGGCTTTAGCAGTGATTTTTCGCTTTTTACGAGATATTTCAGTTCTCCGTTATTCGGTTTCTTCATTATAAGGTAGTTCAGCAGTCTTCCATTCTAACGGAGTCGTATTGTGGTTTCTCTAGCTAGATGTGACCTTCCTTTGTTTCTGTCATAAACGTTTTCAACGTTGAAGCTAACATTTGTATCCTTACATTTTGTAAACAAATTCCATTTTCGAAACTGCGTTTCAACAAATTGTCAACCTTGCTTACTAAGGTTTCAAATTAGCACTCTCATCGGCTCAAAAGCTAACGAGCTCGTATAATTTTTCCAATATGATGTAATCAAGCTCTGATCTCATTCAAGATTTGTGCGGACTATTGAGGATTTCAGTTTGCCCCTGGA
This sequence comes from Ceratitis rosa, assembly GCA_037013455.1. Lineage (NCBI taxonomy): Eukaryota > Metazoa > Arthropoda > Insecta > Diptera > Tephritidae > Ceratitis > Ceratitis rosa. The sequence goes on from JAWMAG010000029.1 coordinate 6,553,595, forward strand.
GATTCATAGAGTGTTTTAGAACTTTGGACCCGAGCCCGTTTACAGTACAAAGTCACAGAGTAGGGAAGAAAGTGGAATGCAATGGTAGGTAGAATGATAGGCTACAACGTACACCAAACGCGACTTTTCTATAACTCGTGGGAATGGACCATTTTGTGCAAAGTCACATCGTCTGCAAAATAATAAAAGATTCTGAGTTGGAAAGCATAAAACCAAGAAACCTCCTTACAGACTGGAGGGGTTCGTCCGATGACGAAGAAAACAAAGAGGAGGGGGCGGCTCTTTTCTACCTCACCAGGTTAATAGTACTAATAAGGTGGGAAGGCAAAAAAAATTATCGAAGGACGACATCAAAAAAAAAAAAGAATTGTTAGCAATTTATACACGCCTTGGTTTACCGAAGTGAAAAATCGAAAATAAGTTGGCGAGCATTTTTAACAGACTTCTCAGAATAAAAATTTTACTATCCAAATTGTTTTGAAAGGAGTGAAAAAAATAGTTTTCGGATGGTACTACGTTAGAGTTATAGACTAATTACAGCATCTGTTTCAAATTAATTTTCTATAATTTCGGAGGTTGTTTTGGCCAGATCTCGATCTCATGAAAATCCATATGACAGCACGGCTACTTCGGCCGAATATATTTATATTACATAAATACTTATTAAGGTAATAAACGAGCTTATTTCTCGGTCAAATCTACATCTAGTCTTTTGAATACGATTTCAATTAACATTTATTTATATTCTTCTATTAATTCACTGTAACAAAAACACTCTCTGCGCCGGTTGCTTTTAGAACAGACTCCATGGGTATACTTGCCACTGTGGGCTCAAAGCTGCTGCTCCGCTTCTTGTTGTTTTGATAAATCGACACATTTACATATAAACAATTTGTCAACCGAGGGCTTTTACTGACTAGCCAATCTCATGAGCGTTTGTTTTTTTTTTGTCGGCACGTGTCTTTACCTTTACATACTTTTTCCTACATTTTCTTTTGGGTGAATTGCCAGTTAGTCAAATAGCGCGCCGTGGGTGCCACTTAATAGGTGGCACTCAAATTTTTCTATGCAACTAATTTAATGAAATAACTTTCGGATTAAGCCAAGCATGAGCGTTGGCAAGCGGTATACCAGCGAACTAGCGAAATATTAGATATTTAGTTGGTTTAAATGGCGGCAATAGCAATTTCAAGACACCCTACGCGTTGTGTATGCGTATGTGGCAACACCATGTCATAATCAAACTAGCGACTGGCGACTGGTGACTGGTGAATGACGAACGCCTACAACAAACAAGCCATCAAAAATCGCACAACAAAAGCGCGTCAACAACAGTTGTAGCTAAATTTATACAGAATTGTTTATACAATATATAAATTTGTATAAAATACATACATATAGTACATACTGTTAAATGTCACTAGCAACAGCAACGGCGTCAACATCATCAACTTACTCGACAACGACATGTATATACATATATACACGTAAGTATGTACATCAGTAACGCTTTCGAAATCCACCAATTAACAACGCCATCACACCAACGCACTGCGCCAACTAAAACGCCAACACCGAGCTGTTGTCGTCGCCACCAGCACCCCAGCTGCCGCACCTTATGCTAACACGCGCCATGTGTGGGTTTTGAACTTGAGTTTTAAATTTCGAAAAATTAAATAAAATCAGTTGATTACTTGACTCCACTACGGGGCGTTTTAAGCTGCCAAACTACGAACTAAATGAGTGCAGATATGTAAATTAGCTTTGATTGTCTGAGCTATTACTGAGAACGTGAAGATAAACGTTGGATTTAAAGTAATAATTTCAAATTTCTTTCTCAATTAATTGACAGTATTTAATTACAGTGATTTACCATATCTCTGACGCTGCGTGTCATGTAGTTGTCTTCAATCGAAAAATTAGTTCATTGCTTTACTTATTTTCTTTTAGTCTATTGTATTTATCAATTTAGTTTTGTTTAATTTTATTTTAATTGATATTATTATATTTATTTTTTTGTTTTACTAAATTTTATTTAATTCTATTTTTTACTTTATTTTATTTTATTTCTATTGTTTAACTTTAGTTAAATTTATTTAATTTTTTATTTAATATTTTATTTTATTTTACCTTATTTCATTATCTTTTATTTTAGTTTATGGTTTTCATTTTATATCCTTTAATTTTACATTTATTTATTTAAAGAACATTTTTTTAATTTAATTTTTATACATATTTTTTTTATTGTTTTCATGTTATGTAAATCTTAATTTATTTCATTGTATTTTATTTTATTTTATTTTATTTTATTTTACTTCAATTTGTTTTATTTTAGTTAATTTTATACAATTTTTTATTTATTATTTTATTTTACCTTGTTTCATTTTTTTTTATTTCAGTTTAAGATTTTAATTTTATATTCTAGTTTATTTTTGTTTTTTTTTCATTCTATATCAATTTATTAAATTTAATTTTTATATTTTTTACTGTATTTTATTATATTTTACTTAATTTATTCTATTTCATTTCTTTTATTTTTTTCTCTTTTATATTATATTTTTTTTGCTTTATTCTGTTAATTTTTCCTATTCTACTTTATTTTATTTTATGTATTTTTATAATATTTTATTTTAATAATAAGCCCAACGGATACACCCCACCCGCCCAACTGACACGACAGGCGACATCCGCATAACGTACGAAATATGCCGAGTCATGATTGGGAAGCGTTTGTTCAGCTACAGAGACAATAATTATTCAACAGCTGAAATTTAGTAAATATGGAGTTTTAAAATTTAATTGTTGAGAGAGGGAAGAATAGTTTTTTTGATGCTAAAAAGTGAGTCTGAGAGATCGAAGATGCTGGAATGAAAATTAAAATTGTGACACAATCGGTGTTTATTCAATTCATAATTTTTTTTACATGACTCTATTTCACTTTATCTTATTTTATTTTATATTATTTTATTTTATTACCTTTTTTTAAATATTATTTTATTTTATTACATTTTATACCACTTTTTTTAAATATATTATAATTATATCATTTTATTTTTTTTAACTTATTTTATTTTGTTTTTTTTTTATTTGATTTTATTCTATTTTCTTATTTAATTATATTTCAATTTTTATTTTATTTTAAATTAATTTTATTAATTTTGCATTATATTTCGTTTTGTTTTAATTTCAGTTGACGTGTATGTATTTTATTTTTATTTTATTTTATTTAATCTTAATTTTTGATTTGACTTTGTTTTATTCACTCTAATTATATATTTTTATATTATTTTATTCTTATTTAATTTGTTTTTATTTTGTTAAACGTTTTTCATTTCATATTCATTTATTTTATTTTGTTTTTTCCATTTTATGTCACTTTATTTTATTTAATTTTTATTTTATTTTGTTTGATTTTAAATTAATTTTTCATTTTACTTTATTTCATTAGCTTCAATTAATTTTTTGGTAATATATTTATTTTGTTTTACTTTTTTCGATTAATTTATTATAGTTAACTTTTGTTTTGTATTATTTTATTTTATTTGAATTTTATATTTGTTTCTACTTTATATAATTTTATTTTATTTTATTATGTTAAGTGGGTTTTATGATTTTTTATTAATATCTTTTTCAATATTTTTTTGGAATTAATTTGACTTTGTCCTAATATATGTACATATACATGTATATATATATATATATATATGTTTGAATTACTTTTAGAGAAAATCTAATTTATAAATTTACAAATTAAGTGCTTTAAAACTGGTTATTCAAGTGATGGCGCACGCCTCCGCCAAAAAATATTTTATTTACAACTGACAAGCGACACCTACATATGTACAAACATACGTGTACGTATGCGGCAATATATTTTATGCATTAGATTATTTAGTCCAAACATAAATATGCATGCATTTTTTTACGTGTGTGTGTCGGTGGTGACTGGTATGCGTATCGGAAATGTGTAGGCGAATATAAATTGTCTATTTATCTTACTTCATCATTAGATGGCAATTTTGCTTTGTTTGCTAAGAGCTAAGACTTACATTAAGTAATAAAACTTTTTAAAACAATTAAAGTTTGTTAGAAAAAGATATGTTTGTATAGCGATTTAATAAATTTTTCTTTCATATAAAATACATCAGTGTTGCTTAAACTAATGTAAATGTTAAGAAAACATAATTTTTAAATTAATTAAATTGATTTCAATTAAATTAATTTTTTTTGTCTGAGAAAAATCTTTGCTTACTTTTTAGGATTTTTCAAAAAAATGAAGTCGAGAGTTTAGAAAGAAATGGGATAAAGTAATTAATTCCTAGGCTAACGTTGTTTTAGAAGAAGCTGTTTTGAGTTTCTAAGTTAAAAGTAGTCAGCGACAACTACAATAATGAAGTTATAGTCTTACTGAGTTCGACAGAAAAGAGCGTTTCTGAGAAAAAGGCCCTGAGAAAAAGACAGAGATTGTTGCTGATAGAAGCTGGCAGAAAGGCAAAAAGCGTGATTCCCTCAATGGCTTACGGAATGAGCCAAATCTCCAAAGGCAAGGCGAAAGCAGGAAACGGTGCAACGTGAGGTATTGTATGAGGTTCTGATGCTATGCAGAAGGTTTGGGTATCTGATTAAACCTCAGCGTGCTTTATCTCTCTATTAAAGTTTTACCCCGAATATTATTAAATGGCATAGATGCTGATATTTGAGATATTAAGTCGCAGCCAATTTACTTTATCTTAATTTTTCTTCAATGGGAATCAAGCTACAAAGAAAAGAGTGATTTTGGTTTCCTTTTTATTTCGTTCCTTTCTTTTGCATAGCTAAACTTTTATGTTTTTTATTTTTTTTTTTTTTTTCATTCATACTCACTTACCAAGATACTCGTACATGCATACAAATATGTATATCCGTTTCCGTCTTAACGAAGCAAAGGCGATCAACTTGAATATATTCTCTGCTGGTAATATTTAATTGCACTTGAGGACAATACCTACATATATGTATATACATATATATTATTAAAATTTTTTCAATTTTGCTTCCACAACACATATCCTGTCCCTTTGTCAGAGCTCACGTTTGTTGAAAAGAATTTTGCATATTTACACTTACTTCTCTCTCCTTCTCTCTGCACATTGACCACATTACTTATTCATCAATCCTCCTGCGCAGCAAAATTAAAATCCCTTCCTGCCTATTCAAATGACAAAACATTTAAAATTCAATTATCAATTTCACAAACGACAGTGGAAATGACGTAGAAGATGAAAGAATGTAAAGCAAATGCAGAGGTAGTAAAAATATAAAAATAAACAGCAAAAAAATAAAATAATATAGTATTTGGCAGAAAAAGAAAACAAAGAAAGAATAAATTAAAGAATGTATGAATGCAACTCTGTGTGTGCGTTTAATAGGAAAGTCCGGATCATCGACAAGCTGCTATGGCCCATTGTTGCACACGCGCTTACCTCGGTGGCTCAGTGTGGTTTTTTTTGTTATTTATGCGTTGGTCAATGAAAGCATGAAAAAAGAAAGAAATGATTTGGTTGGCTTGGTTTTGTGCTGATTTTATTTATTTATACAAAAATAAGCCAGTAAAATTCGACTTTGTTGTATTTGTAGTGTAAACAGCGCAAATAATGAGTTAAGTGAAAATTTGCCGAGGCCACAGCAAAGTTGGTGGCAGCTGTTGTAGGCAGGCGAATATATGTACATAGGTAGATACATATGTAAGTACAATATATAAGTACATAAATATATTATATGTATGTGTGTGTATGCTTTCTTTTGTTATTTATGACTTACCTGCTCTCAATTTTCCAGTTCGCTGCTGATTTTTCATATATACTTACGCACATACGTACTTACTTATGGTTTAATGTTGAATTTTCATTAAGATAAAAGAATAAGAAATTAACTTTTACTATGCCAAACTGACGGTATCGACATGAGCATAGATAATTATGAGCATTAGTTAGATTGATTATAATTCGAGTATATTTATGTATACATTGCTCATTACGACTAATGAAAATCTACTTTCCCCGCTTTGCATTGATTAAATATTTCTCATTGCAATTTTTTCAATTCAAAAATCCAAAAATACCTGATTTTCAAGATTAAGAGGGCTATAGTTGATTATAAAATTATCTACTCAATTTTAAGCATGAAATAGTCGGTTATCATGGCGCGATAACGGTTGTTGTTGTTGTTGTTGTTGTTGTAGTGGTTCCTTAACCCCGCTTACGGCAGGCTTTATCAATATAAGTGGACGAAGGCCTGGACCTCCCGGAAACGTGCTGTTTCGACGGGATTGGACCAAAGGGAGAGGGGGGTTAGTTGAGTCGGTTTAAGAGGGCATGTTAAGAGGTGGTTAGTGTCGTGTGGAGACTCTCCACATGCAGGGCATAAGTTGGGTATGCTGTGGTCGAGTCTGGATAAGTAGGAGTTTAACCTGCTACAATATCCAGATCTAAGTTGTGGCAGGGTCACGCGGATCTCTCGAGGCAGCTCGAGCTCTTTGTCTGCTATGGGTGGTGGTTTAACTCCGAGCACGCCATTCACGGAAAGGGAGTCTTTGAAGGTTTTGACTGACTCCTGGTGAATGGCGTTCAGTGCTTGTCGGTACGCCGTACTGTCCAGCGGTTGTTGCACGTGTTGCTGGATAGTGCTCTTCAAATCAAGTACTCCCTTTCTGATGTGCCTAGGTGGAGGTTTAGCTTCAATAAGGTGCCTTTGGGGTGCTGCCAGTGCTCGTAGCATAGATGCTTCGCTATGCAAGTGATGCTCCGGCGACACCAGGAGGTTTCCTGTCCCAGTCCTAAGGGCGGTGTTCTGGCAGGCCTGTAACTTCCTCAACTGCGTCTCGTTCGTCCCTGGCGCCCAGATCGGTGCAGCATAGTTTTCGACCGGCCGGCCAATTGCTTTGTAGGTTGCCAGCAAGGTTTCTTTATCTTTACCCCAGGTGCTGCCGGCTAGTGCTTTGAGTATTTTGTTGCGGCCCTGGAGTTTTGCGGCATATGAGGTTAAGGAAACTTCTTCTGTTGGTGGAGGTAGCTTCGATATTGCTGTGTAACCCGCTGAAGTTGGTTCCGCACGTTGGTTTTGGTTGGCGGTGTTGTTGTATAGACAAGCGGGGGCAGGCTCCTACAGCACGAGGCAACGTACGCATCATTCTACTCACGAGTGGTGCGCAGGCCAGAGCACGTCCGAAAATGGCACCAGCCGGAGCAAGAATTGAATCTGGCTGAGGTTATGTTCCGACGCACTATGGTCTGACACACGGAACAGACTATGCGTTGGACTAGGAGCTGCTGAGTATCCCTCACTGAGCAGACCTTAAGGTGACTCCAACCATAGCACTGGTTGCACCTATTCGAGGTGGAGGAGTGGTGGAGTCTTTTGATGCACACGCAGCAGAAATAATCCATGGGACCAGGGTTGGTTTCGACGCCAGCCCTGATGAGAAGGATTTAGAGCAGCCCAGCTGCGAGGTGTTGCTCCGTTGGCGAGCTTAGATTAATTTTACCTGTTGACCTAAACAGGGTTAGATCGCCGAAAGGGCCGGATAAAATCTGGGTCAACTCCGGTGCATAGAAATAACGGCTGTCTTGCGAGTTTGCGCGATAACGGTCGCTATTGACGGTTATGTTCTCACCGGCATCGTTTTTAAAGAAATATGGACCGACGATGACACCGGCCCACAAACCACACCAAACCGTAGTTTTTTCTAAATGAAATGGCAGCTCTTGAATATCTTCAGGTTTGTTTTCGCCTCATCGCTGAACAAAATTCGGCTCGAAAACGTCGGATCTTCTTGAAACTATTCAAGAGCCCATAGAGTGAAGCGATCGAGTGGCTTCAGTTCTTGCACAAGCTGTATATTGTATCCTTTCAATGTAAGATCTCGATGCAATATGCGCCAAGTGGCTTCGTACGACAAGCCACAGTCTTCGTGTACACTCTCGGCTACAGCCGCTATATTATCTTTGCTTCGTGCTTCGTAATGAATGCTGGGTCCCAAAAGAGTGATGGTGTTGCGAATAGTACGCTCAGTAGACAGATTATGTTAACCATAAGTTGAGCGAAGCACATGGAAAGTGAATTTCCGCAATAAAGTTGAACGATTTGTAAACGTTTTTCAGGTGTAAGTCCTTCTGTGGTAAGATACCAAACAATACTGAACAAAAATAACAGATTTTGGGATATAAAGCGTAGGGTGATTTTTGCTTAAAAATATATGTTTAAACAATTCCAGCGACCGTCACATAGTAGATACCCCGATTAAAGCCCCATTAAGCTTCTCATAAGTTGTTGTGGTTTCGATGGGTAGGTACTTGGGGGAGGTTGGTCTCTTTTTAACTTTTTGATATACTCTGAAAAATCCAAAAGATGAATCTAGTCAATACATACTAAACCATTGCAACTGCCATTGCCATGCAAACGAACTCAAAGTTTGTTATCGTTGACTTGCATTTACGAATGTGTGTTAAAAGTTATCGCCGATTAAACCCAAATCGTACCCCAATGGACGATAATTTATCAAATTAATTTTAATTAATTTATTTTTTAATAAATGTTAGGTTTAGAATGTGGTAGATTCTTTGCTTACACAGCGAAAAATTTATAGCGTAAATTTTTCTCAAAGATAACAAGAGATTTTGCTGTATTAAGACTTCAATGATTCCTTTGGTCTGAAAGCAAACCTTAATAGCTATCAGAGATAAAAAAATTTGAATAAAATCGTTAAAAATAGCTTAAAAAAACGCTACATAATATTATTATAATTTCGATCAAAACTAATTGTAATTTTTCTTCTTATTATATGCAATCAAAATTAATATGTGTATTTATGTATTATATGTATTATATATATTTTATTAAACAATTTTTTTTAATTTCATTTAATAATTTTTTAAAGAAAAAAGTTATTCGATATCCTTTTTTTATGTTTAAAATAACAAACTTGTGGCTGTTAATTTTTCATTTTTTATATTTTTCGATAATAATTTCTTTCTATTTTTCTTTTCTGTTTTTTTTTAAAGAATCCTGCTTACATTTTTTTTACAAAACATGGTTTTTTTTAATAGAAAATACCATACGAATCAAATTTATAAAAATAATACTGCTCGTATTTCAAAACATATTCCAGCAGTTGAACAAGTACTCGCACACCTATTTATAGTGCATTACTCGATTACATGCATATGAGCGTGATTTGAAATTTCCGAGCCTTTTGAAAAGTCTTTTGAATTAACGAGATTTCTTTCTCTTTCATAACATTCTTTTTTAATTGTTAATTAATTTATTCTAAATTTAATTATTAATTTTTAATTAATTTATACTAAATATTAAAGGTTAGTTACCCAGGTATCGAATCAAAAATTTTCAAACCTTCAAATTTTTTCTTACCTCATATACAAGTAAATGTTTAATTCATTTCAGTTGAATTCTGCCGGGATTGCTTACTACTTGGATCGTGGGAATTAGTTATTTATAAAAGCGTATAAATATGCATTGAAAATCAAACAACCAAATAAGCCTTTTTTATGGTATTTTTCAAACAATTTTATACCTGACTTTTTCTCCAGATAATTTGTTACACTCAAAAGATACATATATAAAAGTGCTAATAACAATTCACCGATTAAAACATAGCATACACACACACGCGCACATTACATGTATTTGTGTAATTTTCACAATATCAAATGAATTTGAAAAATGCGCATTGATTTTTAGATATTTTCACCATTTTGGGGGAAAACAACAATCACAGTACAACAGTTGTTATGTTTGTTGTTGTTGCTTCATGTTGACCAATAGTGGCGCTTGTATGGCGACTTCTAATGCCTACAAATAAACACATACATACATACATAAAGATATTCATAGAAGTGCCACTTTTAGTTAAGTGCAACTGCAAATAATCACACAGCTGGCCAAATATGGTTAGTCCAACGGCTCTGGACGACGTTTTCATTTATGCCTTTGCGTCGGTAAAGTAGCAAGTCGACATATAACATATTTACAATATATTGAAGGCGAAGAAAAAATTCACAATAAATTATGCGCATGAAGTTGAAATTTTTCGTTTTGCCACCCCGAAGAATCAGAAAAGTAAATTGCCAGTTCAGGAGGTTTTTTTTCGTGTTTGACTTTTGACTGCCTTTTAAATTGGTAATTAAAGTATTGCAATTGCAATTGGTACAAATGAATGGCATTTTGCGAGAATTGAGAACTATCAACTTAAGTTTGTTTTGTTTGATGAGTATCAATTGGTGACCACAATAGCCGGGTAGATTGCATTGCGTACTAATATTCAGAAGGCCAGGGTTCGAGTCCTGCTTCGACCAACGTTCAAAATTATAGGAAATTAATATTTCAGCAATAGCGCCTCGCAAGGAATGTCAAACCCTCCGAATGTACTTCTGAAATGAAATAAAAGCACTCATCGGCGGTTCGGAGACGGCTTAAGATAAACCATATGCATATTTGTTGGAAAAACATCAAGCGCTCAGCAAAAGTTGTCGGTTGATAATCAAAATCTGGTATTTTTGACCTATAAACAGTAGCGGTCTATGTAGCAGTGCGAATCACTTGAGTTTCTTTCAATACTCGTTAATTGTTTCTGGAATGTTTGTTTGAAATCAAGCTCTTGCTTCTCAAGATTTCTTTAGCATTTCAATGATTTTTTACAGGTTCCATAAATTAATTTCAAATAATGGCAAACGGTGCCAGAAAAAAGTCAACATTTTAATTTAAAATCCTCGAAGGATACTAAAAATGTTCGAAAATTTTCGAATAATAATGAATCTAGTTGCTCGAATGCTTGAACTATTCGAAAATGATCGAATAAATCCTTAATCTCTAATACACAGCTCTGGAGGATATCAGGGGAATGGAATGATGGATTTGTGAGGGAGTGAACCTAAAAACAAAAGCCACAATCTAATCCGAGAAAGAACTGTAGCGGCCGAGAGCATGCAATGTCAACGAAAACGTGGAAAAAAACTGGGCACACGAACTAACATTTGTATTGTACCTAAAGCTCTTGAGACCCTTTTCTTTTCTATATTCTTGGTGCTAACTAATGGTAACTAGTAGTAATTTTTCGTCTCTTTATCTCATGGCATCAAGAGTAGGCACTGCATCTGTGGATTTATTAGGCAGATACTCATCCGGGTATATAAGCTTTTGAGATTTCTTTACTAATAAAGGAAAACGAAATTCAGACAAGAGTCCAGCATTTACAGGGTCACTTTTAGTTGCTTAAAAAGGGCACTTTGCAATCTCCAAAGCAGTTTTCTGCCGATCTCTTCCTACGAGTTGTTGTATGCGTCTTGATGTTTGTCAAAAAAATGGAAGGACCTAGTTTATTCCAAGCCGCTTCTTAACGGCTAATGGATTTTTACGAACAGCTTTTATTTCATGTGAGAATAACACTCAAAGGGCCTGACATTTCCTGCCGACGGGCGACCGTAATTTCCATGATTTTGACTGCCTTCCGAATGTTAGTACGCAATGCTAACCGCTCGGCTATTGAAGCCGCCACACATAGGCCATTTAGTATGCCCAATTTGATGACCACTTAAGTGTTCCTCTGGGGCCTGCGGCTCTAGACAACGCATTGAGAATAAAGATTTTCAGAGTCTTAGTTGAGATACGACAATTTTTCTTTAACACCACACACCTTGCTAGTACTCCATATGGATCTAACGACACTGGTGTAAAGGCAGGACATAATTTGGCACTTCTTCGGAAATCCGACATTCCGAGCACTTTACTCATCAGGCATTCAATATAATATTACCAGCTAGGTTTTTTTTATCTAGAAAATCGCAGAGACGGTTGCTCGAGTTGGAGGGTAATATAATGTTATTCCTTAAGTATGTTGGTTTAGATTGGTGGAATTTGGTCTCTGCGTGAAGAAACTGATTTCAGATTTCTCCTAGTTTTTCAGTAAGTCCTCATGCCAATAAGCTGAGATTTCAAGTGAACCCTCTACTAATCCTGATAGGCGGCTACTGAGATTGACTTTTTCAACGATAATGACGATGAATACACGGTCTCCCTGTTAGAGCATGATATCAGCCGATGCATTCAGAATTGCTAACACTTTCCATCAGAATTGTGACAGAAGACCGAAAAATAATTTTCTAAATTTTTTAGTTATTGACTTTCAGACTGCCTAAAAATATGCTATTGTATATTTAATTATTCTTATTTAAACAGAGTTCCACTCTACCGTGGTCATAGACCAAAATGAGAACATAAACAGTTTATTATTCGAGGAACTGAGGGTAAAAATAATTGACTATTTCATATTATTTTTTGATTAAAATAATTGTTAGCCCGCTACTTCAAAAGTCATGTAATGCATACGTGTACATCTGTATGAGTATATGGATATCCGCTAAACATGTACATTTCCGTTTCATATGCAATTCAACACTTAATGCATGCAGCAATTGAATACTTTTAACAAAACAATACTGATGCTACTGTTCATGTAGTTTTCTATAGTTCCTTTTCTTGTATATAAATGATAGAGTGGAAAAAAATGTTATAAATCAGAGCGTAACCGGCTTAAATGGTGGCAAATGGTTCCGACAGAGTGCATCCACTCACCCCGTGAGGTGATGCATTAAACCACGCTAGTGTGTGGATACTTTCAAAAGTGATGGCAACTAACTGCCTACCAACAAATTCAAGTACGTGTGACAAATTCATAAAATGAAACTGTCTTAACTCTCTTAAAATAATAAAAAATACGTATTTATGAAATTTTTATAATTTAAAGCGGATGTGTAAAAAAATTGGTAATTAAATAATTAAAATTTTCAAAAATATCAAATAATTAAAATTTTCAAAAATATCAAACAAATCCAGTGCTTCCTCATTAGGTTGTTTGTATACAAATAAGCATGCATACGCATATTATCATACCAAAAACAAACCACACAAATAATATTTACATATTGCACTTTAACTTCATTTGCATCGACACTTGGAGTCCTCAAATTTTATTACGCACATAAACAATTATTATTTTGTATTCAACATTGAAATTCTTCTCAGCCCAAGCCGCTTCACCAAACCGTTCGTACGTACGCCCATCCGTCCATCCGGTGCGGCACAACGACTCATTGACTGACGGCTGTCGACGATTGTCACGGTGTTTGCATATAATTCTCATTTATACCAATATACATACACATATACATACGTGTATGTACTCGTATATATATAAATACCTTTCCTCCCTTTCGACTGCTACCTGTTCCCTTTTCAACTTTCCAGGCATTAGTTAGTCCCTTGCCGATGTGCTATTGTTTTTATTGTAGTTTTAATGTTTTCAGCAACAGTTTTTGAAACGTTTGAGTGCGTTTAATTTCCGGTTGCAGCGCCAATGCCATGCTTTGTTGCTGCCAACAATATTCTTTTCATTGCTATATTTGTAGCAATGTACGTACGTATGTGTGTAAGTGTGTATAGTAAATAAATACTGTATTTTTATTGTTGCTGAAATTTATTTGACCATTCTATTTGTGGTTTATTGTTATAGCCAAGTTAATTATGTTCGGCAAAAATTTCAACCACATAATCGACACTTTTTTTTACTTAGCACGGAGGCTAGCGAAGGACCCAGTAGGAAATGATGCTGCTTTCGAGTTGCCTGTGTACTAAATGCTTTCTTTTGACACTTACAAAATGCAAGGTTGTGTAGTTAGTGCATGTGTAAGATTCATTTGTTTAAAGAAGAAAAATTTGTCTAACTAAAAATAAATTATATTGCAGAAAAAAATTTTAAATTATTAATTAACATTATATAGAAGTCAATGTATAAAAATATGGCCTACATTTCGGCGCTACAAATAAAACCAGACTTTGACTTAGTGCTGATTTCTAAATTGAATATTTCAGTAAGATCCATAAATCCAATTTGTTTCTGCGAAATAAGAAGTTTAGACGTTTTTTTCTCTTCAAAATTTTAGTCCGTGTGTCAATAAAAATTCCGCAAAACTTATACGGCTGTGTAAACTGACGTTAAGCAACACCAAAAGTTTCTTCTTTATTGCTGGGGCATATAATATGAGCTGCAGAGCGGAATAGAGAAGACACAATCTTCTATACGAGTGTACAGCTACTGGCGTACGCCTCATCAACTGCGCCATGAGTTCTGCCCTCTCCAAGCTTGACAAGGAATCCGAAATGTAGTAGTGAACGAGGGCAAGACGAAATATCTGCTGTCATCAAACAAACAGTCGTCGTATTTCGGAACTCGGCTTCCAGGTCACTGTTGACAGTCATAACTTTGAACCAGCAGCAATATCAGCCTTAAAATTCAGTGCAGAATCGTTCTTGCCAACAGGTCCTACTTTGGATTAAGTAGGCAATTGAAAAGTAAAGTCCTTTCGCGACGAGCCAAAACTCTAACAAGTCGCTCGTCACACCCGTCCTACTATATAGTGCTAAGGCATGAACGATGACAACATCTGAAGAGCCGGCGATAGGAATTTTCGAGAAAAAGGTTTTGCGTTGTATGAGGTTCATGATCCTCTACGAGTTGGTAGAAGCGATTACCGCAACGGATTAAACTTTGAGCTGTACGAGTTACACGGCGACATTGACATAGTTCAGCGACTAAAGGGACAATGGCTACGCTGACTAGGTCATGTCGTCCGAATAAATAAAAGCCCTATAACCTTGAAAGTATTCTATACAGTATCCGGCGGCCGCGTTAGCCGAGTGGTTAGCATTGCGTACTGTCATTCGGAATACCAGGATTCGAAACCTGATACGACCAACATCCAATATATAGAAAAAAATTAATTTAAATAAAAAATTAAGTTAAATTTTCTAATTGCGGTTGCACAAATTAGAAAAGAAGCTCAGCCTAAAATCGCTTCAGCGGTTATAAAGTGCCAATTATATAGATTTCATTATATTTTATTAAATTAAAGAAACAATGATTACAAGTTATTACTTAGATTAAATTATTAGAAAATTAAGAACTGCTCGTGTCGGCGAATTGATAAGAAAGAAAGAAGAACTTTAATCTCGCCTAAGTTGTTTGTGTTTCGCATGTTCGAAATGTTGTTCGAAATATGGTGTTGCCACATATATGGTTTATATCCAGCGGTGGAAGCAGAACAAAAGGAAGACTTCCACTCTGTTGGAAAGACCAGGTAGAGAAGGACCTAGCTGTACTTGGCATTTTCAACTGGCACCAAACAGCGAAAAGAAGGAATGAATAGTGCGCTGTTGTTAACTCGGCTACAATCGTGTAAACGGTGTCTACGCCAGTAAAGAAGAAAAAGGAGTTAATAAAAATATTATTATTCACATGGCCTAGGAATGCAAGCTTATTTCAAATCGATAAACTCAAAAAAAAAAAAATACAATATGTTAAGAAACTACTTTAAATAGAAAACACTTTTTCTATTTTTTTAATTTTTTATAAAAAGAGATCAATTTCGCTGGTTCCCTTTCAAAAATTGCTATTATGGATCTCTGCGTAAGGCTCCAATATATAATACATATTTACTTACATATATTTTTACCACATCAATTTCAAATTTCACGAGAAAATAGGCCTTAAATGATTTCGAAAAATAAACACGTCAACTATAGCGTGGCATGCAACATTCATCCCTATATACATATTTAGGCAATAAGTCGTAAAGCACTTTGAAAATTACTCCATTTCAAATAACTGTTATGGCGTTTTAACATTTTTCTGCTTTTTTACGGATATTCTATGTTACATGAAATCAAACAAATACTTCGAGATATTTTAATGGCAAGCAAATTCGAACAAAACTGCTAACAACGGAAACCAGTTAATGTGCGTTTGACGCTAATTTGGCACAGTCTGCAGTTTTGCTCATTGCTGTTGTTGTTTATAGTTTTTTTTTTACGAATTAAGGCTTTGAACTGTTGCTGGGACAGTATTGGTGTCGGCTGCATCATTATCATATCGCAACAATACCATCTGTTGTTGCTGTGTCTCCGACTACGTGTTTCTTTTCCCTTTACGATGGAGCATGTCGCACATTTTGAATTGCTGAAGCTAATGTGAGTGTTGCCACATTAAAAATCAGTCAACTGCACGCCTTCACTGCATATACCTACATTTTCGTTTGACGTGCCTTAATTTTTTCACAATTAAAGAAATCGTTTATTTTCTCTCTTTAAATTTATTTATGTAGAAATATATTATTCTGAAAAGAAAAAAAATCATATTCTTTATGACTTCAGCCAACTTTCGCTTGTAATGCCGCTGGGATTTTTTCACGAAGGCGTTGTAACACCCACACGTGCTCAAACGAGCAAACTTGATTTGATGGTTTATTATTACTTAGCCTTCTTTAACATCCATCAGTTTAGTAGGTGAGTCCCACAGAAAACGAGACTAAGAATGCATTTGAAATTCTTATCCTCACCCGAAACTAATGACAATGAAGCCAGTAGTAGACAAAGGTGGTAGTCTGCTTAAGACATCGATCTGAGAATGAGCGTCCCAGAATGTTCAAATTGATTATGCAAAGCGAAGTTTAGAGACGAAAGATGAATTAGATGAACGAATTTCGCAAAATAGTAATGTCTAGCAATCTCGTTTTCTGTGCGACATATCAAATCTATGTAGTTGTCAAATAAATTAAAAAAAAACAAGTTTCGCGCTTAAATCTAATATTTTCTTTAAAAAAAAATTATTTCCCAATTAAATTTGTTCATCACATACATGCAACATATAAAAGAGAATAATATGTAATTAAATTATCTAAGTTAAATAATTTTAAATGAATTTATTGTAAATAAAAAATTAAATGATGTTAATATAAAATACATAAAAAAATAAAATCAATTAATATAAATTATATTAAATAAAAAATGAAAGGAACTAAAATTAAATTGGAATAACAAAAAAAAAATACAATTAAAAGAAAAATAATAAAGTTAAGTTAAAAAAAAAATAAAATAAAAGGTAATAAAATAAAATAAATAAAACAAGATTAAATATAGTAAAAAATGAAAAAAAAATTTAAATTAAATAAAAGCAAATAAAATAAAATAAATATATATATAAATAAATAAATTTAAAAAAATAACTTAAGCCAAAATAAAAAAAAAAATAAAATAAAAAATTAAATAAATCAATCAATAAAATGAAATATATAAAAATATATTAATATACAATAAAATAAATTCAAAAAATATGAAATTAAATAGAAAAAGAAAGAAAGTAAAATTAAATTAAATTAAATGAAGTTAAGTAAAATAAAAGTATATTCAATACAACTAAATAAAATAAAAATAAATAAATATAAATACAATGTAATAAAATAAAATTAATTAAATAAAGTTATATAAATAAATAAAATTAAAATAAAAACGTAAAATGAAATTAAATTAAATGATGTTAAGTAAAATAATATGAGATTAAATTAAACTAAATAAAATAAATCAATTTAAATAAAAAATTAAGTAAAATTTTATAATTGCGGTCGCCCGTCGACAGGGAATGTCCACCCCTCCGAGTGTATTTCGGACATGAAATCAAGGCTCCTCGTAAAAAAACCATCAGCCGTTCGGAGTCGGCTTAGTATAAACTGTAGGTCCCTCCATTTGTTGGAATCACATCAAGACGCAAAACCACAAATTGGAGGAGGAGCTCGGCCGAAAATCGCTTCATCGATTACAAAGCGCCAATTATATATATATATACAGGTATATAAATAAAAAAAAGAAAAGATAGAAATAAATTATAATAAAATTAAAATAAATAAACAAAATTAAACAAAATCATATAAATAAATTAAATTAAATTAAAAAAAATAAAATTAAATTAAATGCTGTTAAGTAAACTAAAATAAAATTAAATTAAATATACCATATACAAATAAAATGAAATAAAATTAAATTAAATAAACAAAATTAAATAAGTCATATAAATATATAAAATAAAATAAAAAATTAAATTAAAAGAGATAAAATAAAATGCATAATAAATTGAATTAAAATAAAAAAAATTTAGATTAAATTAAATGATGTTAAGTAAAATAAAATGAAATTAAATTAAACTAAGTAAAATAAAAAATGAAACAAATAAATTAAATTAAATTAACATAAAAAAATTGGGTTAAATTAAAATTAAATAAAAAAATAAAATTTAACAAAATCAAAGAAAATAAATAAAAATAAAATATATAAAAATTAATGAAATATTATATAATAAAAAAAATAATAAAATAAAATGAAATAAAGTAAAAAAATTAAATTAAGTAAGATGAATTAAAATAAAATAATATAAAATAGAATAAAAGAAAAACTTAAAAGAAATATAAATTAAAATAAAATAGAGCAGAATATAATAAAATAATTGAAATAAAATAAAATAAATTAAAGAAAATATGTCAAATAAAATATATCAAATATTTGGAGATTATCGTGCTCAACCGTGAACTTCCTAACCATAATCTCGTTTTTTTCTTATATTTAATTCCCAAAAAGAGATAACTCAACCTGCATAAACTAATGTTAAAGAAAAATATTAAACATATCTTCACAGTGAAATTTATAATTAATAAATGGTCTTTGATAGTAACGGGGATTTAAATTTAGTTTAAATTACATATTGGTAAAACTTGAGTATCATTAGTTTGACGCCTACTCATAATCCATTTACAAAGTCATTTTACAAATTATCATAACGCTTAAATGGCATTAAATGTTTTCTTTACCACTACTCACGTACCACCAAAACATGTTTTGCATAAACAAAAAAATTTTGATTTTACATACATATATACAGAAGAGATCCTTCTTGTCGAATTTCTCTAATGTCCGTACCCACGCATTCCAGTTCACCGAATAATCTTCACAGTAGAACAAATAAGCACAAAGAGAAGAGACTCATACATATGATATTTGCCAATGAGATTTTAAACGCCTGCGTGTAGTACCTACGACAATTTAACAATAAAACATTTGCATTTGGTGTAGTAGTAGGTGATTCATCGAAACCACAAAGCCAGCGCAGCACTCAACTGTGTGTTACGAATTTGAGAGTTGCAATCGTTGATTGTGAAGAGGAAATATATGCATGCATATATTAATATACACATAAATTCAATTGTAATTTAAGTAAGTGGTTATGTGTCCATCTTTGGATGTCCATGTGTGTGGAAGACTTTCTGCGATGATTATTTTCAGCCAACAGCGCGCATCCAAAGAATGACTTCAATACACCTTCACATACAAATATATGCACATACATACGTATCTCTTCAATTACCCGCGTCTTCTCGCGTTGGTCTTTTTGCCGCCTCCGAGGACGTTTGACGGCCGTTTTTTCTTTGCCTTTTTCGATACGGCGCATTGCAACGACGCCCATGCATTTCAACTACAGTGCAGGGGTAAATGCATTTGTATGTACACGTATGTATATGTGTATTTACAAAGTACTGTGTTTTTTGTGTCCGCTCAAAAACTCTGTACCTTTATTTCGTTGGTTTGAATTGCAAAAATGAAAATCGGCTGCAGACAGCAGACAAAAAATAAACCCGTAGGCTGTCAGCTGGTGGTGGTGCAACAACAACTACAACTACAACTATAACAACTGCATGTCAAATGCCGACGGCAGGAAGGTAGGCAGACGGATATACATACGGACAGTCAAGTTAAGTCAACCTGCGCCCATTTGCAGATAAAAACGAATATATTTGTAACATACATACAGACATACAAAAGCATATACACGTTTTCTTATTTACTTTATATTACATTGTTTTGTAGATCTCTTTTGATTTCAAAATGCAATCTCTCGTTGTTATATCCCAATTGTTGCAGTTGCAAGTGAGTTCTTCGGATTGCTGTGTTGAAAACGCCCACAGTTGACATATATGGTTACTTGTTATTGTTTTTGTTCTGGTTGTTTGGCGTGCTATTTTATTTGGTTTATTTAGTGCAATGAGCAGCGTGGAGGTGTAAGAGTTTGTTGGTCATAAAATGTGTTGTTTGCCCGCAAGGAAAGTAGGAAATGATTTTTTTTTCACAGAAAACCCATTAAAAAATGGTTTCTATACTCTTTAGATAAAATTAATTTTCAAAAAGTAAGGTCATTTAGTTTCAGAAGAAAAAGCTTTGCAATAAATTAACCAAATAGTAATACTCTACAACTCGGGGTTGAAAATGATGTAATAATCAAGCTAGTTAAACTTTAATCTCACAAAGAAATATTTTCACCCAGCCATCGTTCAGTCAACTCCTACAGTAAGGCGAAGGTAATAACATAGACTGTGCAAGGAGGATCCCGGATTTCCGTTTAACATCACCCCACCAGAAATGCCTTGTAACTACGAGCGATTTAGTATTATCCTAGTGCTTGCCGTGCTGTCGTAATGTTTCGAACTTCGAATCTTCCTCCGGTTGGAAACATTACTTTTTTCTGGGTTCCGGCGAAAAACAACAGTGTCATAATGGCACGATTATTCTATAAGAGCCCTTCGCTTTGGTATAGACTAGTGACAAGTTCCTTAATACTAATGACCCGTACGCCGAGGTAGTCATATCAAAGACATCCCATGTACAATAATTCGATGATTTCAAGTATTTTTAACTCTATAAACCGATTCAACAGTGCTCGGAATTTTTAAATGTATTTCACAGACAATTTCGGTGTCCTTTAAAGCAAATTTTTTTATAAACTGCACATTTGAAAATTTACGAAAAAAAGTCATACCCTTAACACTTTCGGTTTTCACACAATTTACCATCGCTTTATTTTGCCTTCATTATAGTCAATTATCAATAGCTAATCGGAGATTTTGAATGATACTTTGAACACTAAAATTCATTGAAGAATGATGCTTCTTCTTCTTCTGTTGGTGCTGCCTTACAGTGCATTGCCAATTATGAGAAGTTGCAAGAAGATGCCATACCTAACCGCATATAAAGCGGCTCATAAGATAAGCGGCAGAAGTTCAAACGTATGAGCAAAAATGGTTTGCGGCAAGCGTTAGCACTCATAAGAACTAGTTATTTGAATATAAAGATGAACATAAATATGTCCTATTTGTTCTTTACATACCATACATATGTATATGTACATATATGTATAACAAGCCACATAAGTGGTTAAAGAGTTTTTAAATGATTATAATTTTGTATGATTATTCTTCTTTTTAGACATGTGAATCGCTTATGCGATTATAACCGAATAACTAAATACAGCGAGTTTTCTTTTTGGTGACATGAGGACAAGAGGTCTTGCTATTTCTCTGCTTATATCAGCTGATGTTTTCCGCAAAACCTTCACAGTTGGAAGTGTTTTTTTTTTTACATTTGTACGCATTGACTTACCCAGCGAAGCCGGTGCTTCTTTACTCACAACAGTTAATTGTCACCCCCGCCGAGTATATTTCGGACACGAAACATTAGGTGTAGTAAAAAGAAATCCATTATTTTCGCATACATTTTTTTCTTTTCTTATCCAGCCTTATTTAAATGGTTCCAAACGGTTTTTTGGGCAATCTTTAGCTCTTGGGTATTCGAAACCGTGCTTGCATGACGGTCGGCCTCGACAATGTCCATGCTTTTATCGACATTTTTGACAATTGGCCTTCCACTCCGTAAAGCATCTTTTACATCAAAATTACCGGAATAAAACCAAAATTGTACATGATTGACTGTAACAGTATCAGAACCATAAAAGTATTCATATTTTTAGCCGCCTCAAAAAAATCGAATCAACAAAACTCTCAGAGCTATGATTTTTTAGTACAAAATGTTATCTTTCTAACGCCATCTAACGAAACCCGATTGGACTTATACATCGCGAGATATAGATAAAAAAACCCCATTTATTGGAAAACTAATAGATTTCTTTTTACTGCACCTAATAATAGGTTCCTCAAACAAAATTTTCAGACGTTCGAAGGCAGCTTGAAAAAATTACATATTCTTCAATTTGTTGGAAAAACGACGCACACCGTTTATTCGAGAATGAGCTCGGCCGAAATCGTAGTATATCTCATGCAGCTCATTAAGGCCAAATTACTCCAAAAAACGTGTTGTTTTCAAACAAATTTTATTTATTTAAAGGAAAATATTTATAAATCAAAGTTTTTGTAGATAAGTAGACGTATACAAACATTAATTGAAAAAAAAAAAATTTTTTTATGGTGGCTCTTAAAATTGCTGCTGAAACACGTGCCTTTTGTTGAAAGCAAAAATCAAAGCGATTTCTTAATCTGTATAACATTGGCTATGGCCGGAACTACAATAAAACATTTTCCCAAAAAAAAAAAAAAAACAATTGCCCTTCTTTTCAACTTTAATTGTTTAAATTTTTTAAATAACAAAGAATATTTTTGGCTGTAGTACCAACCGTAGAAAGACATTTTAGGAGTAAAACATTATTTAGTTCCTGTTGATAAGTTCAATAGGTTATAAATAAGAGCGTCACCCAGTTGAAAAAACGTGGTTTCGAGAAGATGGCGATTAAAGCTTTGCGCGAGGCATAAAGGTTTTTTTTTTGTTCGTCGAGAGAGCAAATCATTTTACAATTTCCTATTTTCTCCGAATTTTCACCTGTTTGCGATAATGTTTCTGGGTTGGATTTCAAGGCTTACCGCATTTTCAACTTCCTATAACCGCTGAAGCGATTTCCGGTCGATTTCCAATTCGTGGTATGAGCCTTGATGTCTTCCAACAAATGGAAACCTACAATCTAAGTCTAAGTATAAGCCGCCTCCAAACATCTGATGGTTTTTTATGAGGAGCTTTAATTTCATGTCAAATGGATAGATTAGTCTCACTATAAATGCCACAGATTTTGAGTTCTCCTTCTATTTCAATCGCAGTTGACAAGCTATCGGCTTCGGTGGCTTTGATCTTCTTGAAGCTTTTAAGGTTTTATACACTTTGTAGTTAATAGCAGGAACTAATTGAAACTAATTTTACTATTAATAAATAGTAAAAATCTGGCAACTCTAGCAAACAATTTTCTTCATTCTATTTTTCCTTGGTATCATGTGTTCATTATATAAGTAATATAAGCGGAATAGTTAGTTAGACGTTGTCTCAATGTTTTTCTAATTGCAGTTGCCCCTCGGCAGGGAATGTCAAGCCTTCCGATTGTATTTCTGGCATCAAATAAAAGCGCAAACCATGAATTGGAGCCGGAGCTCGTGTAAAAATCGTTTCAGCAGTTTTAAAGTGCCAATTATAAATATAATTGTATTTCCAATACAATTCATCTTTCTATCGCCCCCGCCCATACGCGGAAAACCATAAAACGTTTGGAAAATGTTTCTCTCAAAAATCCCCGTCAGATACCGTCATCTTCCACGTTTCTGGGAAGCAGTTTTCAAGTCCACACGCCAGCATGCACCTCCAAGAGTAAACATCCCTTTGGGACAGTTTAACTTTCAGCTCCCTTTATTTTAGGAAAAACTAAAAAAATTTAAAGGAGCTGGACCGAAGAGTGCCTTAACTCAATTAACCCGCTGATCTCTCTACTTTATTGCATACCAATTATATGTACGTCGGCCTCAGATTTCCCACAGCAAATTAAATATAGATCAAGTGAAGCCCTAGTTTGCGCTTAAAGGTAACTAGCCAGAGTCTTAGGGTATCTCAAGGAGCTGCAACATTGTCTGTATATTCTGAATACTGAAATCTATTTTCAAAAATTATAGGATAATTTTAAAATAAAAATTTTATATTCTAAAATCATTAATCACTAAAATCTCTATTTTTTTCTTTTCGTGGTTTTAATAGTTTTTATTTGCAAAGTAAGTAACGTTGCCAATGTTTCGTACAACTGTAAGTACGTTCGCACCTACATGTTGTACGACTCTGTGTTGAAGTATTTTTGTTGGTTTTCTAAAAATTTATTACTAAACTCCACCCTGTTATCCTCTACCGTTTACACCTATTTAATATTAAACATAAGGTAATAATTAGACTTCGGTATATTGTCCAATGTACGAGTTGCTCTCACTGTCTGTATGTTGCATGCCAAACCGAGGTTAGGTAGATTCTGCGTATTACGACAGGATGCAGTCCAACCGGACCAATTTTTGAAACCTACACGCTCAAAGATACGCTTCGCACACTGTACATCGTCGTCAATGTTGTCGTCTAGGAAATCTGTGAATTATATTTTTTTAAATTTAATTTCAATTTAATTATAATAAACAATTAAAGGCTCTGTACCTTCACATTTCTTATCGCATATGCCACCTTTGCGACTAACGCGACACCACTCTTTGCTGCTTATTTGAAAGAGGCCATAACTGGCGAAACCATTCGGATTGCGCTTTACCACTTTCGTATCCCGATTACTTTCGTGCTCAATCAGGCAGATCCCTTGTGGAAAATGATTATAAGAATTTAATAGCAATATAATATACATTGTAACTGTTGGTCTCTTTTATTACTCACGCTCATGTACTCACAGTTTGAAAGAAAAGTTTTGTTGATGTTATATTTTTGTAAAAGCTCTCGGGCTAATTGACAACGCATGTACTCCTTACCGTCCACCTGTACATTCCATAGAAGACAACTCATCAGCAGTGAGGCTAATAGGAAATTGTAGCGAGCCATTTTCAGGTATCTGCAAGAAAATATTAAGTTAGTTTATGAGACATTAAGGTGTTAGGTAGTTTAATTTATTTGGCGTTAAGTTGAGTGAAAGAGTGTCATTGTGCATGCCATTTGTTTTATTGTAGCTTACATATACCTACATACATACGTATTATGTCCAAAAATTACTTTTTTATGATATTGGAATGCATGGCAGCATGGCATTGACGAGTGATAAAACTTTCAGGTGTTTTCATTTCCGACTTTGTATGTGAACTGGTTAGATATTTTTTATGACCTCGTGCATAAGTGTTGAGATGACGAATGCCTTAGAGTACCCAGCACATAAACAATCGACGAAAGGGGGGAAAAGTGAAATAAGTGGTTATGAACGAGCGCTAAATCCCAATTAGAAATGTCACCAATAAAGTTGACATATCGATTGGATCGTGTCAGGACATCTTTTTCATTGATTAGGGTATGAAACGCGTGGCGGAAAAATTGGTTCGAAAATATTTTTATTTTGTGCAAAATCAACGGCGAGTAAAAGATACATATTTAGGAGTCACTAAATGAATTCAAAGATGATACAGAATAACTAAAAAGTATTGTAATAGTTGGAGAAATATGGTTTTACGGATATGACTCAATTATCGCGATGGAGGCATTTTGGTTCGCCAATGCCACTTGGTTTTTGTGGCCACATGAAATCTGATTGCTTATTATATATTTTTAATGTCATTTCGGGCAAAATTACTATTTTTACGTGAAGTAAAGGAATTATAGAAGGGAAATATGAGAGCTCTTACCCCACATGTCCGTAAAACTGGTCTCTCATCCACTAAATTTTCAATTCATTAATGAAAAATTTCTTATAAAAATTTTTCTATAAATAAATAAAAATGTTTGCATTCGTTTACAGTAAATTATCTAGTTAAAAAAACTTCAGCTGCTCAACAGAGGAATTATTTTCCAAATAGTCAAAGAGTAAAGTTAATATTCCCTGTTCCACAATAACGCAATATATTGTATAATCCAATTCGAAAGATTTTTCCAGAAATATATGTATTTATATATATAGTTATCCATAGAGTATTTGGCACGTTATCGAGAACTCGTATTCAAAAACAAAAAGCATTCGGGCATACGAATAATACGAGAGCGAGGAGTCAAATTTTCTATTGTGGTGTGGTTATTAAGGAACATTATGTTGTATGCAAATTCATAGAAATATCTTAGTTGATACTTATTCTTTTACTTTGTAATTCAATATTTACTAATTTTAATTGATTTAATTTTGTTCATATATCTCCTTCAATATTAAGTTATATATTGAAAATCGTTTATGCGGTTCAATTTTATTCTGTGTATAAATAAACAATGCTTCCGAAAAATATTTGTTATCTCCGTATAATCTACCAAAAATTGTATCTTTAGATTTATATAAATATCATTCGATTATTAATTTTCATTAACTTTGCAACAGAGTCTGAAGTTATGAATTAAAACAGTAGTACAATCTTAACCCAATTTATTATCAAAGTATCAAATGGTCTTTATGTCGCAATTTTAGAAATCAAAACATTTTCTATTTTGCTTATGAAATTCTCTACTTTTGTGTAAGAGTCGATATCAAAATAATCAATATCTTTTGGCGGAAATTTGTAAGGGCAAAAAAACATCTTTTCGTATTTTTTCCCAAAATTTCAATTATGACTCGTTTGAAGCTTTGTAAGAAAAGCTCTCGAACTTTTTCAATGTATCTCGGGCCATTTAGTATAACCTCGTTTTTGTTGAGAACTTTAGAGGCTTATTAACTGACATATGAGCAAAAGAGTCTTACGTGGTGCTAATGTTTGGTTCCACATGTCTACACTAAAGGAGAAATAGTAGACATCGCTCTCCATACTATTGTTCCACAAATAGTTGTATTCGCTCTTCTTGATATTGAGGAAACGTTTCACAATGCCAGCGTACATTTCTAGGTGAGCAAAAAAGATATAATCTCCCTACTGGTTTGGATCTAGGTAGTTGATGACTCGTCGAACAAAATTGATAATCGCTAATGTTTCTACGAGGGAAGTTTGCTTTCATGTCAGAAATATACCCGGAGGGGTTGGCATTTTCTGCCAAGAAGCGAGGGGATTTAAAAAAATAATTTTTGTTTTAACCGCATTAAAGAAA
Organism: Ceratitis rosa; assembly: GCA_037013455.1. Lineage (NCBI taxonomy): Eukaryota > Metazoa > Arthropoda > Insecta > Diptera > Tephritidae > Ceratitis > Ceratitis rosa. The sequence continues at coordinate 6,580,367 of JAWMAG010000029.1, forward strand.
ACTTTACTAACTTCCATTCATAATACATATTTTCGACCTGCATTTCTTCTTCGACCCAAAAGTCGAGGAGAGCGGCGAACAAAGGTCAGTCGTCCTGTACGTTTCCTGGAAAAATAAGTTATACTACCATATAAGAAAACATTGTTTAGATTTTAATTTTTTATGACACTTTTGTCTAATAGAAGCATCTGAATAAAAGAACTGTCAGTATCGGTCTTGGTATAGACTACGTGGGAATTCTACAGGGTACCGACATCATGACTGAGTGATTTAGTTTGGAGGAGAAGAGTGCTTTAGTTCATCAAACCAGTTCGTCGTTGGAGCACTACTTTGAGCAGAATTTCGCATAAACACCTCGGTGCGAAGCCTCAGTGATAGGCTGTAGATCACTTCACCGCATTTTAGGCTCAGAAAACACGCACGCCACAACCGAGTGACTGTTTTGTGCAATATGAGGACCGACGGGATCATTGGTACGTGTTTCTTCGAAAACGAGAAATGAGCTGTCATTACCATCAATGCCAATCGTTACCGTGCTATATTCATAAATTATTTGAACTATTTTTTGTGGGAAGCTGTTAAAGGGAAGTGCTATGCCAACCATTCAGAGACGATTCACGATTTGAAACATGAAAATGAAGTAACCATTGTAGCCATATATGGTCACTCAATCAAAAATGTGTTGAAAAATTCGGTTGAAAGATAGAGTGGAATGGTCTGCTGCTGGTCAGTTGTGGTTATAAGAATCAATAAAGTATTGTTGAGAAATTTAAAAATATTTTTTTTTTGTCAATTTTAAAGTGAAAATGTGGTGTGGCCCACCATCACTTGCGGTAATTTCAGAACAAAAATTTAAAAAAGGGACTCGAAAAAAACTTGCCTCCAGTTTATTAAGAATATTAAAGTAAATCTGATTGTTATGATTTTTTTTACCGCATAATTCCCAGAAAGAGTTTTAGTTTGTATTATTAATTGCAGTTTACTTAATTCCTCATAAGCCGAATGAATAATTACTGGTTTTTTGAAGAACCACAACATACGAGTATAACAAAATCCCATGTAATTAAAAAAAAATCAAAACTTTTTATTAATAAATTTATACATAAAATATTCTTAAAGAAAGAATACTAAATATAAATATTATTAGTGTAAAGAGTTCACCCACAAAATGACTTATTCGCAGCCCTACATACTCGTATAAATGTAAATCTCACGTAGTCATTACATTAATTGTACACATTAATACACATATGTATGGTGTGTATATACGAGTACATATGTATAGGTACATGTATGTTGAAAACCGAAAACCCCCCACAAATTGTAACGTGTTAACGGGTTTGTAGGCAAATCACGAAATTGTTTGGTGACGGACGGGTTTTCTTGAACAGCCAAATTACTATTGTATATATGTATGTATGTACATACGAGTATATATGTACATGTACCTATATTAATTAGTCGACAAACATTTTATGCATGTACTAGTATGTAAGTGTTTAAGTGGATACATAAAAGTAAGTAAAAATGAGAAGAAATTAACACACACAAAATAAAAGTCAAGGTTAAACGCAACATAACAAAAGGTAAACAAAAACAAACGATAAAGTTATAAATTTAACAAATCACTTTTGCATACAAAATTTAAGTGCGCACTGTTGAACATACATACGAGTATGTTTGTACGAGTATATAGATATGTATGTATGTAGGTAGAATGTATTAATTAATATTAATTTTGAATTCTAATCTCTGAAACTTTCTTAACCGGCTCGAGTTAGAATGTGTGTGTACAGGTATGTACGTGTATGTATATATGTATGTGCATCTGTGCATATGTGTTTATGCCTAAAGTTATCTCTTATCATATTAATGTGTGTATATGTATGCATATATACACAGGGTTATCCATATTGTGGTTTCGAAAATTAACGTAAATAAAATACATTCAAAATTTCTTTTTTTGTAAAATTTCTTTTTTATTATAAAGTTTGAACCTTGGCATAATATGTGAAACATTACATCATTCAAATGATCACCTCGTGAAATTTCCAAGGGTTTGATTGACACGGATTGACAGTTATAGTCTCGACGTTGAGGTGCAACCACAGAAAGAAGCTACCGTAGAGAACACCCCAACTGACATTTAATAGAAACAGAACCACCACCCAGACAACCGCTTAACAAGACGGTTAACCGATAGGCGTTGAACGTCATTCATCGAGAGTCCCTCAACACCTTTCTTGAACTCTCTTCCATTGAATGGCGTTCTCGGAGTCAAACCACCACCTATTGCAAACGAAGAGCTCGAGCTGCTTCGAGGTTACTGCGTAATACTAGCATAACTTAGGTCTGGATATTGTAGTAGATTAAACTCCTACCTATCCAGATTTGACCCTACACACCCAATGTACAATGTCCTGCATGCAATGGGACTCCCAGGACACTAACCACTTCTTTGCACGCCTCTAAACGCAACTCATTTAACCCCTCTTTCCCTCTGGTCCGAACCCATCAAAACAGCTCGATCTAGCCTGCTCCTAAGCGACTTTAGCGAACCGCTGTTATAACAACAATAGCGACAGTAAGTGTGTCTTGTGTGTAATGGCCTTTCTTCAGACATGTAATAGTTCGCGGAGCCACAAGTGCCACCCTCTTGCTTATTTACGTATCCACTTAGTGAGAAATGTGCCACGTCGATGAAAAGAATTTTGTTCGAAAAAATTTCGTTCACTGCTTGTTGCTCAAGCACGCAATCGAGGTATGTATGGTGTTGTGAATGGTCAACTGCTGGCTTCAGTGGTTATGTGAGCTAGATTCTATATAGATGTAAGTATATGTCCAAGAGCAAAACACGCCCCAATTGGTCCATAAGGAAGTCCCAGCTCCGAAGAACAGCGAGAAATAGGCGATTTTGGGTCTTCGGCTACACTTTCACTTCAGTCGCGATATTTCCTTAAAATTTTATCAATTGCTTGAGTAGTTGAACGATTATGTGCACCATAATCTGCTCTTAAGTCACGAAACATATTCTCGTAATAAGTTTTAACAAATTTAACGATCCAATTTTTTAATTTAAGTATGCACCTTTCTAATACATTAACCCAACCTATTACAATAGATTTAGACAGCCAAGCTGCCATTAAATCTCCACAATGCAATCATACCACCTCAAAGGTGGCAATAAAATGTAGAGTGATCTTAAACAAACTTTCGACTGTATACGAAACGTCCAAGGCGAATCGTGCACATGACGTGGGCTTATCGCTTTCCTCGGCAAAGTTTCTGCCAATACTAGCTTTCACCAGAACCGCCAACAGCAGATCGCAGACTGAAACCACGTGCAATGTGACAAGACAAATCTGGTCACTTCTTCTAAGCCGGACCTCGATAAGCATAAAAACCGGTGTAATAACCAGACACTTTCTTATGCGGACATGGTAAAAGGATGGGCTGCTTATCAAATGACTTATTCCGCAGTTGTAGATAGATGAGGAGGAATAGTAGGTGGAAAACCATCTCTGTTACTGCCCAGCTATCCTGCGCGATCTGTTATCTTTTTCTCTGAAATTTCTTCTTCGATTGCCTTGCACAGCTTGCATCGGTGAGCGTCATTTATCTTCTGAATTTCATAAAACACGCCAAGTGGGTTCAACATTTGGAAAGGTGAAAGGAATCTTTTTATCATAGATAACAACACGGGCCAATCAGGGTTCCGTGCGTTGTGCGGTTGTTAAGCGATCCATTTCATAAATGTCTGACTCTTAGCTAAAACCAGTCATCTTTGGTCTGACACTTAAGTTTGACAGCTGTCCAAATAAAGCCCTGTACTTTTGAAACGACGAAATGGATAATCCTATATATTTGTGCGTTATCTGCTAGGGATAAGTGAAAGTGATTACATATTATTGACGCTCGAATATATCACGTGTACAAAAAGGCAAAAATACATACATAAATATATACAAACAGCTTCTTTTGCGTATTATTCTTCTTTTGTATTTGCATATATTTGCGGAAAAGCACACAATTTTAGTTTGCATAAAATATCACAATTTCAAGTTTACATTTAGACGCGTGGCGTTTATAAACACATACATAAGCACATGCACATAGGCACATATCAATTAATATAAATTTCTTCTTAAAACGATTTATACGTATGCATATGAACATAAATATCTACATATGTAATGTACAAGTGACATTTGTGCAATTTAAAATTCTTTATTATGCAAATGATCCTAATGCTGATTTATTAATTTAATTAAATTTTTTTATTATATTAAAATTAAATCTTCTATTGTTATTGTTGTTTACATAGAATGTTTTGTAGTTTCGTGTTCACTTTTAATTAGTTTCTGCTTTTTTTGCTCGTTTTTGCTTTTTTTTTGCTTTGCACTAAGCCAACAACAAGGTGTGTTTTATTTTAATTATTTACTTATTTTTTTTTTTTGTTAATAAATTTATATTTTGAAGAAAGCACCAAGCTAGCGAGCTTTTCGTAGCAATCGAGCGATCCGTTCGCGCTGCTACTAACTAAAGCGTTGTGCGCTTAATGATCCCAAAGCGGTAACTAAGCCGTGAATGGAACATGTTTTGGTCTTTTGTTTTTGTTGTTTTCTTTATTTTAAATGCGGCCCGCTGGTTGCTCTGTTTACGTTTTGTGAGCGTCAAGTGCCAGAATGTGTATGCGTACCTTTGGGTGTGTGTATGTGTTTGTGGGTATGTAAATATGTACGTTCGTTTATTCGTTTATTAATTCCTGCTGGTATAAGACACAGGTGTTGGGCGCTATAAAAGTGGTAGCTTTTCGATCGAATTAATCAATTCATATGAAGAAAAAAATCTTCGCGTCTTCTGCACAGTTCCAAAAACACTTATTAGGAGTTCAAATGCACAAACGAGTATATATATATATAATTGGCGCTTTGTAACCGCTGAAACGATTTTCGGCCGAGCTCCTCCTCCAATTTGTGGTTTTGCGTCTTGATGTTTTTCCAACAAATGGAGGGACCTACATTTTATGCTAAGCCGTCTCCAAACGGCGGATGGTTTTTTTTTTTGTGAGGAGCTTTATTTCATGTCCGAAATACACTCGGAGGGGTGGACATGCCCTGCCGAGGGGCGACCGCAATTAGAAAATTTTACTTAATTTTTTATTTAGATTAATTTTCCATAACTTTTTTTTTTTTGATGTTGGTGGAACCGGGATATGAACCCGAACCTTCCGAATGGTAGTACGCAATGCTAACCACTCGGCTACCGCGGTCGCCGAGTATATACATTTGTATATATATAATTATGGATACATAATACTACGTATAATAGGGCATTTTAACCTTTGCATTGATTTTCGACCGAGCTTTTTTTATGTATATCGAAAAATACATAGAAGACGCTTCTTTAAATAGTATTTTCTGCATTTGCTGAGAAAAAATCGCAGATCATTCAAACCGGTGCAACCGCCCAGTAATACCCTTAAATGACGTCATTATTTTATAATTCGCGCTTTGTTACCGTTTATACATAACCAGTTTATACTAAGCCGCATCGGAAAAGCCGATAAAATTTTATGAGGAGCTTTTATTTCACTCGAAGGGATTAACATTCCCTGCCGAGGGGCGACCGCAATTTTAATAATTTTGGATGTTGGTCGAACCAGAACTTGAGCGCTAGCCTTCCAAATGACAGTACACAATTCTAACTACTCCGAAATTGACTATACTCGGGCTTTAGACTGCGTAATACCTTTAGTGGATCCTATAGAATAAAAAATTTGTTTAAGAGAATAAACAATTTCGATAGTTTCTCGATAGCGTTACTTGCATAGTAGATTTTGTCAGCAAAGTACCGGGGATTATGTAAACAAAATACAAAAGATATTTATGTAGCTTTGTCTTGTTGTAACCAATTACCACAAATTCAGGTACGAAAAAGTCATTAATCATGGCTGTATAGCGTTTCCCAGTGACTTTAACATTATGGATTATCATCACTCATTATCAACGTACCCATTCAGCCGAAGGTGAGTTTCATCGCTTCTTCCGCAAAACCTTACATTTAGCTCATTCGGGTATTCTTTCATACTCTGCTTCTCAGCAGCAATAGTATGTTTGGTGTTCACTGCACCAGAGTAAACGTGGTGATAAACCGATCTATGATTGCTCAAATTACTGTTGTTGTTATTGTGACAGGATTACCTTACCACGGGTAAATTTTTAAGACCCTAACCCGCAGGGGTAGCTGAAAGTACTGACTCTGCTGGGTGTTTATGTTGGTCGAATATTCGAGGAGTTGACATCTCCTTGCCTAAGGGTGACCGCAATTAGAAAAATTGACCTCATTTCTTGCTGTCGTCTAATATATGCCATCTTATCCCTCAATCATATGCTTGTTGTAGGGTATATCTATCGGAAAGAAACCCATTGCATGGTACAAGTATAATTAGCATATTATTTCTCATTAGCTTATGACTAAACACAACTTTTAAAATACTATATATTCAAAATGTTCTCTCTTGACTGACGAAACGCTGCGCGCATCTACTTACCTGCAAACATATGTACATATGTATGTATACATAAATGCGAATAAAGAGATATGTGCAAGTAAGGAGGAATTAAAGCTGACGATGAGAGTGTGGGTGGCAATTGTTTCGAAAAACCCCAACATTTGATGAAGTTTCAAAACAATAAGGTCTAGCGAAGTCTCAAAAAAATACATCAATATTTTGAATACGTTTTTTTGCAGGCTTATAAAGAATATTTTATTCACTTTTATTCCATATAATGTATGGCCTTAAAACAATTGTTTAATATTTCTGCTAGAGTGTATACATACTCATTTTCTTGCTCAATACTCTACTTAGAGCTTTTAGAACAATATTGAAAAATATTCATTAAGATAAGATTTTTTTTCATTTAACTGTTTTGCTTATCATTCGAGGTGATAAGAGAAGGAGAATTTTTACGACAAAACATATGAAAAATGTTGAAACGGAAATTATACAATAAATCGACGACAAATGTTGCATACAAATGTATAAGTTGCAATCTGCTGAATAAATAATTACGTTGAAATGCATTACAAATATACATACATATTATGTATTGTATGTGTGTGCGTGTACACAAATATGTGAGTGAACTCTAATTCATATGGGAATTAATATAGTTTTCAAATAGTTCATTATATTAGGGCATTTCTTTTGCAGGCGACCTGCAAAAGAACGTTAAACAGGTTAGCGAATAACATGGAAAACAACAACACAAAATAAGTGATTTGAGTTATTTAGCCAGCTCGTTTTGAAATCGCTTAAACAATACCCGACCTGAGTAATAGTGCTACAATGCAAAATGTGGTACAATTGTCAATGGTTCACTGAAAAAACCCAATGAAAATTATCGTTAAACGTCAAACTGTTGGGAAATTTCAGCGAAACTTCAAAATTCAGTGACACAGTTCGTACAGTTCATAGGTATTTATTTTTATTTTTAACTAAATATATTAATTTACATTACGTACTGCTAAATATATTTATTTACATTACGTGCTGCCATTCTGAAGGCCAGGGTTCGAGTATTGGTTCGACCAACATCTAAAATTATAGAAAATTTTTTTTTTTTCTAAATATATTATTTATTTACCAGACATTCTTCGTTATAAATCAATTTATTTTGCTTTTCGCTCAAATATTTCACAAACGAATTTTTTTATATTTTGACCGCTAACACGTTGAGAGTAAGCCAATTGGGCATTCTTTTGCAAGTCGAGAAGAAGCCTTTATTGATTAAAACAAAGGATATGGAAAGGAATTAATTTTTTGTCAAAAAATTTGTTGTTTGATTTTTGCCAAATGACGTTCTGTTTTTAAAAATGTACGAAAATTTATGGTTTTATCGCAAGTTTAATGAGGAATTCGAAAGCAAAAAAAAAAAACAGTTTAATTATCATATTTCAATTGAAATTACCAAAATTTTGAACCTATTTTCCTTTCATAAATATTCTATTTAAATGGCGTACCGTTTTCAAAAATTCACGAAACTACATACATATAAGTCTATAGAAAATTGAATAAGGAATTTAAAAAAGCGAGTGTTTCAAAATTCTGCCACTATCTCCGCATGTCGAAAAATTACATTTACGAAATTTGAACGTATCGTAATCTTTTACACCAGTATTAACTTTAATTTTCTTCCCGATACATCTCTGGGACCGATTCGTCACACTCATCGTCCTATGATCTTTATAAAAAGTAATTTTAAGAGTTTTTCGTCACTAGATGGGGGTTTTGCTCGCATTTCGATCAACACTAATCCGATTGTGTTAAACTAACATGTTTTTGAAAACCGACATTTCAAGCGTTATTTTTTTGAAAATCGACATTTCAAGCGTTATTTTTTTGAAAACCAATACTGTTAGCCTTAATTGAATAATTATTTGAGGAGTGTTTGCTCAATTCCATTCGGGAAATTTCGATATCAAAGCAGCAACAGTCGGCCAGTCAATCAAAAAGTCAATGAAATTCTACAACTGGTGAAAAAAGTCAGATAAAAGTACAACCTATCAGGAAATAGTGAAGGCATTAGGCATCCCTCACGTGACTCTTTAAAAAAGGCTAGCTACTCAAAGAAGATCGATGTTCGAATGCTATATAAATGGATGATCGAATTACCATCAGTGAAACGCCTCTGAAAGGTGACAAAATCGACCATGAATTAACGGTGAATAAGGTGATACTGAAGATATTGTGTTTCATATTGACAACCACAGAACTCGTGAATCATTAATGACTTGGCAAAAATTGACGAAGCTTAGTTAGGAAATTCATATTCACCCACTCAGCCCAGCCTAACCGACTAGCATGTGTTTCGGTGCCTACAAAACTCTCTCTACCTATAGTAAAAAAAATTGACCTCCGAAAAGAAAAACATTAAATAAATATATAACATTATTTATTGAAGCCAATTTGCACTACTTACAATCAAATTTATAAAACTTAAAAATAGTTTAAATCCTACATTTATCTCAATAATTATATGTTTACTTAATGCCATAAGTGTGAATGTATCTATGTATGTACTATGTATGATATCATGTAAACTTGTAAGCGCATTTTTTATTGAAAATTCGAATATCTTTAATACATATAATTAATTTGTATGTTTGTCATATGATGATGCTTAAGAGTAAAATGTTTGTATAAAAAGTCATTAATTCTCATATTACATTTGTATGTATGTATATTTATATATGTAAATGTATGCATATTAATTCCGACCGTCACTTTTAGATATCCTTTTGAAACTTGGCAGTTCAGTATTGCTCTCAGCACTGGATAGCAGAGCTCTTAGGGTACTTTATACTCGTATAGCTTCATCCGTGCGCTAAAAGCACAAGTTTACCGGCAGACCTTTGTACTTGCATCATTTATGGCACTCAACATCTCGAGACATCCGGTAGTGTACGACCGCGACATTTATTCACCCAACCAGGCCAAGCTTGAAAGCCATGTCTATTGAATATTTGGATTGCACAGCGGGAGTCATCAGAAATTTCATCATTTAGAAAATCTGTAGAGCAATAAAAAGTACATACATATATTGTATGAATTCAATCAGAATTAGAGAGCGAATTGTAATCATGGTAGAAAATAAAATTCAATTGCGTGTATACATATTTTATAGATAAGATCTTTGCTTTAATGCGTTATTATACTTTTTACATTATTTTGATATAAAATTAAAAATAAACAAGTAAGCAAAACTAGGTTCGGTTGGAAACAATATATACTGGACTGATATTTATGTATATTATATATTAAGCTCCAGGCTCTGTACAACTGTTGGTCTTTGCCGATAATACGTTAACGTTGACAGTCATAACAACGAGGTCGTAGATAATTTCGTCTATCTAGGGACCAGCATCAACACCAATAATAATTAATGTAAGCCTTGAAATCCCATGCAGAATCACTCTTGCCAACGGATGTTACTATGGACTGAGTAAGCAATTGAAAAGTCCCTCCTCATTCCCGTCCTATTATATGGTACAGAATCGTGGTTCTACGAACTATTTATGGTCTTTTGCGTGTTAACAATGGCGAATACCGCAGAAAATGGAACGTTGAACTGTACGAGTTATATGCTGACATTGAGGCACCTTGTAAAGATTCAGCGGCTATGTTGGCTGGATTATCACGCTCGAATGGATATAAGCTCTCCAACTTTGAAAATATTCCATGTAGTACCCGTTGGTGGATGCAGAGGGAGAGGAATATCTCCACTCCGTCGGAAGGATCAAGTGAAGAGTGATCTGGTTTCACTTGGTATATTCAACTAGCGCCAAATAGCGAAGAGATTCAGCTCTAATCGCGTAAGCGGTGCCTACGCCAATGAAGAAGAAGAAACGTCAGGCGACTTATATGACTTTCATAGAAGGTCTAAAGTTCGGAAGGTAAACTAGTTTGTAGACCCATGATAGTATATTTTTTGGCAAATGCTTAGAGCTCACTATATGTAGCTTTCAAAACCAGTTTTCTCAATAAACAGATTGGCAAAAATAGAAGATAAAATTTTCTAATTGCCGTCGCCCCTCAGAATGTCAACCCCTCCGAACGTATTTCTGGCTTGAAATTATATATCCTTATACAAATCCATCGGCCATTCGGAGACGCCTTAGAATAAACTTTAGGTCGCTCCATTTGTTGGAATAACATACCTCAAATTGGAGGAGCGGCTCGGCCGAGACTCGCTTCAGCGGTTACAAAGCGCCAATTATATATTAGGTGTAGTAAAAAGAAATTCATTATTCTTGCATGAAATTGAATGCTTTAATTTTTTCTTTTCGTATCCAGCCTTATTCAAATGATTCCATACGGGATTTTGTTCAATCTTTAGCTCTTGGGCAATCGGAACAGTACTTACATGACGATTGGACTCGACATTTTCGACAATTGGCCTTCCACTCCGAGAAGCATGTTTTACATCAAAATTACCGAAATTGTGCATGAATGACTGTAACTGTATCAGGACCATAAACGCTATTCACATTTTCAGCCGCTTATCTTGCGTTTTCGCCTTTATCGAAGAAAAACTGAAAATTATAGCGTATTTTCTCTTTGCTAGTGTTCATATTTGACGCACGCTCAAACAAAATTTAGTCAACCAATCACGAAACCGCAGATAACTTATAATATAGTAAAAAATTTTTTTAGTACGAAATGTCATCTTTCTGACGCCATCTAGCAGAACCAATCGGACTTATACAAAAAGATAAATAACGCCATCTATTGGAAAAATAATGGATTTCTTTTCACTACACCTAATATATAGATTTTTTTTTAAGTTTTTCATTATAATTCTTAAATAAAATGCGCTTGCACACATACAAAAGTACAATAAATGCGTCTATATTAAACAAATTAGTTGACGGATAATTAAAGCTTGTGACAATTTGTTGCACTAAATGATCTGCTGAGAAATGTTTATGTAGGCTTATATGTTTGTGAGTATATGTAAGCAACAGAGAATCATAAGTGTGAAATGTATTGTCGTCAATAATATGTACATCGTAAATGGGTTAATTTGTTTAATTTCGCTCAAATTGTCATCTTGACGGCAAATATTGCGCTTTAAGAAATGTAAACAGCATTAGAGGCTGTAAAACTGTATCGAAAGCTATTTATTATACCCAAGATTTTTTCTTGATTTATAAAAATGTACAGGAAAAACTACCCAAGCTATTATAGCTGGCTTTTACCACTGCACCCTTCGATTGACTCAATTTGCTTGTCCGTTTGCTTAGAGATCCCTTTGACACGATCAAACATGTAGTGGTACTATTGGATATTAAGGGATCTTCATTACTGCTGGCGTTGAAGATTTAGGCAATAAATTACCTAAGTAGTGGACAGTCAACGATAGAATTTCGTGGCCAAACTCAACGCTCCGAACTTCGAAAACCCTGAAAAATTAAACAAAGGGTTCTGCAGGGTGGAGTCCCACATTTGTTTAATTTTTATATTTCGAAGAGAACTTCCACCCACCAAAAGATATTTCCTTGATCTCATACACCGATAACTGCTCAATATTGCCGTATTGTAAGAATACAGACAACCTTTGTTCGAAGGTAAACTGCTAACTTGCCGGACTTTCTCTTTTCGCAACAATTCATCAGCTGTACGAAGAAGTACCGATTGAACTATATGTGAAAGTTGACGACGTTAAAATTACGACAATAAACAACCGCAAGTTATCGGGTGTCACGTTCAATACCTCACACGACTGCAGTTGTTACTATAGGCACGCAATACGCAATAAAGTCCTCAAATCATTAGTCAGTAGCATCTGGGGAACAGGCAAGGAAATATAGGTTGTGGTCTTGTAATTTTACAAGGCAGCGCAGACTATAGATACGCCGATGAAAAAGCTACTAGTATGTCAAAACACCGCTCTGAGAGCTGTAACAGGCAACATTTTGATGTCTCGGACCCACCATTTATACAGCGAAAGATCTATTCTCCCTGTTAAGGAGTATAATTTGATGCTGGGTAAGCAATATCTCCTAGGATGACATCTACCTGAAGTTGAACCACCATTCAGTATAACAAAGAGGGAGTACTCAACCCAAAACACCCCTTTCAGCACCATACAACAAAACTGCATTCAAAGAGAGTCTGTCAACACCATTTTAAAATCTGTTTCCATGAATGGCGCGTTCTGTATCCAACCATCAGCCATGGCAGACGAAGAACTCAAGCTACCTCGCAAGCCTCGAATAATACAGACACAATTCAGGTCTGTTACTAGACTCACCACCTATCCAGACTTGATCCTTATATACTCTGGTCCGAACCCGTCGAAAGAGATGGTATCCTGGACTTCCCTTTATATGACTTCGATGGCGTAGACTAAATTTTTCTACTCTTGGCAGGCTAAAATTTCTTTGAGAATATTCGGCTTTATGCATTTCATATTCATACTTGACGCAATAACTAACTGGTTAGCAATTCGTACTAGGATGCTAAAGTTCATGGGTTCGATTCCTGTCTCGACTAACATACAAAAACTTCATTTTTGTACTTTTACGTAACCTCTAAAGTAATATAGATTGGGGTTTTGATTGTTTTATTTTTAAAGTAATATAATGATTTACGCTATACATCAGTCACTGCTATGGCAAGCCTATCGAGAAGTCAATATAGACTTTATACACATTTTTCATCTTCAATATTTTGAATACATTGTAGAAAAATTCAAAAAAAAAATATAAAGTGGGTTTTTAACTTATATTATATGTAATATACGGGCATATATATAATTTTTCATGCATATATAGACTCACCTTCACATTTTATATTGCATATGCCACCCTTTCGACCCTTCCGGCACCAATTTTTATTATTTATCTGAAATTTAAAGAGGAAAAAATTCCAAAGTTTAAGTTTAGTTATATCATTTTACCGAAAAATATTTAACATAAGTGATATAAATGAAATGATTTTTAAGTAAAAATCGGAACAAACCTGAAAAAGTCCATAGCTGACGCTGTGATTAGGTAATTGCATTACTTTTGAAGTACTACGGCCGCTCTCATTTTCAACTAGACACACCCCTAAAAAGAGATTAAAGGTCTTTTTATTATACGTTTTCAATTATTTTTATTAATTTTTAATTAAAAAATCTTTGATTACTTGAATTTATATTTTTATATCTGTTTTTTTTTTTTCAAAACTCACAATTCGAAAGATAGCTACGTGGAAAATCATGAGCCAACAATTCTTTCGCTAATTGACATCTGGTTAACATTTTTGCGTCACTGTGCGTCCACAAACAACAACTCAGTATCACCGATAGACTTAAAATAGCTATTTTCGATTTAAAGCGCATTTTGTATTTTCAATTTATTTGTTCAATTTTCTTTTTTATTGTGTTGAAAGCTGATAACAGCGATTGTTCCAAGAAACGATTAAAATTAGTCGTCGTTTAGCACATGCAAAACAAAATATTGCAATTCAAAGTAAATCAAATTAAAGCGGAATCGTGTGTATTCTTTCGTAATGAACACTTATTATACGAGTAGTTTATGTTTTTGAAGGCAGCGACTATAGACGGCGGCGGGTTAATTATTTCTTTAACCCCTGCTTTGAAATGAAACTCAATTCCTTATTATTATATATGTAATGTATGCACATATGTATGTATGTATATACATATATTATTATTTATTTATTCTAGAACACTTTATTTTCCAATTGCACACACGAGCTGCGTATCGCCTTAAGGATATGAGTAAGGATTGCGATCACTTTGCTATGCATCTAGGCCGCGCTAAAGGATTGCGTTTCTATGCCTGCAACTTTCCGCAGCTTCACACGACGTGTAGTTTACAGTTCTATGTCTCAGTGTTATCACACTACTGTCGCACATCAACATGAATTAAGGTTTTTAAAGCCTCGGGGGCCGGGCCACCGCCGTTTAACTACCACCAGCTCCTTCGTTGAGCATAAATGTGCATGCATTTAATATGTGGCCTGTATGTATAATTGGCACTTTGTAACCGCTGAAGCGATTTTCGGCCGAGCTCCTCCTCCAAATTTTGATGTTTTTCCAACAAATGGAGGGACCTACAATTTATACTAAGCCGTCTCTGAACGGCTGATGGTTTTTATTTCATGTCCGAAATACACTCGGAGGGGTGGACATTACCTGCCGAGGGGTGACCGCAATTAGAAACTTTAGCTTAATTTTTTGTTTAAATTAATTTTTCATATCTTTTGGATGTTGGTGGCACCAGGATTTGAACCCGAGCCTTCCAAATGTCAGTAAGCAATGCTAACCACTCGGCTACCGCCGCCGCCATGTATATATGTGGGCTAAGATAAGTCTAAATTTTCCACTTTTCGCGTTGCAGCTCGGTTAGTGTCACCTCATAATTTGCCACTTTTCGTCCGCAAGCATAAATATGTGTATGTACACGTACTCGTACGTATACGCATACGTATGTATGCAGACATACAAGCGTCCGCACACAGTTCTCAAGTAATAAAATTAATTTTGTATTCTATCATTTCGCTTCGAATCATTAGCATAAAATCCACTTCTTCATCAGCTGTCCTATATACCCATATAAATATATATGTTAGTATATGTGTATTACTGTGTGCGATCGCAGACAATAATCAAAACAGCATCGGCGGCAAAATAATCATAATTGGATTTGAATGGAGGTGATGGCAGCGATAAAATAATGAATTAAATAGACTCATATTTGTATGAGCA
Organism: Ceratitis rosa; assembly: GCA_037013455.1. NCBI lineage: Eukaryota > Metazoa > Arthropoda > Insecta > Diptera > Tephritidae > Ceratitis > Ceratitis rosa. The sequence continues at coordinate 6,595,651 of JAWMAG010000029.1, forward strand.
TACATATATATGTTATATGTTTGTATATAGACTGTGCAGCGCTTAGAGAAACTATCAATTGTCTGTGTTCTCGAACTCACTAGAGGTTCACTCTCGTTTTCGCTTTAACACTAAAATGACGAAATATAAATATCGACAATTAAAAATATGGTAATATAAAATAAAATAAAATTAAAATAATTAATTTAAATAAAAAAATGTTATTGTATTTAATTTAATTTTGTTTTATTTTATTTGACTTTATTTTATATTATAATATTTATTTAGAATATATAAATGTAAAGTTAAATAAAATCAAATAAATTATAAAAATATAAAATAAAATAAAGTAAAATTAAAATAAAAAACATTATTTAAATAAAGCAAGTTGATTAAAATAAACTAAATTAAAATAAAACCAAATAAAAAAATTAAATAAAAATGAAAAAAATTAAATAAAAAAAATTAATAAAAGGAAATAAAACTAATGTTATTATTTTATTTTATTTAATTTTACTCCATTTTATTTTATATTATTTTATTTTTTTCACAACAATTTTTATTTTAGTTCATTTGATTTTATAATTTATTTTCATTTAATTTTTTATTTCCGTAATTTTTTTTTGTATTTTATTTCACTATTTTATGTTTTTTTTGTATTTAATTCAATATAATTTTATTTTGTTTTGTTTTACTTTATTAGATTTAATTTTTTATCATCATATTTATTTTGAATGCAAATAAAATAATATAAAATAAAAAAGTAAAACAACATAAGTAATAAAATTTAATAAACTAAAAGAAATAAAATAAAATAAAATAATATAAAATAAAATAAAATAAATAGAATATAATATAATAAAACAAAACAAAATAAAATTAAATTAAATTAAATTAAATAAAGTGAAACAAAATAATTTAAACTAAAATAATATAAAATAACACAACATAAAATAAAATAATATAAAATAAAATAAAATTAGATAAATAAAAATAAATAAAGTAAAATAAAATAAAATAAAATAAAATTAGATAAAATAAATTAAATAAAGTAAAATAAAATAAATTACAATAAAAAAATGAAATATAAAAAATAAAATAAAATAAAATAAAATAAAATAAAAAAAAACAAAATATAATAAAATAAAAAAACCAAGGTATTATTTAATTCACCACAACAAGAAACTAATTTCATCAAGTTAAGGTTAATTTGTTAATTTCATAAATGGGCAAATTGGTTGTCTTGAATTGATGTTATCTACTCCAACAGGTTTGTTTTGCATCTTACAATCATTTTGTTTATATGTGTCAAAATGTCAACGTTTTCTGTCTTGACCTAAAAACCAAAATGCAATGTTGCATTCCCGCCAATTGTATACAAATTTATAAACTTATATATAAATATATATACATATATACGATTTTCTTTTAAATGTCATTGATTCAATATTTTTAATAAATCTTTTCAAAGACTTTATCAAAGTCATTGTATTAAAATAGCTGAATATATGTATTTGCATGTACATACATATATCAAAAAGATATTGAAAATAGCTTTTTATGGAAAAAATGCTGTTACTATGGAATTAATTGTAAAGCAAAAGAAAATAATAACTATTTTATTATATTCTTAATTTAATTATTCGAAAATAATTCTGCTTCTACTCGTTCCCTACAGCTATGTAGCTTAAGTAGCTTAGAAAAAAAATCAAAATAAATACATACCTATATATATCCTCAGATATACGTAGCTGGTTTTTGTATTTTGTGTTGCTGCTTCATTCTCCTAAGTATGTTCACACTGGCAAATTAAATGATGCAACTGAAATGAAATCAAGTTACGTGTATGTACTTATTTTAATGTTTAAGTTTCCAAATTAGTATTTGGGGGCTGTCAATAAGTTGTTCTCATATTAGTTATGGTAGCTTAGATTAGGTTAGGTATGTGGTGGGTACCATACTATCATATCGATTACACTTAGGCCTGACTAAGACCCATTGCAGTACCATCAGCCATTTTGATTCTCTAATTATGCTCCATGACTTTGATGTCGGCTATCTTCGATAGAACATCCAGCAGTAGGATTCCGAATTTCCAAAACCTAGCCCTACTCAAAGCAGTACAGTCACATAAGTGATGGGTGATCGTTTCCTCCTCCTCATCATCTTTGCAGCTTTTGTAGCATAGTAAGTGTACAAATCTTAAGAATTAAATTAAAAACATGAAAGCGCGAGTTATGTAACTCTGAGCCCTTTTCAAACTACGGCGCTCTCCTTAGATGGCGGGAACATCTCTTTGCTGCAGGCGGGAATTTCTTGTTGGGTTGCATAAAGCATTAGCTAGCGGGTTTGGATGATTTCTCAGCTTTGTGTAGTACTTCGTCCTGCTTCTTTCAATTTCAGGCTTAACCAGTAAAATACCAAGGTCTTTGTGAATGTTTACGTTACGAACGTACCATGGTGCGCCCTTAAAAATGCTCTTAAAATTTTAGTCTGGAACCTCTGTATTTTATCAATGTTAGTTGCACAGATCGTACCCCACAGTTGAATACCATACATCCAAATTGGTTTTAATACTGCGTTGTAAATAAGGACTTTGTAGTCTAGTTTTAGACCGGAGTTTTTATTTAAAAGCCAATTTAAACTAGCTGCTTTTAATTTCATGTGTAGTATTTTTGCCTCTATGTGTCTCTTCCAAGTGAGACGTCTATCTACACGTAAGTGTATACCGAGATATGTAACATCATTTACTTGAGGAATGTTTATACCATTTAAGCGAATTGCAGGGCATGATTGCGGTCTTAAAGTTAATGTAACGTATTTACACTTTTGCTCATTAGCTTTGATTCTCCAGTTTTCTAGCCATTCTTCGATGAGGAGTAAAAGATCACTAATCGTTTTTGATGCTCTTTTAGGGCATTTATCCCGGCATAAAACAGCTGTGTCATCTGCAAAGGCAGATATCTGCACTTTTCGGTTTAATGGGATATCTGCAGTGTATATAATATATAAAATAGGCCCAAGGACGCTACCCTGCGGTACACCAGCTTTTACCGGACTCTCCTCACTGATAAATTCAGATTGTTTAATTGTACATTGTCTGTTAGGCAGATATGACTTAAGTATCATATAAAATTGAACAGGCAGAGCTTTATGTATTTTGTACAGTAAACCTTTATGCCAGACTTTGTCGAACGCTTGTGCTACGTCAAGAAAGATTGCACAGCAACACTCCTTGAGCTCGAACGGCTTCCTGATTTCATTAGATATTCGGTTAACTTGTTCAATAGTACTATGCTTTTCACGAAAGCCGAATTGGTGATCTGTTATCACATTGTTACGGTGGAGAAAAGGAGATATTTTTTATAGCAGAATTTTTTCAAATAATTTGGAAAGACTGGGTATCTGCGACGTTTTCCACGCGTTTGGAAAGTAATTTAGTTTTAGAATGGCATTAAGGGGGGAGACTCATGTAAAATTTTCAAAAAATCGATTTTTTTTTTCGATATTCTGAAAGTATACTATGTTGAGCGTGTACTGACGAGCCGGAAAAAAAATCTCGAATATTTACAAAGTTATAGCTAATACAGTGGAGTGGGCCGAAGTACATATTGTACTGTACTGAAACTTTAAACGCGATTATCTCGAAACTACTTTTTGAAAAACTGCTCGTGTTGTAGCTCAAAAAATTATTGACCGATTTGTTTGAAATTTGATGAGGCTTTTCTCTACATTACTACCGGAAGGATAAACCTAAAACTTCAGGTATTTTTGATTGATTATTTATTTTTTTGGGGTCAAAAGGGTCAAAAAAATAGCTCAAAATCGTAACTTTTTTTTAAGGCTGATTTTATATTGGATTTAATCCTTTTCTTTTTAATTTTATAGGTTTATCCTTTCCGTTTATATGTCCTGAAAAAAAAATTTTTTTTTTGGTGTTTCAGATCAACGGTTGATGAGTGACAAATGGAGCAGTTTCGGACCTCGCGTTAGAGGCAACCTACAAGACATCATGCTGAGCCACCATTTTGAATTAAAAAAAAAAAAAAATTTTTTTTGTAATCTTAAAATGTTAAATAAAGTTGTGTTAAAAGTTCTAAACAATTAAATTATTTTATCACTGTAAAAAAAATATTAAAAAATGACCGATTTCGAGGCATTTACATGAGTCTCCCCCCTTAAAGAGTTCAGAGAGCAATGCTTGTGCAACTCTGGGTAGCTCTATTAGCATTTTTGGTGTAATAAGGTCGTGGCCTGGAGATTTCTTTGGATACAATTTCTGTATCGCGTTTACTACTTCTAGGCTTGATATTTTAATTGCCACCTGATTTTCCTGGCCGTTAACAACAACTTCCGGCAAAATAAAATTATTAGTTGCGTCATTTGGCTGGAATCTTCTTCTTCTTCTTTATTGGCGTTGGCACCGCTTACGCGATTATAGCCGAAGCAATTACAGCGCGCCATTCATCTTTTCTTTTCGCTGTTTGGCGCCAGTTGGAAATTCCAAGTGCACCCAGGTCACTCTCTACTTGATCTTTCCAACGGAGTGGAGGTCTTCCTCTTCCTCTGCTTCCACCAGCGGGTACTGCATCAAATATTTTCAAAGCTGGAGTGTTTTCATCCATTCGGACGACATGGCCTAGCCAGCGTAGCCGCTGTCTCTTCATTCGCTGAACTATGTCAATATCGTCGTATAGCTCGTACAGCTCATCGTTCCATCGTCTGCGGTATTCGCCGTTGCTAATGCGCAAAGGACCATAAATCGTTCGCAGAACTTTCCTCTCGAAGACTCCTAGAGCCGACTCATCAGATGTTGACATCGTCCACGCTTCTGCGCCATATATTAGGACCGGTATAATGAGCGACTTGTAGAGCTTGATTTTCGTTCGTCGAGAGAGGGCTTTACTTTTCAATTGCCTACTCAGCCCAAAGTAGCACCTGTTGGCAAGAGTGATTCTGCGTTGGATTTCAAGGCTGACATTGTTGTTGGTATTAATGCTGGTTCCTAGATAGACGAAATTATCTACGACCTCGAAGTTATGGCTGTCAACAGTGACGTGGGAGCCTAGTCGCGAATGCGATGACTGTTTGTTTGATGACAGGAGATATTTCGTCTTGCCCTCATTCACTACCAGACCCATTCGTTTCGCTTCTTTATCAAGTCTGGAGAAAGCAGAACTCACGGCGCGGTTGTTGAGGCCAATAATGTCGATATCATCGGCGTACGCCAGCAGCTGTACACTCTTGTAGAAGATTGTACCTTCTCTATTTAGTTCTGCAGCTCGTATTATTTTCTCCAACATTAAATTAAAAAAGTCACACGATAAGGAATCACCCTGTCTGAAACCTCGTTTGGTATCGAACGGCTCGGAGAGGTCCTTCCCGATCCTGACGGAGCTTTTAGTGTTGCTTAACGTCAGTTTACTTAGCCGTATAAGTTTTGCGGGGATTCCAAATTCAGACATAGCGGCATAAAGGCAGCTCCTATTCGTGCTGTCGAAGGCGGCTTTAAAATCGACGAAAAGGTGGTGGGTGTCGATTCTCTTTTCACGGGTCTTTTCCAAGATTTGGCGTATGGTGAATATCTGGTCAATGGTTGACTTACCAGGTCTAAAGCCACACTGATAAGGTCCAATCAGTTTGTTGACGGTGGGCTTTAGTCTTTCACACAATACGCTTGATAAGACCTTATATGCGATATTAAGAAGGCTTATTCCACGATAATTGGCGCAGACTGTGGGATCGCCTTTCTTGTGGATCGGGCAGAGCACACTTAAATTCCAATCGTCGGGCATGCTTTCATCCGACCATATTTTACAAAGGAGCTGATGCATGCACCTGATCAGCTCTTCGCCGCCGTGTTTGAATAGCTCGGCCGGTAATCCATCGGCCCCTGCCGCTTTGTTGTTTTTTAAGCGGACGATTGCTATTCGGAATTCTTCATAGTCGGGTAACGGAACAACTTTCCCATCGTCATCAATTGGAGTTTCGGGTTTACCATCTCCGCGTGTTTCCTGTTCACTGCCATTCAGCAGGCTGGAGAAGTGCTCCCTCCATAAATCGAGTATACTCTGGGCATCTGTCACTAGCTCACCTCCCTGGGTCCTACAAGAGTTCGCTCCGGTCTTGAAACCTTCTGTAAGTCGCCGTATCTTTTCATAGAATTTTCGAGCGTTACCCTTGTCGGCCAGCTTCTCAAGCTCCTCGTACTCGCGCATCTCGGCCTCTTTCTTTTTTTCTCTGCAGACGCGCCTTGCTTCCCTCTTCAGTTCTCGGTATCTATCCCACCCCGCACGTGTTGTGGTTGATCGCAAGGTTGCGAGGTAGGCAGTCTGTTTTCTCTCCACTGCGGCACGGCAATCCTCATCGTACCAGCTGTTGGCTGGAATACATTACTTAAATGCTTTGCAAAGCAATTTGCCTTTTCTTCTCTCCGCAAACGGCGCTTATTTTTTACTAATTTTTCTATTTCCGTATTTGTTAGGATTTTTGGGCACGTAATAGGCTTTTTATTGTTTTGAGTTGCTATGGTTGCCGCAGAAACAAGGACATTATTGAGCTCATTAATGTAGTCATCAATATCGTTTTCACAATTCAATATTGGGTTGATGTTAATACCTATGACTACTAGTATAGTTTTTGTATTTTAGCCAGTTTGTTTCTCTGTTTGTTAGTCTTGATTCTTGTGCAACTATCTTCGGGCGCTCATAAATTTTTTATTAGAACTGGTGAGTGGTCTGAAGACAGCTCAGCAACTGTTACAGCTGATACAAGTTGTCTGTCGATTTTTTCTTGAGACAGCAAAGTCTATTAAGTCAGGTATTTTCTTCCGATCGGTAGGCCAGTATGTTGGTTGACCTGGGGAAATACAATCTAAATTGTTACGCTTGTTTATGATGGTATTGCATAGCTGACGGCCTTTGGGGTTTATTAGACGGGATCCCCAGTATACATGCTTTGCATTGTAGTCTCCTCCTGCTATAAATATATCACCTTGAATTGATTTTCTGTGATCTTAAATTTTGGAGGGCAATAAATGGCTGAGAGATTTAGCTCTTTGCCATAATTATTCAAAGTTACAGAGGTAGCTTGTAGATAATTGGTGAGATAAGGCTGTAAGACGCAGTGTTAAGGCGGTTTCTTTCTCCTATGATGGCTTACTTTTCTTTTTAAATCAACTGTGGATTAAAAAATCCAAGCTAAATTAGCTACAAATATATTCAAATATTTTTTTTATTGATATGTAACTTAATTTTTTTTATTTGCCAATTATTTTTCGTATTTGGATTCAACAAACCTTATGGAAATACAAAGAAATCTTTTGATACACGTACTTCCCCTCATTTGTAATTACCAATTAAAGGACAAGTATCAATTTAGTTATTCGATGAAAGTTGCTTTAGAAAACCTGATTTTTTTTATACCAGTGGGGTCTTTCAGATGTCTTATTTTCCTGGCAGTTCAGTTTTATATTGAACTGAAGAGACTTTAAGTTTATCTTTGAACAAACTTGAGACAATCGCATGGTATTTAATACTTAATTTGCAATTAATAGGTAGTTGTCCATTTTTGAAGATTTTGTTTTCTAAATATTGCAGCTCAGTCTAATACGAGCCAGTTCAGATGCCACACTTTATTCTTATTATAAACATAATAAATACATAATAAACCTTTAGCAAGTCATGTTACTCTAACATAACTTCCTCTGTAGTTGCTAGTATTCAGATCAGAAATATGTGTCTCGGTAAAAATGTGACTAAATTTATCATGTTGATTACGGTAATTGAGTTCACACGCCAGAAACTTTTTTATTAGTTAATTTTTGAGACCCAAGTAAGATACTAATACAAACATACATATGTATGTATGTAAATTCAAAAGAATTATTTATCACTTCACTGTCACATGTGACAGTAGATGATGCCTCGCCATGTGTATTATATTATTTACCCCCTCATAATAAGGAAATATTTTAATTTTTATGCATCCACGCTTTCTTTTCATGCTTACAGCGCACATTCAAAACATTTACTGGCTTTAATCATCTTAATTGCAATCAGTGATTCACTGGTCAATGCTGACAGTCTGACAGAAACCACCACAGCCGTGCCCGCAATGAACCCGACCTCATCACTAACAACTATAACGCTATTGACGAAGAGTTCACCATACGGCACAGCCACCGGCACAATATTGACGAACAACAATACAAATGATATGTCGAACTCCATTATATTAGCTGGTGGTGGTTCGTCAGCCGCCACGAAGGCTGCCGCAGCATCGTTGATACCACATCCACCACCGGCTTTAAAAACGACAGGCAAACTATTCAATAAAAGTTTACCGAAACGCCGAAAAGCTGGTGAGATCTCAGCCATACCTGTTTATGATCCGAGCGTGGAGTGGAAATGTCCGAATGTGACGAGTTCGCGTAGTTTAGAATGTGGCTGTGACTTGCCGCATACGCTGCGCTGTACGGGAGATTTACATGGTTTGACGGTAAGACGAGCGGCTCTCTAGCTATCAGTTTTAGCTTTATTTTTCAATTTATAATATTTTGTTTAATATTTCAGGTACTCGCAAGTAATCTAAGAGTCTCGCCCTATAACATCTCACTGTTGGACTGCTCCTTGCGCAATGTAACCTTCTTGAGTGATGCCAAGATTTTCGAAGGCATTTCCTTATACGGTTTGGTAATTTCATCGGGCGAAATAAAGCGTGTACACAAGTCAGCTTTTCTGGGCATCAAAGGACCACTACAAGCACTGGGTGAGTTTCGAATCAAAGTCGCTAATATCTCGTCGTTTTCATTTTCGAATTGTAGATAAATTAGTTATGCTCGTTACACAATTCTAGGTTTACCCGCAAATGCGCTTTTGAGTGTGCCTTGGAACTCGATATCTACGCTTACAGCGCTGGAGCGGTTAGATTTGTCAAATAATAAAATAAAAGCATTGGGCACATCCGACTTCGCTGGTCTCTCGAATCTCGTTTACCTTGAGTTGAGCAATAATCAAATATCTAGCATTTCTCAACGTACCTTTATGAATTTACGTAAATTGGAGGTATTGAAGCTGGGCGGTAATCGTTTGGGCGATTATCCCACTAGCTTAAAAGCGCTTACGGCTTGCTATAGTTTGCGGTAACGTACTGATATATTTTTTTATTTATACATTTTTAAATATTTATTCTTCCAACTTTCTCCCAACAGCCAACTTGACTTGTCCGCCAATAATCTGAACGGTCCCCTAACTGCCAACACCTTGCCCGGCCTGCGCAGTCTGGAGTCCTTGGAACTGAACCGTAATCTTATAAAGAGCATACAGAATAAAGCTCTGCAAAACTTCTCAGGTCTTACTAGCCTCTCGCTGAGACATAATCAAATTGACGTACTCCAAGATCACGCTTTTTATGGCTTAGGCACTTTGGAAAATCTCGATTTGAGCTATAACGGCATTGTTGCTATTTCGAGCGCATCACTGCAACATCTCACACGCCTCACAACACTCGATCTCACCCATAACTTTTTGCGCGCTCTAACCTCTGATCTGATCACACCGCTACCCTCGCTGCAAGCATTGCGTTTAGCCGGCAATGATATCTCGATTGTTGCCAAGGATGCTTTGGACGGCGCACGCGAACTGAAGAGTCTCTCCATGCAAGATAATCCTTTGTCCTGTGATTGCACCATACGTTCATTTGCCGAATGGTTACAGGAAGCCAAAATACAATCGGGGGATTTGATAAGTGCGACTTGTGTGACGCCGCCACGGCTGGAGGGTGCACCTCTGATACAAGTACCATTGGAGACTTTGAACTGTGAAATGGATAATGTGGAAAAAGACAACGCAAACATTATCGAGCAGTTGGAAGCGATAACGAGACAGAATCACACCACACACATCAAGGATCTATCGGAGGAGGTAAATTGGAAAAATTGTTTAAGAAGAGCTTGTCTAAAAAATTATTACGTTTTGCTTTTTAGATTGTATTACATGAACTACATTTCTCAGCCGATTATGGTCTTATATTAACTTGGATACTCAACTTGAGTAAGAATGATTATATGTGTGACGCAATCTTTGTTTATAAAGAAGAGAATATAAACGAAATACTGATCGATAACTCACCGGTAAGTAGAAAAGAGAGATAAAAGAAAAAAATAAACGAAACTAAGTTTTAACAGTAACCCATTTACGTATTACTTGGTTTAGTCGCCGCTTTTGACGTGCCTCAGTATCAGTATACGTGTACATATAAGTTTTGAGGGTACTCGAAATTCAGACATAGCGACATAGAAGCAGCTCCTTTTTATGCTATCAAAGATTGCTTTGTCAGTATTGACACCATATTTGAAAGAAAGAAACTTCTATTTCATCGTCATAGATTGGCGATAAGTCTCCGCCATCTGTGGATGTTTCACTTTCCTCACACTCAGTATACTCATTAAATCGGTCACCAGTTCAACTCTTTGGGTTCTACATGTATATGTTCCGGCCTACCTTCTGTGAGTCACAGCACTTTTTCATAGAATTTTCGTAGATTTAAACTGTCGGCCCGATTCTCAAGATCTTTTCGGTTTCTTAAGCATTTCGGGTTCTCTCTTTTCTTGCTGCAAACGAGTCTCGCTTCTCTTTCAACACTAGGTACCTGTACCATACATCTTGCGTTGCGTGCATTGGCAACGTTGCGCGGTAAGCAGTCCTTTTTCTCTCCACTGCGAGGTGACAATACTCATCTATTAGTTCTTCTTTGGAATGAAAAGCAAAGGTTTCGTTGGCTGTTGTAGGTAGGAAACACGAAATGCCGTCCCAGTTTCCTTATAACGAGGTCAGCACTCAAAGAGAGCAGGAATGCAAATCGAGCAAAAAAACAATTTGACGTCTTCACGTCTTATTTTCCACGCATTGGTTGACCGACGTTTTTATCTGCTCAGATGCAAGTATGTATCTTTGGTGAGACAAGGCAATAGTCTGAGTCGAAATTTGAATCTCGAAACGAACGCACATCTAAAACTCTAGAGGCATATCGTCGGCCTATCACAACATGGTTGATTTGGTTACGAGACCTTCCATCCGAAGACAACCAATTACAAGTCGTCATTCTCTTCCGTCGAGGTGTGTGCGTAAATAAACGATATATTGTAATCTCGCTATATATGTAAAAAATCTCGCTTAATATTTATTGTGACAAAACGTTTGTTCACTGGGAGAACGATAATACTTTAGGACTTATTGTCTCCCCTACCACAAATCCAACACCGAATTTGCACACCTTTATACGGCCGCTGTATTATATATTACAAGGACCTATTCCTGTTCCTCGCACTTCTTGGACGCCCTTCGCCTTCGCTCATACGAGCCAAACAACCAGTTGGACAGTAAGCGGCACCTTCTCATTTAAAGGACTGGAAATTCCAGATGTATAACCTTAAATCATCATTCTTGTCATTAAATTGGGACTTCTCACCTGAGGCTGAATTAACCCTTTTCATTGAATTTGGATTATACGTTGGGTCGCAAATCCAGCGCAGAACCTCGCTGTGCGAATAGGTATAATTTGAAAATACACTGCGAGCCGCTTGCTCCATGACCGACGCGCGCTTGCAAACTCTGTCTCTCTTAGTCGTAACTCAAGAGTTGCTCACCCCATTACTCCCCAAAGTGATGTGTCTCTCTCTATCTAAACTAACTATTTCTACAATAACTCGCTTATATTCAAAAAATTTTAACAATATTTTCAGATCCATTGCGAAAGCAAAGTACTGAATGGACAAAATACAGTCAGCGTAATTGTGCCGGATAGTTCCACATTGGAAATTGGCGAGAGGTAAAAAAAATTTGGAATAAAAAAATTAATTACCTTTATTTTAAATCAAAACCTACTTCAATACAAACACACAGTTACCGATTCTGCCTTGTGATGGTGCAGGAACAAAATCACGATGCCGATTTGAATGTGGGTTGTTCGAATATTACCAAACTACAACTCAGCAGCCCCGGCTCAGTACCCGAAGTACGTCAATATCAAAGACGTCCATACCGAACGGAATTAACCGCATACCGTGACACTGAAAACGGCTTAACACCCATTGCTACACATACAGTGGATGAGAATTACACGAACTCCAAACGAAATTACAATACAATATACGATGAAGCCAATCAAATACAGCAACAACAACAACATAGTACACAAAAACATACCTATAGCTTTTTAGATTCTCTGAATAAAAGTTTTCTACCCGGTTTGGGTGTGGGTATATTGGTAACCTCGGTGGTGGTGCTCGTTTGGGGTGCCACACGAATACGACAAAACTCGATAAATAGCCGACCCAGTACGCCCACGGCTACCACCTGTTATGCCGCATCGGAGCATATAGCTCGTTTGGCGGACGCAGAGAATGGCACACGTTACTTGAAATTACAGGCGACAACCAGTTTGTGAGGTGTGGCCAACGAACGCCGATTTATATTGTAATATTGGCAAATTCTCAAACTATGAATACCGCCCAAATTGTTCAGTCGTATCGAGTCAATTATAGTGGAGTATATATATGTAGATATGTATAACCGTTAATATTGTGAGTTGTCGCATTTTAGATTTCCACAATCGACAGCTCTTGTGATAGTACTTTGTACCAATGCATTAAATTACATTTTATTTAATCCTCTTTTAAACGACTTTCTAGTTTTAAAGTTAACACTTTAGCACCTAAGCCAAATATTAAAAACAAAAATTTGTTAATTCCTTTCTTTTTTAGTATTTAATTCTTGTAGTTTTAAGTATAATTGATTTTCACAAAAACTTTGGTTAAGATAACAGTCCTGTTTTGTTTTTTTTTTATTTTGTTTAAGGAGCACAGTTGAGCTGCTTAGTAGTTTGTGCATAGTTTAATTCCTTGTGCCATAGTTGAATATTTCCTATACTTACATTCGCATCAATTTCAGTTCTTTAAGTTTTTTAGCCTTTCACTTTCGTAAATTTACTAAAAAAAATGTTTTTAAATTTTTCGTGGACTAGCAGCCATTATGCATTCATTCACTTATAACTTAATTAATTTATTAACACATTTTAACTAATTGTTTAAATAAATAAATAAAAAATATTTATATTTTAATAAAATGAAAGCCTGGGCTTGTTTAAATTAATGAAATAATAAAGAATGCTGTTTTAAAAGTACTCCTACCAGTTTTTCCAGCATTGCGTAGAAAGATGAAAACGACTAGGGCGGAACAGATGGAAGGCGTGGATGGCTCCAGATAAGGTTTCGTGGACAATATAGACGTTCCCGAATTATATATCACTGGGCATAGATGGAATATTTCCGACCATGCTTCGAAACGCCGGTGACAGGTTTATAAAATTCTTCAGCAAACTCTTCGAAGCTTGCGCTAAGGAAAGTTACATATCGGTTTCGTGGCGAATGCGGAGAGTATTATTCCTTCACAAAGTAGGTTGTCGCCATCACCAAATCAGTTTAACTTCATTTCTTCTAAAAACATTGGAACGCCTAACAAATGTTCATATCAAGCAAACTGTAGATTAAGGTTTACTTTTACCATAAAAGCATATATGCATGATACACAAAGGGTAAATCGGTTGACACAGCATTTCATAATGTCGTCTGGAAGGTAGAATCGGCTCCCGTAAATGAAGCATATGGGTTGTCCATCGTATCCAAATACCCCGGATTTTTAAACATACCTTAATGGATGGATTAGGCTCAGCAGGAAATTTTGATTGGCGTAGAGATTTTTCCTGGATAGTAGGCAGATCGAATTCACCAGGGCCCGAAATATGGTTGTCTGTAGTTCTAGATTCCAGCACAAAAAAATACATTAAGCCACTTGGCTGTCCCCTGATTGAAAAACTTCCAACCGGATCGATCATGTTGTGATATATAGAAGTCATGTCTCCAGTGTTCTTGACGTGCGTACACTACGAGGACCCAACATCGACTCGGGCCACTATCTTGTTGCGGCGAAGATACGCATGCGCCTCTGCCAAACGATTTTCTATTCGACTAGCAATCCTGCTCTCTGAGAGCACTCATCAGCAACTCGGTATACGGGAACTGTTGGACGGCATTTCAAGCTACGTACAGTAGCAAACGAAACTATTGGATATCGTAAAGATTACAAAGAAATGTTGGTACGATAAGAACTGCCGTGTCACCGTGGAGAGAAAACAGACTGCCTATTTCGCAACGTTGCGATCGCCACATCACGTACGGGATGGGATAGATACCGAGAGTTGAAGAGAGAAGCAAGACGCATCTGCAGACAAAAAAAGAAAGAGGCAGAGATGCGTGAGTAGCTGGCCGACAATGGTAATGCTCGAAAATTCTATGAGAAAATATGACGACTTACAGATACCAAACGAGGTTTCAGACAAGGTGATTCCTTGTCGTGTGAGTTTTTTAATTTAATGCTGGAGAAAATAATACGAGCAGCAGAGCTGAATAGAAAAGGTATAATCTTCTGTAAGAGTGTATAGCTACTGGCGTATGCCGATGATATTGACATTATTGGCCTCAACAACCGCGCTTTCTCCAGACTTGATAAAGAAGCGAAACGAATGGGTCTGGTAGTGACTGAGGGCAAGACGAAATATCTCCTGTCTTCAAACAAACAGTCCCATGTCACTGTTGACAGTCATAACTTCGAGGTCGTAGATAATTTCGTCTATCTAGGAACCAGCATTAATACCAACAACAATGCCAGCCTTGAAATCCAACGCAGAATCACTCTTGCCAACAGGTGCTACTTTGGGCTGAGTAGGCAATTGAAAAGTAAAGTCCTCTCTCGACGAACGAAAACCAAACTCTACAAGTCGCTCATCATACCGGTCCTACTATATGACGCAGAAGCGTGGTCGATGTCAACATCTGATGAGTATGCTCTAGGAGTATTCGAGAGAAAAGTTCTGCGAACGATTTATGGTCCTTTCCGCATTAGAAACGGCGAATATCGCAGACGATGGAACGATGAGCTGTACGAGCTATACGATGATATTGACATAGTTCAACGAATGAAGAGACAGCTTTGAAAGTATTTGATGCAGTACCCGCTGGTGGAAGCAGAGGAAGAGGAAGACCTCCACTCCGTTGGAGGGATCAAGTGGAGAGTGACTTGGGTAGCTTGGCATTTCCAACTGGTGCCAGGCAGCGAAAAGAAGAGAAGAATGGCGCTCTTATATTGATTCGGCTATAATCGCGTAAGCGGTGCCAACGCCAATAAAGAAAAAGAAGGTTTATCCTAGTGCATCTGTGTACCAAGTTTGATTGAAATATCTTAATACTATCCAACATCTGTTTGACGCCAGATGGAATATTTAAGACATTAGTGAAAGAAAGTTAAACAATTTTGGTAGATGCGTTGCTCCTAATGGAAACCCAAAATTGCTGAAGAAAATTCAGAAATAGACCTACCTTTAACATATCATCTATTTCATCTGATCTATGAACTCAATACAAATTAATTTTTCCCGTTATATTTAGGTATTTATATTGTTTTTAACCATATTTTTTGTATTTCATCATTATATATTTTCTTATCTTACTTTATTTTGGTAATTATATACTATGATAAATGAAAAAATATACATTTAAAAATGAAAAATTTTGATTTATTATTTTCCTACCAAAAATTTATAATGTTACTGTTATACATCCTCATTATTTTTTTATTTGAAAATATTATTACAAAATATTAGTATTTTTCTTAATTTACTTTATTCAAATTATTAAGTGCGAAAGAAGTTTTACATTACATATTACTCCTGCAGATATTTTGTTTCAAAATTAACGCTAACTTAATAATAAACATGTTTCTATAAAAACACTAAAATATTTATTTCCTATTAAAATCTCTAAACTAATATTCTGCATCTTCTACATCCATCCGGCACATCTTTTCTGCTTGATCAAAATCTAATCGCAGTGATCGAATTCTCTTGACAGATGTGGTCGGTATGCCCACATACGAGTATTTCTTTAAAATCAGTGGAGTTGTTTTCTTGGGCTGTTCGGGTGTATTTGGGGTAGAAGGTTCTGGTTACGTTTTGTACATTTTGATTTTCCATCATCTCCCTTCGCCTTTGCTAGTCTGATTCTCTGATTCGCTGTGTCGCCCAAAATAGTAGATTTGTGTACTTAGAGTTATACCTACAGGATTTTTTAATTAAACTGTTTAAGTGGATCAATTGTCGATTGCTAAACTTGCGGTGACGTTTCTCTTCGTGTGTTTATCCTCTTATTCCCATTACATTCAAATTATTTACGTAGTTGTGCAAACTAAATTTTAATCCTTCGTGTGTTGTACGAACTAACGAACGAACGCTCACGAGTGCAGTAGGTCGCCGAATATCCGAAAATTTTAAAAACTGTTCATATCAATTTTTCTTAATGCGTTTGGCACCAAGCAGAGAAGGTCATCTTATCATAATGTATTTCGCACATAAAATTTTATATGTATACGAGTATATTTTATATAACGGCTGCTAAATTGAACGAAAGCACAGTTTTTCAGAGCTCCGATTTTGAAGAAAATCAGCTCAAAACTATGTTTAACCACAATATTTTATATTTTAAAAATTACAAACAAACTACTATCCAGAAAAAAATCGCTATGCCAAACAAAATTTCCCTACTTTAGATTTTTGATTTTCCTAGATTAATGTCTTGATGAGCATAAAATATTATTTATTTTTGGTACGAAGTGCGAAGGAAAGAAAATCGGCATCATAAAAAATATTCAGCTATATTGATGTAGTTACGACATAATCAACGACATCGAATGGCTATATTTAACAGATATTAGGTGCAGTAAAATAAATCCATTATTTTTCCAATAGACGGCGTTATTTGTTTGTATAACTCTGATCTGGTTCCGGACGTTATAAAAGAGTTTTCTGACAGTTTTGGGATTGGTTGATTCGGTTTTGTTTGAGCTTGCGTCAAAGATGGACACTAGCAAAGAGAGAATACGCTATACGCTACATTTTAAAGGGTTTTCATCGATAGGGCGAAAACGCTAGTCAGGCGGTTGAAAATGTGAATAGCGTTTATGGTCTTGATACAGTTGCAGTCAATCATGCACAGTTTCGGTAATTTTGATGCAAAAGATGCTTCACGGTGTGGAAGGCTAATTGTCGAAAATCTTGATAAAATCATAGACATTGTCGAGTCCGACCGGCATTGCCGAAGAACTAAAGATTGCACAAAAAACCGTTTTGAACCATTCAATTTAAAAAAATAATAATAATTTTTACTATACCAATATTACGATTTTCGGATTCTGGTACTTCGTACGAAAGTTAATTAATCTTTCATGTTCATGAAACGAGATAATTTGTGAAATTCCTAAATCTAATGAAGGGAAATTTTTTTTACCATGGAATTTTTTTCTGGATAGTAGTTTATTTGCAATTTTTAAAGTAAAAATATTGTGGTTAAGTTCTACTGAAATGATTTCATCATAAACGTCCTAATTTATGGTGCAGAAGAGTGGGCGATGATAACATTAGCCGAATAAATATTTTGCGTACGGACGCAGATAAACGAAAAAGCAAAAAGTGAAGAGCTGAATGGGTTATAGATGAAAATGATGCAGACCTCGACTTACGTTGGAAAGATCAGGTGTGAAAAAAAACCTCGCCTTATTTGGTAACTCCAGTTTGTACCAAAATGCAGAAGAACTACTTGCGTTCTGTTTAAGCCGTATTGGCGTCAATCAAAAAAAAGAAGAAAAAGATGAGTTATGTAATGAAAAAACAGCTATAAAAGCGTCAAGTTGATAGTGATAGTCTCTCGGCTCTTTTCTAAAATTCGATTCATTCCAAATGTGTACTCGTCTAAGCTTCAAGCAACCAATCACAGCTCCTTCTTACATTGAAAAATGTACGTCTTAATCTGAGCTATATTTTTTGTAGATTTTTCTAGAATATCTTTTATTTTTCAGCATATAAGGCTATTCTGCCAAATACAAATTATGGAGCGAGAAGAAAAGATAAAAGTATTAGTAAGAAGCAAATGAAATTATTGTTGGTGAAAGAAGCCTCTTTTCAGAAACAAAATTAAAAATCGAAGTGAAAAACATGATACAAAAATTCTATAAGATAGTTTCACTTCGAAATTTTTGACACTAAACGTGTTTGTTTGCTTGTTTTCAACTTGGAGACTTTTAAATTGTTTTCGGGGTTAACCTTTAAGTAGATGCTAAAATATTGATCTATTAAAATATTTGTTTCAAGCTGTTCTTCTTAGGCGGCAGAAGTATGAAAATGATTTTCTAGATATGTAAGTAAAATGGAAAGAGTTAACATTTTTTACTTTTTTTCAAAATTTAGACTTATAGGTTTTCTTAACTACATGTGAAACGTCCGTGGTTTGGGTACTTGGTCATAGGGACACCCCAGGAAACTGCACGGTCGATGAGCTGACCGGATAGGTGTAGTCATAACCTCGGTAAACTCTGCGGTACGTTATCGATTTCTCGAAAATTTCTTCTTCGATTTCCTAGCATAGCAAATACACCAAGTGGTCTGGAAAAGTGAGAGGAATGTCACAGAACCAATATAGGTATCACCACGAGGTCTGGATTCCATGATCAAGCAAACTGTTTAACTAACTAAATGACTAATATCATTATATTTAGCGGTTAGATTGAATTCAAAAGATTTTGGAAAAGTTGACTTAAACGACTTTTAGTGTAATTATGAGATTTTTATTATGCATATGCACTGCACTAAAAAACCAACAATTATTAAAACAATATCCTGTTTGCTTACAAAATTTCCATGAAACATCTCTAAAACTGTGAGACCGATTTGAATTTAAACGTAGATAGGCAAATCCAGCCAGCTCCCCATCTTCTTGGATTCGATTTAAATTTTGGTGGGCGAATCTCTTCCCTTTCTGATACTTTCTTGCAATTTACTAAAGTTTGTAATACAACAATCATGAAAGGCATACATTTGATAAAGTCCACTATCGCGGCTGTAAAATACAATAAAATGAGATTTTTGAATTTTTGAACATTTAAAAAATATGAAATTTCTCCACATATCTTTTATTTAAAAATAGTAGATTTTTCTTAAGAGAAAACCAAAACACGTTTAATATCAGATAGTTATGAAGCCGACTGCGAGAAGAGAATGAAGCCACCATAAAATTATTGTATCATGGTGAAAAAATAGAAAACAATCGAAAAATGTTGGACCCCAATCTAAAATCGTCGTAGTAGCTTAGCTTAGGTGGAAAGTTCTCAGTCGAAATATAAAATCCTAATAGAATTATCGATGTTTGTGATATCTCTGTTAGCAAAAATGTCAGCTTACCGACGTAAAAATAAATTTAAGATCTCCCTATGTCGATGTAATAGTTTTCAAAATAACTTGAATTAATTAAAAATATTAATATCGACCACAAATGATTGGTGGACTGTATGTATCTTATCAGCTGATCCAACTGGGAAAATAGGAAACAATCTACCAAGCACCCGCGGTCGTTTATCAACATTGATTTAATTGATTCAGTGGCAAATCGATCAATAAATGTTTTCTTAGACATTTCGCCTCAAATTTTTAAATTTATTTTCTTTGCGCAAACACGAGCCTATTTCTTTACGTAATGTACATAGTAAGAATTATAAAATTTAATTTTTATAAATTCACCTGATATTAAGACCAATTTATTATTTATTTGACGAAAAAATTAAAAGCAAATAGTGCGTGAGCCACGTCAAAGTGTCATTGGCCTACCTTTTCACTTTTTGACAAACATACGTGTATTTATATACGACAAAATTGGCAATTCCAGGTGAACGAGTACTTCTTTGACATATGTTTTGCATATGTAATTTTTTCATTTCCTTTTAATATACTTTGTTTTTATATTACTTCATTTTATTTTAATTTATTTTATTTTATTTTACTTTATTTTATTTTTTTATTTTATTTTACTCTTTAATGTTATTTGATTTTATTTTATGTTACTTTATTTAATTTAATTTAAAATATTTGTATTCCATTCGAACAAAAGGTGTCTGGAAAAAGAAGTCTGATGAGGAAACGTGGTGGTTTCCGAAATAGCAGCTATAACTTCTACCGTCCAAAACTATTGTTGTAATAATTTTTTCACTATTTCCAAAAATATATGGTATGAAACAGTTCCATTTAAATGAAAACCCAAAAATAATTTAATTTAATTTAATTTAATTTTATTTTGTTTTAATTTATTTTATTTTATTTTAGTTTACTTTATTTTATTTTTTTTTTACTTTATATTAATTTCTCCTTCATGAAACAGATAATAAAAATAATTTTAAAAAATTACTAAAAGTGGTCTATGGTACTTCAAATTTAAATTGTATTTTTAATAAGAGCTATCTTTAAAGTCGCGTGGAGACCAAAACATGTTATTTTGCGGAGGTTCGCAATTATATTTTATTTATTTTTTACAAAAGTTTAAGAGAGACTGAACTCAACTTAAAATTACTTCAAAAAAAATTTATTTTCACTTCTTCGTTTCTGCACACACATAGCTTTCCGACGAGCTTCAATGCATTGTGTGGCATATAATACTTTAAAAATTGTATGTAATTAGGATTTGGAACTGTTCTTTAAGGGATGACGTCCTAATTTGGGACTGCCAGTAACTAATGTGTAACATTTACTTTTGATTATCTGTATATATTGCTGACATTTCGAATGTCCGTATTTCAGTAACCTGCAATAAGTGGGCGGGCTGTATATAGGTGGATTTATTATGCGTAACGATAATGTCCACACTAACAAACGTACAAATATACATATAGGTATATTTTTATTCTTATAAATGCCTTAGTATTGTGATGACGCTATATTGGTATTGCTAAAAAAATAGAATATATGACGGCACTCATAATTGTCATGTTAATAACTATACATATTTAATAAATTACTTTTACTTAAAAGGGTGTGGATTTTTTACGAAAATATTTGACGTTGATGAGAATAACTCGCACCTAAAATCGTCTGTGATCTCTACTAAGCAGTCTATATTGGCCAAGTCCTTCTAAGGGCTACGGATCTTTCTAGTGGTCGCTGTGGCTAAGTGGTGGTGAACACCATGCGGAGAGATTTCCGAGAGCTGCAGTTTTCTACATATTTCTAAGAGATGGAGAGGTTATTGTCCCTCAAAGAGCAGTGAGTACTATCACATAGGGTAGATTCGGGACAAGACTTCAAATCAACGCTGAAATTTTAATTGCCATAGATAATCTCAAAGACACGGTCTACATATGTATATCGATTGTTGCTATTAGAATAGGTTACCGTCCGTTGCAATAGGCTCCTCCGCGTTTTGTAATCTTGTCTCCAGATCAAATTAGCTCTCAAGAAAACCGGCCATAGGCATCATACTTAGTTCTGATCAACATTTCAATGACTCCACTTTATTTCTTCTTTTTTAATTGGCGTAGGCACCGCTTACGATATTAAAGCCAAGTTGACAACAGTGCCATTCGTTTACTCTCTTAGTCACTCGGTGCCAATTAGAGACACCAAATGAAGTCAGGTTCTTCTCCATATGATATTTCCAACAGGGTGGTGGTCTTTCACTCCCTCTGCTGCCACCGGTTGGTACTGCGTCGAAAATTTTTAAGGCCGTAGTGGGTTCATCTATTCGAACGACATGAATCAGATAGCGTAGCCATTGTCTTCGGATTCGCTAAACTATGTTTATGTCGTATATCTCGTAAAGTTTATCGTTCCATTGTCTACTGGTATTCGCCGTTGCCGATACCCAAAGATCCATAAGTCTTAAGCAGAACCTTTCCCTCGAAGACTGCCAAAATCGCCTCCAAGACACTCATCGGATGTCAACACCGTCCACGCTTATGCACCATATAGCAGGATGAAAATGATGAGGGACTTGTAGAGTTTGATTTGATTCGTCGAATTATGTTTTTCAATCAATTCAATCCATAGTAGTATCTGTTGGCAAGAGTGATTTTGCGTTCGATTATATTTCGCATTGTCATCGTTCACACTATGCCCATTCACTTCATTTATAATTAGTACTCCTACGATAAAGGCGAAGTATCAATTACAATATTGGTGCTCCAATCTTGACTCGGCTTAAGCGCCATAATTAGAATGCGTACTCATTGCGTTGCACACTGAGCCTCTTTATTGACTAATATTCGGCCGGTTAGGTGCGCCCAATCAAACAATTGCAGCCATTCTTTTCACACAAAAAAGTGAGACCTCCCTCCGTCATTCCGCAAGTTTGTGTTGCGTACATTTTTCAATTTTAAAGTTAATTTTGCTAATTTTAAAAATGTTATAAATGCAAATGTCTGAGAAAAGAAAAGTCAATATTCATATGCAAACACATACAGGCATATGAGCATGATGGTACCTGCCAGAGAGAGATACTGGATATTAACTAGAAGGCTACTAGTTTTCACTTTTGCGCAGACTATTTCTTTTTACATTATTTTTACATGTTACTGATTATTTTTTGTTAATTTTAACACGGTCATGTCATGTTCATGTGTACGAACTTTCAATTATTCCATGCATACTAGTTAAATACTAGTTCACTTATATATATATATATATATAATTGACGCTTTTGTAACCACTGAAGCGATTTTCGGCCGAGCTCCTCCTTCAATTTGCGGTTTTGCGTCTTGATGTTTTCCCAACAAATCGAGAGACTTACAGCTTATACCAAGCCGCTTCAAATTCCCTGCCGAGTGGGCGATCGTATTTTTTATATTTTTTTATAATTTTGAATGTTAGTTGAACCAGAACCGGAAACCTGATCTTTAGAATGGCAGTACGCAATGCTAATCACTCGGCTATTGCGGCCGCACTTATGCTTGTTGAATTTCTACTTGGCAGCTCTGATGTGCTTCAAATTAACACTAGATACCAAAGGCTGGGTGGTGAGAATTGCTTTTAAACATGTTATTGTTGAAGTATTGCACCGAAACGGATTGGTATGATTTCTGCTTTAAAACACCAGTTTTGAACTAGAATTTCTACAAACCGATTCAACTTTTGGCAGCCTACAATCATACATAGATATGAGTATGTATGGAGGTGGACTCATTTCAAGGAAGCTAAACTGTCTAGCTATCCTCATGGCGCACGACACACACATACACACACACACGCACAAGCGACCATTTAAATGCGATTAGCAGTACTTCACATGTCGCACGCAATTATGAACATTTGCGAACATACACACCCAAACAAACAAACACAAGCGAAAAAGTACACTCCCACATTTGGCTAAAGGAATCATTGACACACGAGTATTTTTGTATATTCTTATGTACATTTCTACAGTTATACCGTTATTTGTTCTATATTTTTCCTAACATTTTTATTGTTATGGTCACACAAGGATATCACCATAGCCAAGTCAAGTTAGTGACTATGGCAGCTAGCGCTGAGTATAAAAGATAACATATCTACACAAACATGCATATACATATATGTGTATGCATAAACAACGAAGTAGTCGAGCCGCGCTGACCAAGCCAAATATCCTTGCGTACGACGCTGCGGTCAGCAGTCAGTTCGGGCCACGTTGTTAGCGTAGTCGGTCACAACAATGTCCCTGCTTAATATCGCGCGCGCCAACTACAATTAACTCTGCCAATTATCGATTTTCACTTTATAATTTTGACTTGTGACCATTAAAAATACAAAAAAGAACAAAAAAAAAACACTCACAATAGAAGAAAGAAACTATTTAGAACAGAGTTAGTGTGACCAAGTCGATCAGCCAAACTAACTCATGTGGCCATTAGGCAACCATTACAACTTTTGGTTGAGTAGTGAGCACATAAATATATTTATTCGAGTATATTATGTGCATGAATAAATTCAAAAAGTTTGTTTAAACGAAAAAATTAAATGAAATATAATAGTTAAAAAAAAAAAAACAGTGAAAGTAAAAGTGCCTTTTCCATTCAAATTGTTGCTCTATGAGTATGCTGGGTTTTGTATATCTATTTTTGATACTCGGTTGGATTCTGATTGTATTATTTTTAAAGTGTAAAAAGTCCATCACACCACATTTTGCCTTCAGCGAACACTATACGGACGCAATTGCGACGGGTGAGTGAAAGTGTGGAGCACTTTTTTATTTATTAAAGCAGGAATATTCTTACAAGGATTTTTAAATAAAATTCTTCGAGGTATTTTCAGCTTTTTAGATCAAACTAATTTTTTTCCTTTTTTATCTTCATGCATAATTTTGAATCTTTTTAAATTAATTTTTTTTTAATAATAAATACAGCTGTGATTGATATTACTTCAATGTCTTTAAAGCATATATATGTATATATATTTTTTTTTGTACTTTTGGGCTACTTGCTAGTTACATGTCTTTGGCATCCAAATGTAGGCAACGTTTTGTGCTCTACATTTAAACATTTAAAATTTTTCTCAACTTTTTATTTAACGTTCTTTTTAACAAAATCAATTCCTTTGAATAAGGGGCAAAATAAAACATTAAATCTTAAGCATAATTATTTAATGGCAATAATTTAAGCAACGTATGAGGTAAGCTCGCCCGTTTTACTTTTTTCTTTTTTACTAGGTGCATGTCTTTACTAAAGCATGCTTAAATGTGGGCACCGATTTAAATTTCTTTTTTCGACATTTGAATAAAAGAATTTCTTGGCAACATTCACATAGATTTATGCTGAATGACTATTAAGAAAAAATAAAATAAAAATGTAAAACATCGTATGAGGAGGGCCGTGCCTAAAATAATCAAAAAATTGAACAGACCGGTAACCGAAAACCAGTGATAGTCCGGATTGCCCTGCACCCGAGACCGATTGCGGATGGTCGCGCGATCACACTTGCCTCTTACACTAAACAGCTACAAGTTTGTTCATCAACTGCTATAAATTACATGGAACAAGGAGAAGGAATTTATTTAATTATTTAAAGCTTTCAGTAAGTAGGTTTTGATACAGAAAAACGGGTCAGAGAAAACATTGTTGGATGAATGTGTATAAAAATCGTTACACAAAGATATAAAAGGGTCGTGTATTTCAAAGTTTTTTCTGCATGAACCCAATGAAAGAAGCCTAAAGTGTCTAGATGATCTTAAAGGGATGGTAAAGTTGAGCTAGCTAAGTAGAAATGGGCTATTAAAAGCACCTATTATCAATTTTTAATTTGGAGAGATCTCACTAAGGTCTGCTCTCTTAAACGGTTCCGATTTATAGCTGCGCAGCTTCAGACGCCTTCCGAGCATCGAGTAAAAACGAATAGGCTTCATGACAACCTCTATTGCCGGAGTGGTTAGTTACTCGGAAGTCGGAAATCCCAAATGGTGAGGTTTGCACGGTTAGTAGACAGCGGCCTTCAAGTGGATGTTTATACTTTGTGATGGGATCACGTATCCATTTTCTTAATTTTACTTGTGATTTCTTCAACAAGTTATCGACACTTTGGCAACGACCTTAAAAGGTGTGTTCGGGAGCATAGTATTCCGAATTTAGCGGCCATGGACCGCCACTTAACGTGTTGAAGATCATGGGGATTTGTATTACACTGTCGCCATGCGTAATATTGACAAAAATAAGACTCGAACTGTAAAGGTTTACGAATTTGACAACCATATAATACTGAAATAATTCTCTCTTGTTGGCAAGTTTATCTTCTCTTCCCACTAGCCTTGCTACTAACATCCCTCACACACCGACTAAGCCTAGTAGCACATCAGCATGGCTTCCGAAAAGTACACAGCACCACAACCGTGGGATCATGGGTTACCTGAGTGGTCGACAGTCATCGGTAGAGTTTCGAGATCAAACTTCCAAACTCCGTAATATTAAACAAGGGTGGTGTCTTTTGTTTAATATCTACATCTCGAAACTCCCTACTCCACCAGATGGGAGCCAGGATATAGATAACTTATGTTCGAAAGTAAATTGCTATCACACCGACCATTGTCATTTCTTCACTACACGACAATTATAGGTACAACTTGCGAAATCCCATCAGCCTCCCTTTTCACCAGCTGTACGAAGGAGTACCGGTTCAAACTTGAAGTGAATGGAAGCCGCGCTATCACCTAGGCACGGTACATCAGGAAAGGTACTCGACACGACAAGGACTTCATTCATCACCAAGTGCAAGAACAGCTTGACACGTCGTCTGCAGACATTAAACATGTGTCCTGCATGCAATGAAACGCCGCACGACATTATCCATCAGCCACGTAAAATCTTCTCATCTAACCCCCTTTCCCTCGGGTCCGAACCCGTCGAAACAGCTCCCGATAGATGACCTCAATGACTGTGACTAATCTTGCCTGCTCCTTAGCGGGATTGGGCAGACGCTCCAAAAAGCACAACAACCAGCTGGTTGATTGATGTACGTATTCGCAAAGTTTCGTATGTATTCGATTAACCATGAGTAGACATCGATTTTTTGGACTTTAAAGTCTTCACATCAGCCAAGTACATTTTAGAGTGAACTGTAATTTTTAATGTTCTTTAAAAATCCCCTGTTGAACGAGGAATCTGCCCCCAAAACCATACAGCTATGATTGGTCTATTATTTCATTCGGCATGTATGAACAGTCTATACTGCAATAGAGGTTTAGGGTTGATTTTAATAGAAGAACCATATCCACAATACATATCATTTAGTAGCGAAAAATATTAATGAAACAAAATTATTCATGTTTAACCAAACTAATACAATTTTCTAATAATTGTTTCCTCACTAATCCCCAGATCGTCGTCCCTCCGTGCACATCATACAATTGCCACCCGAAGAGATGGAAAACGAAGAAGAATTTCTAGACTCATATCATCAGCGCAGCAACAGTTTGCGACGACATTCGAATCGTTCACACCGTTCAACGCTGCCGGATGAGCGTACAATCGAGACCACATATCCAACCGATGCGATTGTGAACCCAGCTTATATGCACGATGAGGAGTACATTATTAATGGTAAGCAGGAAATGTGAAAAAATACTTTAACAAGGCATAACGCCTAAAAGTATACTTTTACAGATAATAATACGGCACAAAACGCACAGACACAAGTTACTACAAGAGCGGAAAGTAAAATAAAACAAATCCCACGAAGAATTAACATTTAATACTTAATAGTTTACTTAAATAAACTTTCTTGTTTTTATTTTTGTATTTACAGCGCCGCCGCCCTCATATGAAGAAGTTATGCGTCAACCAGAGGTGTATCCCAAAGTGCATCAGAGTGTGAGTAAAGTGAG
This sequence comes from Ceratitis rosa, assembly GCA_037013455.1. Lineage (NCBI taxonomy): Eukaryota > Metazoa > Arthropoda > Insecta > Diptera > Tephritidae > Ceratitis > Ceratitis rosa. The sequence goes on from JAWMAG010000029.1 coordinate 6,622,901, forward strand.
CGATGCAAATATTTAAAAACCAACTGGGTCGTCTACTGCAAGCAGCAAATATCGTGTGTTTACCGCCTCAAGTAGAAAATCGTAGCAACATTTTGCTAGTTTAGTGCGAATGCACTGCGAGGGGCATGCGCATGCGCGTCAACATATATATAAATATGTTTTGTATATATTTTATATATATATAAAACCTTCAACTGTGATTTTATACTTAAATTAATACAATTTTGAAAAATATTAAAAATAAAAACAAAACAAAAAGAATCAGAACAAATTTTTATAAATGTTAAATGTTACTTAAATATGTATAAACTATCGATTGTACTGTTTAATAAAGAAGAGTAATTGAGTAGAAATTATAAAGGTGACTAGTACGGAAATTGAGCAACCGAAGACCAAGTAGAACATTTTAATATTGTAATACGTTGTAAAAAGTATAAACACACCTTCAATCATTTCTTATCATGCTTAAATCTTTCTTTTATTCCATCAATTAAATTATTTTCCTTTAACAATATGCATTTGTTGACTCGTAAGCATAAATCGCATTAAATGAGCATACATATTCATATATTCATACTATATGTAAGTAAGTATGTACAGTTTAAAATTTCAGTCCACATTTTGTCATATACACTGGGGCAAATATATTTGTTTATATGTACATACATGTATAAATATACATATATATATTTTTTTAACAAAATTTATTTTAAAACTAAAAGCTTATTTCGTATAGAACAAACTAAACCACAACCTTTAACATTGAATTGCAGTTAATTCCGTATTTCACATAAATATTAAATATATGAAATTGTATTCAAACCAATTCTCCAATTTGTGGATCGTAAGTTGTATAGTAACGATAATATCTTGTTAGCTAACTAGTGGCCAACATTGTATTATTTGTTTTTATTTTCAATTAAAAATAAATATTCGATTTCAAATATACAAAATTACATAAATATACAAAGAGCGGAAGTTTTTAGTGTTAACTCAGCTCAACTGCTAGCACTGTAAAACTTCCCGCTCACGCGTTCCCTCTCTCTCTCTCGCTCTATTTTTGAACTCTGCATACCTCTGCAGTACACAGCCGTAATTCAGAGTGTTTACGCATCATTCTTTACGCACAAAACTCCTCGGCGCTATGCATTTGTATGAATGCTTCCAATGCTTTGGGTATTAAACCTTTGTATTTAAGCTTGTGATGGACGATGCAACGTGAAGCAATACATTTTAAGGAGGTTAACGAGTTCTGATAGCCTAGTATTATATTACTAATGCCAGCTGAAACGAAATTGAGAAGTTTAAAATTAAAATTATATTTTATTTAAATTGATTAAATTAATTTTATACTACCGACCTGCGTTACCAACTTGTGCTGGCGTCAAGCCACTCGCATTCACAACGTCCAAATGTGCCCCGGCATCTACAAAAAGTTTTATAATCTTTCCACCTTGTGCCAAGACATGTGGATTGTCGCGCGGATATTGCATCTGTATAGAATGCAGGGAATGTTTAACAAGCGTACAATAATTAAATATGTAAACTTACGCTGGATATAAGCGTATGTAACGGTGTATTGCGTTCACGATCCACAGCCGTAACAGTTGCGCCAACATGTACCAACAGCAAAGCGGTGCGATAGCAAGGAAAGCTAATAGGAGTACGAGAAATGTTTTAATTAAATATAATATTTGAGAAACTATAGTTTTATTATTGTATTTTTTTCTCTTTACCGGCATATATCACTTGTGTAGAAATCGTCAACAGCTGTTACGCCATTCACAGCCAAATGTAATAGGGTCTGTCCATCCGCTAAACGCGTATCACACTTGATGAATTTCAATATGGTTGAGTATAATTGCTCGATTTGTTGTCGTTGTATATCGATATTGGTGTGTGCTAAGAGTTTCGTTATAATCTTGATGAGGTAGAGGGCAGTGATGACATTTTGTTCATTTTGATCCTGGAATATGAAGTTATTTATTTATTTTTAAATTAATTTCCTAAAAATTTAGATTTTTATTAGAAACGAAAAAAATATTTCGATGTAATAACAAAGCGGCAGTATATGAAATCGTACATTAATTCGATACAAAATTCTTTCAAATAATTTGAAAACATCTTGGATAAAATCTATAAAACAAAATCTCTTCAGATAAGCCAGAGTCACTAAGCTTAACTTAACACTTATCTTAAAATTGAATTATAAAAATTTATTAAAAAAAAGTCAGTTTTCTGAAATTGATTGTGAATACATCATTTCACAAGAACCTATCCAAACTAGTCCCAAAAAGTTTCAGTAATGGTACCCGATTAATACCTATAATATTAGTTAAATGCTACAAAAATAGTTGTAAAATTTTTCTGAATTGAATCAGCTCAGAAATATTTTATATAAAGTCTTTTTAAAGAAAAAAAACACAGAAAATTGAAATTTAATGGGGAATGTTTATTTTCAATCGTTTATTAATTTATTTCTTGAAGATTATCTCTTGCAAATGTTGGCCATGGCTACGTCTCAGATGATCCATCCGTTGAGTCCAATTTTTGATGACTCGTTCGATCATTTCGACTGGTAACTGGCGCACAAAACGCGTGTTGCCTTGCTCCAAGGCCTGAATTGAAGCGGTATTTTTCCCATAGACTTCAGACTTTAATTAAAGTCTAACGATGTGATATCACACGATATTGGTTGCCAATCGGCCGGCCCAAAACGCGAAAATATCTGCTCGCCGAAGTGTTCTCTCAATAAATCCATTGATTAGTGCGCTGTGTGGGAGGTGGCGCCGTCTAGTTGAAACCAATGTCACCGAGATCACAAGCTTCAATTTCAGGCATCCAATAGTGGGTTATGATGGCGCGATAACGATGTTGTTGTTGTTGTTGTAACCGCAAAAATATTGCTCAAAGTAATTTTTTCGCGCAGGGAGGTGCGCGACAACGGTCGCCAGTGACGGTTACATTCTCACCGGCATCATGTTTGATTTTTGTGAAGAAATATGGGCTGATGATGCCACCGGCCGACAAACTACACCAAATCGTTCCCGTTAAAATGCGGAACGTTTACATACCCATTGAGCCAAAAATGGACCTCATCGCTTAACAATCGAAATCGAAAACGTCGGATATTCTTGAAACCTTTCGTACTGGACGTGGTCTATTCGGTCTAATATTATCCAATAATGAAGACAGGTGATGGTGATGCGAATAATACGCTCAGTAGAACGATTAAGTTGAGCGAAATGAAACACATTCTTTACAGAAAGTGAATTTTTGTAATAAAGTTGAACGATTTGTAAACGTTGTTCAGGCGTAAGTCTTGAAATGCCAAACAATACTGAACAAAAATATCATGACAGCTTGACACGACTCACTCGTGATCTGTCAAAAAAAGCTAATGAAAAAAATGCTTCTACTTGGATCACCCGTTATATGTATAAAAAACGAAGTGCTAAAAATCTTCGGAAAAGAAATTATAACAATCTAAATTCAGGCACTCTAACGTTTATCTAAATATAATATGGGCTTTGTAACCGCTGAAGCGATTTACCAAATTTTGGTGTGCGCCTTGATGTTTTTCCAACAAATGGAGGGACCTACTGTTTATACTAAGCCGCCTCCGAACGGCTGATAGTTTTTTATGGGAAGTCTTTATGTCAAGTCATAAACACCGGCGACCGCAAATTTAAATTTAACTTCATATTTTATTTAAACTAATTTTCTATCTATATGTTGGTCGGACCAGGAGAAAATCTAACTAACCATTTTTCTTACATATAATTTTTCATACATTTAAAAGACAGACGGATAAAACTTTTTGTTGGGATCTAAAAAGTAAGGTCCTACGATTGTATGACTTCCCGAAACATTTTTCCAACACATTTGGGCCCTTCGGATAGTTTTAAAATTTATTTCTAAGCTCAACTTACCGCCAACAACTGCGGCACATCTTTCGGTCCAGGATTCGCTATTTTATATTTATTATTCTCGATTTCTTGCTGACACTTAACCAATACAGATAACACAATTGAAAGATCCAAATTTTGTTCCTCCAAACGTAGGATTTGTGAGAACAGTTGTGCGAAGCGCAACAAATCGCGTTCGACAGAAACCTAAAAGTAAATTATAAAATATATAATAATGAAGAGTAAACTTTTTTAAGCAATAACGGTACGCACATTATTGATCATGCGCAGATCGATAGCATAGTTCCACAATATTTGACACTGTGCAAAACGTCCTTGATCGGCCATCACTGCGCCACGATAGACAATCGGTTGCGGCAAGTCGGGATAGTGTTTGCCCAAAATACGCTCGCGTATCGTTAAGGCCTCCATATGTATCGAATGATGATTCAGCCGTATAGCCTGCAGTTCTGGTATATTTTCAGTTTCAAACCAGTCATCATAAGCGGTCACCGGCGCCATAACACGCTTACGTATCACCTTCTGCTCATCTGAGTAGCGCATTTCCATTGCACGCATCATGTGTTGGTAAGCTTTTGTTACATTATAATTATCCTTATCATTGGCAAATGAGGCGCCCATTAATTCAATAGCGGTTATTATCTGTTAGAAAATAAATAATTAAAAATTACTTAAATGCTTTAAACTACTAATTAGCATTAAGTCACACACGCGCGCGCACACACACACGCACACACACACATACACACACACACACACCTCCTCTTTCGTCATCAGTCCCGGACGTGATATAAACATTTCCACTACCGCCTCATGTGTACGTTCGGCAGATTGCAGTACGGGTGTCAGTCCGTGTTCGTTCTTTTGCATGCGTGCGCCATGTTCGAGCAGCAGGCGGCACACCTCCAAGTGGCCACACTCAGCGGCATAATGCAAAGCGGTTGCGCCACAAAGCGCCTGTTCATTCGGATTAGCGCCATTCTTTAGCAGTGTGTCCACCACGTGGGCGTGTCCTTTGTAGGCGGCTATCATAATTGAGGTATTATTGTAGGTGTTGGCCAAATTTACATCGGCGCCATGTTCAATTAGATATTTAACGATATCCAGACGACCTGAAAATAATACAGATGTGTTGAAATTAATGTTAAAAAAATAGTTAGCTGCAACTTACCTTCATAACATGCGGCGCGTAGCGGTGATGATTGTGCTTTTGTATTGTGATTAACATCAGCGCCGCGTTGCACCAACAACTTCACCACCTGCATATGACCCATGCCAGCGGCAACCCAGAGCGCAGTGGCGCCATAAACCAGTAGACCATCGAAGACGACATTACATTCACGCTCCAAATCGATGTCATATTGGGTGAGTAGTGTTTTTACAAACGTCACATTGCCCATCATGGCGGCCATGGTGAGAGGTGTGACGGATTGGCCATCGATTGCATCGAATTTCTAAAAAAACAAAATTAAAAAATTTTATAAATAAATATTTCTTTTAATTTTCTTAAAAAAATAAGTTTAAGACGATTGACTTAAATATTGGTATTTTATTATGAGCTATTTTAATTTATAAAAAATATATATTATAATAATAATATTAAATATAAAGTATAAAACGTCGTTTGTCGGTCGAAATGGACTTATTAGCAAAAACTTAAAAAGAGTAAGCGAAAAAATTAAAGAAGTATAAGAAAATAAAATTTAATTTATGAACGTAAACAATAAACAAAACAAATAATTGTAAGTTTACGAAGTCTAAAATTTAAATTTTATCGAAAAAAATCCACTTGCCATCCTTTCAAGTTACCCTAAAAACACATATCTCTTTCATAAGAATCATTTGAGAGAGCCTAACCGAAGGCCGAAGCAATCAACCAATGTAAACACTTAAAAACTAGTACTACCTCAAGTCTCCAGATAAAGGGTTTTCTAATAAGACGTTTTATTTATATATTCAAAGAAAATTTGCTTTTGATCGAATTTTTATTTCAATGTAAATAGTGAGATATGCCTTTAATAATGGAAAACAATATCAGCTAAACGGCCGCCACGGCTACGCTTACAGGACCGTATTCTTTTTATGAAATTTCACCACAGCACAAAGTGGCTGTTGTATGCTCTCAATAGCTTCACTAATTCCATCTTTGAGATCTTGAAACGACGTTGGCCTTTTGGCGTAGACCTTATCTTTCACGTGCGTTCAAAGGAAGAAAGCGCAAGGTGTTAAATTACAAGATCTTGGTGGCCAATTGCGAGAGGTAACACGGTCCGGAAACTTTTTTTAAAGTAAACGTTGTCCAGATCACTACAATCCAATTCCGATCAATAATCATCTCTCGATAGCGCGATCCATTCACCGTAACTGTTGCTCTAGCCTCATTTTCGAAAAAAATAATGTCTAATGATCTCGCCTGTCTATAAACCGTACCAAAAAGTTAGACGATGATGATGTATAGGCTTTTCAACAATAAATCTCGGGTTGTCCCAGTCCCATATGCGACAGTTTTGCTTATTGACGTGGCCATCGAGGTGGATACGGGTCTCATCAGTCAAGATGATTTTTCGATAAAATCCGGATCGTTTCCACGCATTTTAAGGACCGAATCAGAAAAGACACGACGTTGTTGAGATTGATTCCTTGTGTTAACTAAACTTGATAAGCTTTAGGACCCAAGTCTTAATGCAAATTATGGTATAATGACGTTTGTGTAATGCCCAAATACAAGGAACGACGAGGAATAGACAATCCTGGGTTTTCTTCAACACTTTGGGCTACAGTAGTAATATTCTCATTTGTTCTTGAACGACGTCACATCACTAATTTGTCCTAACAACTCTACTTTTCCACCAATCACTTTATTGCGGTCAGACAGCATCCCGACGACCGAAAAATGTTTTCTTGTAGTTTTACAAACTTAATCATTTTAATGCGTTGTTGAAGTGTGTATCGTTCCATTTTTATTACTGGAGTAGTTCTTACTTGTCAAATATCAAAAAATAAAGCTTTAAAAGTGAAATCTACCAGAATAGCAGGCTATTCAAACTAATTATTAATATGCAATTTAAAAAAGCAAAACCCCTAATATAATCGCCAATGGCAAAAATATAGAGACAAGCTCAGTGGATCAATGATTGAGAAATAATTTCTTGTGAATAACATTATTTGAGCCCAAGCATGACCAAATTCAGACGAAAACCTTTAGTTGACTTGTTAAACGACCAACTTCGAGGTATCAAATAGTAAACAACCATAACCAGTCCTCTGTCTAAGACTACTCCAAAAATAGTAAAATTTCATAAGCAGAAAAAAATAAGTATATTTTGCAAATATATCATATACATACATATGTACATATTAATAACAATTTCACATAAATTTTCACGTTGCTAATTCATGAATGATTTTTCTAGAATTATTAATGACTCAATATAGAAATTCTTATTATATATGAAAATGACGATCAATTTAAATATTTTCATTACATGCTTATAGGTACATATAAATGCATGTAAGATAAACGCATATATGAGCATACATAATTAATATGTTTATTAAGCAAATTCATTGTCAAGGTCTTTGCTCTTACGCTGCATGTGGACACTCTCCACCCCCGCCAAAGGCCCAAAATCGCAAATTGACTTGGACATGGCGACGATGGGGGCACATCAATGCCTGTCTCTCAGACTGCATTTATGAAATTCTTTATTCGCTTTCTTACACGATCGCATGCCCTATGACTAATATCAAATATATTTATAGAAGAATAGGTCACAATGGCTAGTAAATTGTAGCCTTTTGAGGAGTGCAAATACGAGTACATCTGATCAGTAAGTTTGGCTATGTTTTTTGCAATTTACAGCAGGAAAATAAAGAAAACCATCATCTGAAAAAAAACAACACGCAAAAGAATCGCTGTCGCTTTTCTTTGTTATTGTTTTGTTTTTCTTAATTTAATTTTAATGAATTTACTCGTCGTTACACAAATGGACAAATTAAAATAAAAATCATACCAATAATGTACAAAAATGTATACATACATATTATAAAATGTAAATGTTTTAAATAATTTCCGTATTTCATTTATTTATTTATTTTCACTTCACCAAAGTCTATAGACTGTTAACGTATCAGTAAGTTGATTTAAATTCAGTTTATTTTATTTTTCTCATTCTCTTCTTTATTTTATTTCTTCTTTGCTTTTATTTTATTTTATTTTATTTTTCTTTATTTTCTTTTATTCTATTTTTAGTTTGTTTAAATTTCATTTTATTCTCTTTATTTTGTTCAATTTTATTCTATTTTTTTCATCTTCTTTTTTAATTGTTATTTTTTTAATTTTTTTCTGTTTTCATTTTAGCAGGAAAATAAAGAAAACCATCACCTGAAAAAACACGCAAAAGAATCGCTGTCGCTTTTCTTTGTTATTGTTTTGTTTTTCTTTCGTTTAATACATAGGTTTTATTTAATTTAATTTTAATAAATTTACTTGTCGTTATACAATACAAATGGACAAATTAAAATAAAAACTATACCAATAATGTATACAAATGTATACATACATATATTCGTATTAGGTCAAGTAAAAGGTTCGTTCGGTTTTTTTATTGATTTTTCAAAATATGATAACTTTGTGTACATTTGTCCGATTTAAGTCAAGTATGCTCCGTTTTGTTCGTAAACTTGTTGCCAATGAGATGCCAACTTCATTATACCACTCTGGTAGTAGGCTGCGTCCCTATTGGCAAAAAAACTCTGAGAGCCAATTTTCACAGGACTGTCTTGAGGCCAACTTCTCACCATTAAGCGCGTTCGCCATGGACAGGAAAAGATGGTAATCACTTGGTTCCAGGTCCGGAATATAAGGTGGATGCATTAGGACCTCGATGATGGAACACAATTCTGGCTTGGCCACCGTTTCCGCCAGCTCACCGCGTTTCGACCACGACCGATTTCGGTTGACGTTGTCGTAAGTGATCCATTTTTCATCGCTAGTCACCAAACGCTTCAGAAATGGGTCGATTTTGTTGCGATTCAGCAGCAATTCGCAGATGGAAATTCGGTCCATCATGTTTTTTGCGTTAGGTCGTGTGGCATCCAAACATCGAGCTTTTTTTGAATCCAAGGTTATGCAAATGATTCCAAACGGTTTTCTGACTTATCTTTAGTTCCTCAGCAATTAAATAAGTGCTCACGTGACGGTATGTTTCCACTATTTCCATGATTTTATCGCAATTTTCGACGACAGGCCTCCCGCCGCGTGGTGCATCTTTGACATCGAAATTACCGGAACGGAACCTAGCAAACCACTTTTGTGCTATACGTTCGTTTACAGTATCGTAAATTAATTTTTTCAGCCGCTTTGGTTGCTTTTTCGCCTTGATCGACGAAAAATTGTAAAATATAGTTATTTTTTTTTTTTTTTTTGCTGGTGTCCATCTCAGACGATCGCACACAACGTACTGAGTCAATCAATCGAAAAACTGTCGAAGACAAACTTTTAGCCCGAATAAACATATTACATGATGCGACACGTAACACTAGTACTATGGACATTAACGCCATCTCTCATAAAAACCGAACGAACTTTTTACATGACCTAATATTAAAATGCAAATGTTTTAAATATTTTCCGTGTTTTATTTATTTATTTATTTTTACTTCACCAAAGTCCATAGACTGTTAACGTTTCAGTGAGTTGATAGATTGTTTTAGCTTTCGATATGATTCGAGGATGAAGAAAATGAAGAAACAATATTAGCAACTTTTTTTTTGCTATTTTTTCTTTGCTTTTACTTTATATCATTCTATTTATTTTTTTATAACTCTTATTTATTTACTTTTTATTTTGTTAAATCTCTGATTTATTAATTTTTTATTTTTTTAAATCTGTTCTGTATTTATTTTTTTTCTCTTATTTAGTTTCATTTATTTTTTATCTTTTAGTTATTTCATTTATTTTCTCTTATTTTATGTTTTTAATCTATTTCTCTCTTTTTCTTTTTCACTTTAATTTATTTTATTTTTTATTCTTATTTATTTTTATTTTTTCATTGCTTTTATTTATTTTTTTCTCATTCTCTTTTTTATTTTCTATTATTCTTTGCTTTTATTTTACTTTTTTTCTTTTCTTTTTTGATTCTATTTTTTCTTTGTTTATATTTCATTTTATTCTTTCTCTTCATTTTATTCTTCTATTTTTTATTTCTTTTTTCTAATTTTCTTTTTGTTTTTTTATTTTTTTTTAATTTTTATTTTTTTCTCATTTTTTATTTTTTTCTCATTTTTTATGTTTTATTTTTTTCTGTTTTAATTTTCTTCTTTTCTATTTTATTTCTCCTTTATTTTTATTTTATTTCTCTTTTATTTTTATTTTATTTTATCTCTCTTTTATTTTTATTTTATTTTATCTCTCTTTTATTTTTATTTTATTTCCCTTTTATTTTTAGTTTATTTCTCTTTTATTTTTTTTAAATTAGTTTTTTCTCCCTTTTTTCTATTCTTATTTATTTTTTAATTTATTTTATTTTTTTTTTGCTTTATTTTCTTTTCTTTCTTTTTATTGTACTTAATTTGAATCTATTTTTCATTTAGTTTTTTATCTTTTTTATTTCTATTTAATTTAATTAATTTTATTTTATTATATTATATTTCATACTCATATTACTATACTTAATTTTTAATTTTGGTTTATTAATTTTATTTAATGTATATGCTTTGTTTTTCTTCATTTCAGTTTATTAGCTTTTTTATAATTCAGTTTATTTTACTTTATTTTATTTGATTTTATTTCGCTTCATTGTATTTATTTTGTTAACTGATTTTTTTGATTTCAATTTTATTAATTTTATTTTACATTGATTAATTTAATTTAATTAAATTTTTTTGTTTGAATTTTTTTCTATTTTAATTATTTTTTCTATTTTATTTTTTTTTTTTCTATTTTATTTTTATTTTTTTCTTCAATTATTTTACTTTTTTCTCAAAAAATTCAGCATTTTAAGCTGTTCAAAAAACTCTTCGCTGAAACGTGATAAGATATTTACTGTGTCAATGGACATGACCGAACCACGAACTCCTTAATTACTGCCACCAAGGAAAAAGGGGACACCTGAAGTGGATTTATGTATATTCTTTATACAACAATTATAGCTATGTTTCATCCAAATTGCTTTCCTCTGATATTCACATATTATGGCATAATGCTGAAGGAAATCATGTAATAACAATATTTTATGATATACATACACGTACATATACACGTATGTAGGTTATGTACGTGTAAACAAAATCTAGAGCACTAAAAATTATGTTAGGACTCGTTACTTGAACTTATTCACTTTGAGAACTCATTTAAAATTAATTTTTCTTAATTTGATTTTCGTATTCCAAAATCATTACACCAATACCCATATGTATGTATGTAAGATGCCTAAAACTCACCGGAGGATATGAAATATACGATGAAATGGGCGTCGTACTGGTACCCCTCCAAAATTTTGCACCAGGCCAAGCCGATTCGAATAAACGTTTACGCTTACTAAAAATAAGCATTTAATTAAATAAAAATATACATGTGAGTGTATGTATATATATTTATTTTATTTGTTAAATTTCATTAGTATTAAATACCGATAACGCTCAGCATTCATTTTCTGCCGTCGTTTTTATAACTCTAAACTTCATAAGGACAAAAAGCGGACTGTTTATACAGTCTACGCATATCCTTTTTAGATGTTGGGAAAATTCAATAACATTTCGTGAGCGTGCGCTTGAAAAAAATACATACTGCATATTTGTATTTACAAATATGTATGTATGTACATATGACTTATTTAATATGCCTGTGTATGCGGAATGTTTGAAGAGTCCTTTTGGCAACATATGTGCTTTATCCTGCGTCCATAAAATGTATACACTCCCTTATTTAGCATGCGAGCTAGGGGGTTTCTGACGGACTAACAGACATGTGTTAATACATAAATATATAATACAATGCTTGTATGTATTATTAGAAAGAAACTCGATGTCACGGTAGCGAGGGTTGAAAATTTGAGAGTGATTGGCTCGTGTGGCGTCAAGCTGGACAGCTGATAAATATTTTTTCTTCTTATTATCCCAAGTAAATTAAAGGAGAGCAAAATTAGAAAAACAGAGACTTTCTTAGCTCCACAGCTGCTTGGGCGCTACAGACATAGTACATACATATATTTGCACACATGAAGATATAAATGTTAAGCGCGTGCCGCATTTTCGTTCGGAGTCAACTTGAAATTGATATAACAAAACATTTAGTATACATATGCATGTAAGTCAGTTTTAGTTTTTTTTTACCAATAGAAGTATATAAAAAAATTCTATGTAAGTATTAATGATAGCTTTTTATTTTCAATATTAATCGTAGTTTTTAATTAGTAGTAATAAAAATAATTCTGGAAATTATTTGTATTTACATATACGAATTCATCCTTCGTAGGGTTACAAGACACATTTAAATCTAAGTATTCTTTGCTCACATATAAAATCTGATCTATTTTTAAAAACCATTTTAAACACTAAATTAGATTTATTAAGGCAACATTGAGCCATCGTAGTTGTCGAAGCTATGATCAACCGGTATGGAAATGTCATTATTATCCACAGTTTCTTCATTTTTCTTGTTACTTCCTTTAGCAAGTTTCTTTTGCTGATTACGTATATTCTTTTTCATTTGATTATGTACATAATTGAAGAACAGCATTGTACGTTCCATGAAAAAATCCGCATCCATATGATGAAAACGTTGTAGGAAACACTCTATAAGGTAAAACATAATATAATAATTTTAGTGAGTGCGAGTTTCCACTTTACACCTTGCATACCTCGGAAAATATCTGTGAAAATATAATTTTTAATAGCGGGTCTTTTACAACGACCCATGCCTTTATACGAATAGTTTTCCGCTGCTTCATTTTTGAAAATGCTGCGCCATATATGTCTTATATACTTATCCGGTTCATCGTGATGTCCTTGTAGCAATTCCACTCGCTGTAATTTCCAAAGAGTTTTTTTTTTATAAATTATTCATTTATTATTTTATTCGATTTCATATTACACACCAATTGATCACATTGATCCTCATCGTCTTTGAAAATAGCATTCCAATCCTCAAACTGTTGTGCCGTTTTGAATGGTTGTGTGGGCATGACGGGAGCTTGTAAATTGTAAAAGTCCAATATTGGTCGACTTACTTTTGTGCTCACATTTTTAACTTCAACTGGGTCCTTAAGTTCTTCAGCGCTAGTATGTCTATTCCTTGAAGTGGATGTCTTTTTATCGGTCTTCAGTTTGATGCATTCAGTCTCACTATCACTGTTATCAAATCGATTAAATTTCGATGCTGGCGATGATAATGTCGGACTGAGACTACTTTCCCTTTTCAGAGACTTTCCACTGTTATGGTTACTAGACATACCATCGGTTACTTCACGTCGCAAATCAACAATTTGTTTTGTTAAACGATGGAAAAGTTTCTCAAATGTTTGACGCATGGTCAATAACTCTTCCATAACTTCATCGCAACATTTGCAGCGTGGATTTCCCGTCGATCTTGGCATTTTTCTATTTTCAACATTCAAATACATAATAGCAATTGCAAAATGGTTAGTGAGCAAATATTGGTGGGAAAGAAGTAAAGAACAGTTTTATTTGAACTGGTTCTCTGTTGTGGTTTAATTTAATTTTTTAATACATATGTACAGATATACATATGACTGCCGCCAAAAGTCGGAAATAGAGTTGTGCATACATAAACGAAATTACTTTGGCCCCCTGACAAATGATGTGGGCGGCGATAGGGAGCAGTAGTACTATCTTGTACTTATTCCATTTTGTATGTATCTATACACATATGATATTTCAATTATTCTTGATGCACATATCTATGTAAATATGTCTGTATATATTCACATTCAACGAGCGTACGTGTGTTTGTATAAATTATGTATGCACAATTCAATGAAATTTTTATAGGAATTTTCTGAAAACACTTAAAAACTCATACTAAGTTGTTATGAAAGTTAGTATTTAGCACCCAGAAACGTTAATGACGACTTATAAAACCACTAAATGGAAAAATTTCAATAACTCGTGGAATTCCATCAACTAACTATGCAAGCAACTCGTGTTTCAGTTTAAAAAAGAACTTTTTAAATATTAAACAACTTATTCCCAGATACCTAGTTGGGAGACTAGTTTTGCTATTTTCTAATCACTTGTTTTTGGAACAGTATTATACCTTTCTATAATGCCCTTTTCAGTATTGATTGTGAGCAATGTTTTGAGGTTGTTTCAAGATAGTCTGCTGTCAACTGACATACACTTCTCTTTCTTATTCCTCTTTCATGCGTTCTGATGAACATTGACAGCGTTGCCAACTAACTCACGGATGTTATTAAAAATTAATGCAGCTAAAATTTGTTTTTTATTTTTTTTATGCATACATACATATGTATAAGATAATATCCATAGGCATTTTTTTAAAGCAAAATAAAGCTATTGCTGAACATGTTTAGGTTTTATTCAAAATTAATCAAAGAATAAGGCTTCCCAACTCATTTAATCAACAAACTCTTGCAATGCGAGATTCACATAAAATTTCACCCGTACAGAAGACTATCACTAACTGGTTATTTTTATCATTGTAAGATACTGTGGGTTGTAAAATTATTTTTACTGAATCCGGAGAATAGCACAACTTTCAACCTCAATTTTGCTACCTTCAAACATGCAAATATAAAATTATGTGAAGAAAAGTTTATGTTTTTAGTTGATACTTTCAATGAGAATTATTGACCAGTAAAACAAATAGAAATTATATAAAATAATATGAACTATTATTATAGAGAAGTATTATAAGCAAACTTTTATAAACTTTTAACGAAACCTATAATATTGAGTCGACATCGTCATTGAAAATTTGTTCTTCCATTTCATCATCTGTAAATGCCTCACTTTGTACTCTCGGTTCCGTTACGGTTTGTATTTTTTGTTTATCGCGCAAATTTTTACTCATTAGATTATGCTCATAAATGAAAAAGCGCATTGAATTGTCTACGAAGAAAATATCATCCATAACAGGAAAGCGTTTTAGGAAACTTTCTGCAAAGCAATAAATACGACTTACATATTTTAAAAACACAATAACGCCAGCATATAGTTTTCATACACATATGTGTATAGATGCACATACATATGTGTGTATATGTAATGTATTTATATAAAAATATACCTTGAAAAATGTTGGTAAACAAACAGTTCTTAATTGCACGCCTTTTACTACCTTTTGCCGTGTACGAGTAGCAATCAGCTGCTTCGTTTTTGAAAATACTGCGCCATACATTTCTTATATATTTATGTGGTTCAACGGAACACCCCTGAATAAGCTCTTCTTTCTATAAATTGTTTGCTTTTAAATAATATATAATATGTTAGTCAAATTTTTTATTTACGCACCAGTTTATCACATAATTCTTTTTTCTCTTTTAGAATATCATTCCAATCCTCAAATTGTTGTGCTGTATCGAATGGATGTGTGGGTAAGACGCGAGCTTGTAAATTATGTAATTTCAATAAAGGTCGTTCCACTAGGTTTACTCGTTTTATTATGTTAGGCAAATTTCGGAATCCTGCTATTCTTTTTTCCTCTTGAATTTACACTTTTATATTCAGTTTTATCATCATTGAAACGCTTCACCTTTGTAGGTGGCTCTGTTGGAACTGGACTGCTATTCTCTTCAGTAGTTGGTGGTTTTCTTCGTGTTGTATTGCTCATAGCATCATTTACCTCTCGTTGCAGGTCAGTTATTTCTTTGGTTAATTTTTTAGACATTCTTTCAAATGTTGAACGCATTGTGAGCAGCTCATCCATAATTTCATTGCAACTTTCACAGCGTTTTGACATTTTTCTAGGATAATATTAGTAAAATGTTCCTAATACTCTGAATAGTTTTATAGGAAATTTATTTATATCGCTATAGCTACTTGCGTATTGTATTGTAAATTACTTTGAAGATGTAACCATAGAGCCATTTATCAACTCATCTTTAGATAGGCATAAACACACATGCAATATGTTCAAATACCAATCGAATAAACTGTAATTCTGAAAACAACACCATAGCATTAGTTACAGATTGGTTTCTTTGGCTTTCCTTTTTGACGTTAAATATACTCACCTTTTTGTTTTGTTTATTTGAAATGAATTCAGAATTTCTCGCTTTGTGTACAGAATTCTGCAATGAATTATGGAGACAGACATTTTATTACTATTCTCATTCTCTTTTACTCATGTTATGAACTAATTCTTGAGTTGCCAACTTAACATATTAGAAAACAAAACATTTTTGTAGAGCAGGGCGATGAGCAGAGTTTATTTAGAAATGTCTGTACGTCTGTTTGTACGCAAATTAGCCTCTCAGTTATTTCAACCAAACTTTGCACACAGATGTGTATTCACACGGTTTTGATCACTTGTCGGAACCGGCAGATCGGAAGATAAGATTATATACCCCTCTATACAACCGATTCTATTCAGGCATGAGGGGGCCACAACTCTGCCAAATAGCGTATAAGAGCATACGTATACGTAAAGTCGAATAATTGTTGACACTGAAAATCGTTGGTCGTATTTATTATATATTTTTCTTTCATATTGTTTTTATTTTTTTATTTTTTGTATTTATTTATTTATATTTTTTTTTTAATTTATATTTTTTTTTATTTGTTTTATTTTTAATTGTTTTTATTTTATTTTATATTTTTATATTTTCTTTTAATTTTCCTTTTTTCTTTTTTTAATACTTTATTCTTTGTTTTTTTGTTTATTTCATTTGTTTTAATTTTATTTTTTTGTTTTTATTATTTTTATTTATTTAGTTTATTATTATTTTTTAGTTAATTTTCTTATTTATATTTATTTTTTTTTTATTTTTTTAATTTATAATTTTTTCAATTTTAATTTTAATTTCTTTTATTTTAATTTTAATTTTTTATTTTAATTTTAATTTTTTATTTTAATTTTAATTTTTTATTTTAATTTTAATTTTATATTTTAATTTTAATTTTTTATTTTAATTTTAATTTTTTATTTTGATTTTTTATTCCTAACTTTTTTAATTTTTATTTTTTATATATTTTTTATTTTTTATATTTTTTTATTATTTTTTTTTTATAGTTTTTTATTATTTTTATTTTTTTATATTTTTTTATTATTTTTATTTTTTATATTTTTTTATTATTTTTAATTTTTTTTACCTTTTTATTGTTTTTAATTTTCTCTCTTTTTCTTTTTTATTTTATTTTTTTTTTTATTTTATTACAATTTAAGGTTTTTTACTTTGTTTTATGTTACAACTCACCGGAAGATATAAAATATACGTTGTACTGATGCCCCTCCAAAATTTCGGACCAGGCCAAGGCGATTCGAATAAACGTTTCCGCTTACTACAAATAAGCAATATGAATGTATGTACATATGTATTTTTATTTTATTTGTTAAATTTCATTAGTATTAAATACCGATAACGCTCAGCTTTCATTTTCTGCCGCCGTTTGTATAACTCTAAACTTCATAAGGACAAAAAGCGGACTGTTTATACAGTCTACGTATATCCTTTTCTAGATGTTGGGAAAATTCAATAACATTTCGTGAGCGTGCGCTTGAAAAAAATACATACTGCATATTTGTATTTACAAATATGTATGTATGTACATATGACTTATTTAATATGCCTGTGTATGCGGAATGTTTGAAGAGTCCTTTTGCCAACATATGTGCTTTATCCTGCGCCCATAAAATGTATACACTCCCTTATTTTGCATGCGTGCTAGGGGGTTTCTGACGGACATACATGTGTTAATACATATATATATAATACAATGCTGGTATATATTATTAGAAAGGAGCTCAATACCCCGCAAGCAAGGGTTGAAAATTTGAGAGTGATTGGCTCGTGTGGCGTCAAGCGGACAGCTGATATATATTTTTTCCTCTTATTATCCCGAACTAAATTAAAGAGAGTGATGTTAGAAGAACAGAGACTTTCATAGCTTCACAGCTGCTTCAATGATGACTAGATACGAAACTCTTTATTTCGTGAGAGCGCTCAAAAATCCGCGTTTTTTATAACATTTCGGAACAGTGCCAGTGTGATAGAAAAGTGACTTCTTTTGATTATTAGGTATAATTTGGGTATTTTATTACAAACAACGACGTCTTTAAATACAATTTCACTAAAATATTTTATTGAGGAACAGTGAAATATTTAATTATATTAAGTTTTAAGAACAAAATTACAACAATTTCTTTAATATTTACTGCTGAAGCAAATTTCTTTAGAAACAAAAGCAATGGATGTTTTTATTGACAAAGTGGTATTGGTGTGTTTTGCACATCAGCTGCTGAATGTTCCCCGATCTGACACTCCTGCCAACATTAGAATGTGAGATGGGGGAACGCTCTCAACTGTGATTTTATGTAAGTTTCGTATCTAGTCATCTTTGGCTGCTTGGGCGCTACAGACTTAGTACATACATTTGCGCATACGAAAATATAAATGTTAAGCACATGCCGCGTTTTCGTTCGGAGTCAACTTGTAATTAATATAACAAAACATTTAGCATACATATGTATGTAAAATTCTATGTAAGTAGTAAAAGAAACATTCAATTAATGATAGCCTTTTAGTTTTTAATTAGTAGTGATAAAAATAATTCTAGAAATTATTTGTGTTTAAGACAAGACAAACTTAAATCTAAGCATTCTTTGACACGCATATAAAATCTGTTCCAATTTTAGAATCCATTTTAATCATTAAATTGGATTTATTACGGCAACATTGAGCCATCGTAGTTGCCAAAGCTATGATCATCTGGCATTGAAATATCAGTATTATCCACAGTTTCTTCATTTTTCTTATTACTCCCCTTAGCTAGTTTCCTTTGCTGATTACGCATATTCTTTCTCATATGATTATGTACATAATTGAAGAACAGCATTGTACGTTCCATGAAAAAATCCGCATCCATATGATGAAAACGTTGTAGGAAACACTCTATAAGGTAAAACATAATATAATAATTTTAGTGAGTGCGAGTTCTCACTTTACACCTTGCATACCTCGGAAAATATCTGTAAAAATATAATTCTTAATAGCGCGTTTTTTACAACGACCCATGCCTCTATACGAATAGTTTTCCGCTGCTTCATTTTTGAAAATGCTGCGCCATATCTGCCTTATATACTTATCCGGTTCATCGTGATGTCCTTGTAGCAATTCCACTCGCTGTAATTTCCAAAGAGTTTTTTTTTTATAAATTATTCATTTATTATTTTATTCGATTTCATATTACACACCAATTGATCACATTGATCCTCATCGTCTTTGAAAATAGCATTCCAATCCTCAAACTGTTGTGCCGTTTTGAATGGTTGTGTGGGCATGACGGGAGCTTGTAAATTGTAAAAGTCCAATATTGGTCGACTTACTTTTGTGCTCACATTTTTAACTTCAACTGGGTCCTTAAGTTCTTCAGCGCTAGTATGTCTATTCCTTGAAGTGGATGTCTTTTTATCGGTCTTCAGTTTGATGCATTCAGTCTCACTATCACTGTTATCAAATCGATTAAATTTCGATGCTGGCGATGATAATGTCGGACTGAGACTACTTTCCCTTTTCAGAGACTTTCCACTGTTATGGTTACTAGACATACCATCGGTTACTTCACGTCGCAAATCAACAATTTGTTTTGTTAAACGATGGAAAAGTTTCTCAAATGTTTGACGCATGGTCAATAACTCTTCCATAACTTCATCGCAACATTTGCAGCGTGGATTTCCCGTCGATCTTGGCATTTTTCTATTTTCAACATTCAAATACATAATAGCAATTGCAAAATGGTTAGTGAGCAAATATTGGTGGGAAAGAAGTAAAGAACAGTTTTATTTGAACTGGTTCTCTGTTGTGGTTTAATTTAATTTTTTAATACATATGTACAGATATACATATGACTGCCGCCAAAAGTCGGAAATAGAGTTGTGCATACATAAACGAAATTACTTTGGCCCCCTGACAAATGATGTGGGCGGCGATAGGGAGCAGTAGTACTATCTTGTACTTATTCCATTTTGTATGTATCTATACACATATGATATTTCAATTATTCTTGATGCACATATCTATGTAAATATGTCTGTATATATTCACATTCAACGAGCGTACGTGTGTTTGTATAAATTATGTATGCACAATTCAATGAAATTTTTATAGGAATTTTCTGAAAACACTTAAAAACTCATACTAAGTTGTTATGAAAGTTAGTATTTAGCACCCAGAAACGTTAATGACGACTTATAAAACCACTAAATGGAAAAATTTCAATAACTCGTGGAATTCCATCAACTAACTATGCAAGCAACTCGTGTTTCAGTTTAAAAAAGAACTTTTTAAATATTAAACAACTTATTCCCAGATACCTAGTTGGGAGACTAGTTTTGCTATTTTCTAATCACTTGTTTTTGGAACAGTATTATACCTTTCTATAATGCCCTTTTCAGTATTGATTGTGAGCAATGTTTTGAGGTTGTTTCAAGATAGTCTGCTGTCAACTGACATACACTTCTCTTTCTTATTCCTCTTTCATGCGTTCTGATGAACATTGACAGCGTTGCCAACTAACTCACGGATGTTATTAAAAATTAATGCAGCTAAAATTTGTTTTTTATTTTTTTTATGCATACATACATATGTATAAGATAATATCCATAGGCATTTTTTTAAAGCAAAATAAAGCTATTGCTGAACATGTTTAGGTTTTATTCAAAATTAATCAAAGAATAAGGCTTCCCAACTCATTTAATCAACAAACTCTTGCAATGCGAGATTCACATAAAATTTCACCCGTACAGAAGACTATCACTAACTGGTTATTTTTATCATTGTAAGATACTGTGGGTTGTAAAATTATTTTTACTGAATCCGGAGAATAGCACAACTTTCAACCTCAATTTTGCTACCTTCAAACATGCAAATATAAAATTATGTGAAGAAAAGTTTATGTTTTTAGTTGATACTTTCAATGAGAATTATTGACCAGTAAAACAAATAGAAATTATATAAAATAATATGAACTATTATTATAGAGAAGTATTATAAGCAAACTTTTATAAACTTTTAACGAAACCTATAATATTGAGTCGACATCGTCATTGAAAATTTGTTCTTCCATTTCATCATCTGTAAATGCCTCACTTTGTACTCTCGGTTCCGTTACGGTTTGTATTTTTTGTTTATCGCGCAAATTTTTACTCATTAGATTATGCTCATAAATGAAAAAGCGCATTGAATTGTCTACGAAGAAAATATCATCCATAACAGGAAAGCGTTTTAGGAAACTTTCTGCAAAGCAATAAATACGACTTACATATTTTAAAAACACAATAACGCCAGCATATAGTTTTCATACACATATGTGTATAGATGCACATACATATGTGTGTATATGTAATGTATTTATATAAAAATATACCTTGAAAAATGTTGGTAAACAAACAGTTCTTAATTGCACGCCTTTTACTACCTTTTGCCGTGTACGAGTAGCAATCAGCTGCTTCGTTTTTGAAAATACTGCGCCATACATTTCTTATATATTTATGTGGTTCAACGGAACACCCCTGAATAAGCTCTTCTTTCTATAAATTGTTTGCTTTTAAATAATATATAATATGTTAGTCAAATTTTTTATTTACGCACCAGTTTATCACATAATTCTTTTTTCTCTTTTAGAATATCATTCCAATCCTCAAATTGTTGTGCTGTATCGAATGGATGTGTGGGTAAGACGCGAGCTTGTAAATTATGTAATTTCAATAAAGGTCGTTCCACTAGGTTTACTCGTTTTATTATGTTAGGCAAATTTCGGAATCCTGCTATTCTTTTTTCCTCTTGAATTTACACTTTTATATTCAGTTTTATCATCATTGAAACGCTTCACCTTTGTAGGTGGCTCTGTTGGAACTGGACTGCTATTCTCTTCAGTAGTTGGTGGTTTTCTTCGTGTTGTATTGCTCATAGCATCATTTACCTCTCGTTGCAGGTCAGTTATTTCTTTGGTTAATTTTTTAGACATTCTTTCAAATGTTGAACGCATTGTGAGCAGCTCATCCATAATTTCATTGCAACTTTCACAGCGTTTTGACATTTTTCTAGGATAATATTAGTAAAATGTTCCTAATACTCTGAATAGTTTTATAGGAAATTTATTTATATCGCTATAGCTACTTGCGTATTGTATTGTAAATTACTTTGAAGATGTAACCATAGAGCCATTTATCAACTCATCTTTAGATAGGCATAAACACACATGCAATATGTTCAAATACCAATCGAATAAACTGTAATTCTGAAAACAACACCATAGCATTAGTTACAGATTGGTTTCTTTGGCTTTCCTTTTTGACGTTAAATATACTCACCTTTTTGTTTTGTTTATTTGAAATGAATTCAGAATTTCTCGCTTTGTGTACAGAATTCTGCAATGAATTATGGAGACAGACATTTTATTACTATTCTCATTCTCTTTTACTCATGTTATGAACTAATTCTTGAGTTGCCAACTTAACATATTAGAAAACAAAACATTTTTGTAGAGCAGGGCGATGAGCAGAGTTTATTTAGAAATGTCTGTACGTCTGTTTGTACGCAAATTAGCCTCTCAGTTATTTCAACCAAACTTTGCACACAGATGTGTATTCACACGGTTTTGATCACTTGTCGGAACCGGCAGATCGGAAGATAAGATTATATACCCCTCTATACAACCGATTCTATTCAGGCATGAGGGGGCCACAACTCTGCCAAATAGCGTATAAGAGCATACGTATACGTAAAGTCGAATAATTGTTGACACTGAAAATCGTTGGTCGTATTTATTATATATTTTTCTTTCATATTGTTTTTATTTTTTTATTTTTTGTATTTATTTATTTATATTTTTTTTTTAATTTATATTTTTTTTTATTTGTTTTATTTTTAATTGTTTTTATTTTATTTTATATTTTTATATTTTCTTTTAATTTTCCTTTTTTCTTTTTTTAATACTTTATTCTTTGTTTTTTTGTTTATTTCATTTGTTTTAATTTTATTTTTTTGTTTTTATTATTTTTATTTATTTAGTTTATTATTATTTTTTAGTTAATTTTCTTATTTATATTTATTTTTTTTTTATTTTTTTAATTTATAATTTTTTCAATTTTAATTTTAATTTCTTTTATTTTAATTTTAATTTTTTATTTTAATTTTAATTTTTTATTTTAATTTTAATTTTTTATTTTAATTTTAATTT
Organism: Ceratitis rosa; assembly: GCA_037013455.1. NCBI lineage: Eukaryota > Metazoa > Arthropoda > Insecta > Diptera > Tephritidae > Ceratitis > Ceratitis rosa. Next base: position 6,646,210 of record JAWMAG010000029.1, read on the forward strand.
TATATTTTAATTTTAATTTTTTATTTTAATTTTAATTTTTTATTTTGATTTTTTATTCCTAACTTTTTTAATTTTTATTTTTTATATATTTTTTATTTTTTATATTTTTTTATTATTTTTTTTTTATAGTTTTTTATTATTTTTATTTTTTTATATTTTTTTATTATTTTTATTTTTTATATTTTTTTATTATTTTTAATTTTTTTTACCTTTTTATTGTTTTTAATTTTCTCTCTTTTTCTTTTTTATTTTATTTTTTTTTTTATTTTATTACAATTTAAGGTTTTTTACTTTGTTTTATGTTACAACTCACCGGAAGATATAAAATATACGTTGTACTGATGCCCCTCCAAAATTTCGGACCAGGCCAAGGCGATTCGAATAAACGTTTCCGCTTACTACAAATAAGCAATATGAATGTATGTACATATGTATTTTTATTTTATTTGTTAAATTTCATTAGTATTAAATACCGATAACGCTCAGCTTTCATTTTCTGCCGCCGTTTGTATAACTCTAAACTTCATAAGGACAAAAAGCGGACTGTTTATACAGTCTACGTATATCCTTTTCTAGATGTTGGGAAAATTCAATAACATTTCGTGAGCGTGCGCTTGAAAAAAATACATACTGCATATTTGTATTTACAAATATGTATGTATGTACATATGACTTATTTAATATGCCTGTGTATGCGGAATGTTTGAAGAGTCCTTTTGCCAACATATGTGCTTTATCCTGCGCCCATAAAATGTATACACTCCCTTATTTTGCATGCGTGCTAGGGGGTTTCTGACGGACATACATGTGTTAATACATATATATATAATACAATGCTGGTATATATTATTAGAAAGGAGCTCAATACCCCGCAAGCAAGGGTTGAAAATTTGAGAGTGATTGGCTCGTGTGGCGTCAAGCGGACAGCTGATATATATTTTTTCCTCTTATTATCCCGAACTAAATTAAAGAGAGTGATGTTAGAAGAACAGAGACTTTCATAGCTTCACAGCTGCTTCAATGATGACTAGATACGAAACTCTTTATTTCGTGAGAGCGCTCAAAAATCCGCGTTTTTTATAACATTTCGGAACAGTGCCAGTGTGATAGAAAAGTGACTTCTTTTGATTATTAGGTATAATTTGGGTATTTTATTACAAACAACGACGTCTTTAAATACAATTTCACTAAAATATTTTATTGAGGAACAGTGAAATATTTAATTATATTAAGTTTTAAGAACAAAATTACAACAATTTCTTTAATATTTACTGCTGAAGCAAATTTCTTTAGAAACAAAAGCAATGGATGTTTTTATTGACAAAGTGGTATTGGTGTGTTTTGCACATCAGCTGCTGAATGTTCCCCGATCTGACACTCCTGCCAACATTAGAATGTGAGATGGGGGAACGCTCTCAACTGTGATTTTATGTAAGTTTCGTATCTAGTCATCTTTGGCTGCTTGGGCGCTACAGACTTAGTACATACATTTGCGCATACGAAAATATAAATGTTAAGCACATGCCGCGTTTTCGTTCGGAGTCAACTTGTAATTAATATAACAAAACATTTAGCATACATATGTATGTAAAATTCTATGTAAGTAGTAAAAGAAACATTCAATTAATGATAGCCTTTTAGTTTTTAATTAGTAGTGATAAAAATAATTCTAGAAATTATTTGTGTTTAAGACAAGACAAACTTAAATCTAAGCATTCTTTGACACGCATATAAAATCTGTTCCAATTTTAGAATCCATTTTAATCATTAAATTGGATTTATTACGGCAACATTGAGCCATCGTAGTTGCCAAAGCTATGATCATCTGGCATTGAAATATCAGTATTATCCACAGTTTCTTCATTTTTCTTATTACTCCCCTTAGCTAGTTTCCTTTGCTGATTACGCATATTCTTTCTCATATGATTATGTACATAATTGAAGAACAGCATTGTACGTTCCATGAAAAAATCCGCATCCATATGATGAAAACGTTGTAGGAAACACTCTATAAGGTAAAACATAATATAATAATTTTAGTGAGTGCGAGTTCTCACTTTACACCTTGCATACCTCGGAAAATATCTGTAAAAATATAATTCTTAATAGCGCGTTTTTTACAACGACCCATGCCTCTATACGAATAGTTTTCCGCTGCTTCATTTTTGAAAATGCTGCGCCATATCTGCCTTATATACTTATCCGGTTCATCGTGATGTCCTTGTAGCAATTCCACTCGCTGTAATTTCCAAAGAGTTTTTTTTTTATAAATTATTCATTTATTATTTTATTCGATTTCATATTACACACCAATTGATCACATTGATCCTCATCGTCTTTGAAAATAGCATTCCAATCCTCAAACTGTTGTGCCGTTTTGAATGGTTGTGTGGGCATGACGGGAGCTTGTAAATTGTAAAAGTCCAATATAGGTCGACTTACTTTTGTGCTCACATTTTTAACTTCAACTGGGTCCTTAAGTTCTTCAGCGCTAGTGTGTGTATTCCTTAAAGTGGATGTCTTTTTATCGGTCTTCAGTTTGATGCATTCAGTCTCACTATCACTGTTATCAAATCGATTAAATTTCGATGCTGGCGATGATAATGTCGGACTGAGACTACTTTCTCTTTTCAGAGACTTTCCACTGTTATGGTTACTAGACATACCATCGGTTACTTCACGTCGCAAATCAACAATTTGTTTTGTTAAACGATGGAAAAGTTTCTCAAATGTTTGACGCATGGTCAATAACTCTTCCATAACTTCATCGCAACATTTGCAGCGTGGATTTCCCGTCGATCTTGGCATTTTTCTATTTTCAACATTCAAATACATAATAGCAATTGCAAAATGGTTAGTGAGCAAATATTGGTGGGAAAGAAGTAAAGAACAGTTTTATTTGAACTGGTTCTCTGTTGTGGTTTAATTTAATTTTTTAATACATATGTACAGCTATACATATGACTGCCGCCAAAAGTCGGAAATAGAGTTGTGCATACATAAACGAAATTACTTTGGCCCCCTGACAAATGATGTGGGCAGCGTTAAGGAGCAGTAGTGGTCCTTTCTTTTTGAAGTCGCCAGCGATGCTTACCAAAATCTCCAAGCATTCGCCACCAACACCAGGTAGATACACACATTACGGTACTTCTAAATGCCCCTATCTTGTACTTATTCCATTTTGTATGTATCTATACACATATGATATTTCAATTATTCTTTATGCACATATTTATATAAATATGTCTGTATATATTCACATTCAACGAGCATACATGTGTTTGTATAAATTATGTATGCACAATTCATTGAAATTTTTATAGGAATTTTCTGAAAACACTTAAAAACTCATACTAAGTTGTTATGAAAGTTAGTATTTCGCCCCAGAAACGTTTATACCGACTTATGAAACAACTGAATGAAAAAAAACTTCAATAATCGTTAGAATTTCATCAATTAACTATGCAAGCAACTCGTGTTTTAGTGATGAAAATAGGACTGCTATAATTTACTTTTTAAAAGAATTAATATTTACAACATATTGTTTCCAGATACCTAGTAGGCAGACTAGTTATGCTTTTTTCTAAACAATTATTTTTGGAACAGTCTTATACCTTTCTATAGTGCCCTTTTCAGTATTGATTGTGAGTAATATTTTGCGGTTGTTTCAAGAATAGTCTGCTGTCAACTGACATACACTTCTCTTTCTTATTCCTCTTTCATGCGTTCGACGGGCATTGACAGCGTTGCCAACTAACTCACGGATGTTATTAAAAATTTATGCACCTAAATGCTTCTCTTCAATTTTTTCATGCATGCATGTTATGTTCTTAGTTGGAATTATTAAATAGTACCTCAAATAAATCCAAGTTAAAATATGTATGAAATTTTCTGAGTTTTTATTGTACAGACACATTAAAAACAATTTCGAGTCATTTTTATCAAATTATTGAGTCTTCGTAGTCATTAGAATATTGTTGCACGTCTTTTATTTCGATCTCATCATCCGTCAATACCTCATTTTGTACTCTAGGTTCATTGTCTCGTAATTTCTGTTTATCGCGCAAACTTTTTCTCATCTGACCGTGCACATTGTGGAAGAAGCGCATAGTACGTTCTATGAAGAAAACATCATCCATGCCACGAAAACGTTGTAGGAAACATTCTGCAAAGCATTAAACGCGTATTATTGTATGAAAATGCATAATTACAAGAGCGTTTCGCATTACATGTGTATGCATATACAAAGAAAATGTACCTTGAAAAATTTTGGTAAACAAATAATTCTTAATTGGACGCTTTTTACTGCGGCCGTTTCCCCTGTATGCGTAACAATTAGCTGCTTCGTTTTTGAAAATTCTGCGCCATATAGTTCTTATATGTAGCTCTGGTTCAATGAGATGCCCCTGAAGAAGCTCATCTCTCTGTTAAATGTTACACTTCAAAAACTTTCATGTTATTGAAATTTTTTAATTACGCACCAGTTTATCACATAATCCTTTGTCCTTGTTTAGCTTAGCATGCCAATCCTCAAATTGTTGGGCTGTATCGAATGGATGTGTAGGCAAGACTCGAGCTTGTATATTATATAATTGCAATAAAGGTCGTTCCAATCGGTTTATTTGTGTTACTCTGTCCGACGCCTTGGATTCGGAGTCAGTATTATCAGGTACATTTTTCTGGATCTTAGTGTTTTTAATAATTTCTAATGTTATGTTTTTAGTAACACTTTCATCTCTATTGAAGCGCTGCACCTTTGTAGGTGGCTCAGTTGGAGTGGGGTTACTATACCTTTCAGAAGTTGGTGGGTTTTCTTGTGTTTTGTTGATCATGACATCAGTTACCTCTCGTCGCAATTCAATTATTTGTTTAGTTAATTTGTGAAACATTTTTTCAAATGTTTGACGCATTGTGAGTAGCTCTTCCATAACTTCATCGCAACATTCGCAACGTGGAATTTTCGCTGATTTTGACATTTTTCTAGGAGGGCGTTTAAAAAGTGTTAAGCGTAACTTCAAATAATTTCAAAATAAAAATATTTGTTCAGCTACTTACGTATGTATGTTAGTACAGGAAGTTAATTTAAAGAGCTTCTACAATATATAGGCACTAAATAAACAAATGCTTTTATATACATATGTATGTATGTACTACTAATACTACATACAAGCATGTACGAATATATTACAATCCAGTATCAGTTATACTCTGGCTTCCTTGAACTTTTTTTTTTGCGCTGTGTATATCACACCTAGTGTAATATTTCTTAGGAATGAATTTAGAATTCCTCCGTCTTTCGGCAAAACATTTTATGCCAAATTACGGAAACTGAAATTTCATTCCAATTCTCATTCCCTTTCATTCACGTCGCGAACTAATTGTTGAGTTGCCAACTAAAGACATTAGAAAATTAAAAATCCTGCTTAAATTAAGTCTGTTCGGCTCAATGCTGACCAGCAACAATTGCTAGTAATTTGGGTTAGTTGGGGCAAAAAGCTAGATATATTTGCATAGAGCGAGCCAAATTTAGAGCAAATTCACGCCAGTGTCCACCATATGAGCCGCAAAATTGTTGTTACCGTCACAGCCACGACACTGATTTCTTAAGCTTCCGAGAATGGGGGCGATGCACAAAATGGAATTTTAGGCGTATTTAGAAAAGCAAAATAGAGCTATTGCTGAATATGTTTGGGTTTTATGCAAAAAGAATCGAAGAATAAGACTTCCCAAATCATCTAATCTACAAACTTTTGCAATGCAACTTTCGCATAAATCTTGGCCAACATAGGCTATCATTAACTGGTTATTTTTTAACATTGTAAGATACTGAAGGTTGTACAATGATTTTTACTGAATCAACACAACTTTCACCTTCACTTTTGCTACCTTCAATCATACAAATATAAAATTATGTACGTGAAGAAAAGTTTAACATTTTTGTTGAAAGAAATTATATAAAATATTCCGAAGTTTTATCATAGTGATATATATTATAAGCAAATTTTTATAAAAGTTTATCAAAACCTATAATATTGAGTCGTCATCGTCATTGAAAATTTGTTCTTCCATTTCATCATCTGTAAATGCCTCATTTTGTACTCTCGTTTCCGTGCCCATTTGTTTTTTCTGTTTATTGCGCAAACTTTTACTCATAAGATTGTGCTCATAGATGAAAAAGCGCATTGTATTGTCTATGAAGAAAATATCATCCATGCCGGGAAAGCGTTTTAAGAAGCTTTCTGCAAAACAATAAATACGAATTGTTTTAAAAACACAAATACGCTAGCATTTAGTTTTCATATACAAATGTATGTACATAGTTACACATATGTGGAATGTATGTATGTAAATATATACCTTGAAAAATGTTGGTAAACAAATATTTCTTAATTGCTCGCCTTTTACTACGACCTTTTGCGGTGTACGAGTAACAATCAGCTGCTTCGTTTTTGAAAATACTGCGCCATACATTTCTTATATATTTATGTGGTTCAACGGGACATCCCTTAATAAGCTCTTCTTTCTATAAATTGTTTCTTTTTAAAATTTTCATATTAATGAAATTTTTTTACGCACCAGTTTATCACATAAATCTTTGTTCTCTTTTAAAATATCATGCCAATCCTCAAATTGTTGTGCTGAATCGAATGGATGTGTGGGCATGACACGAGCTTGTATATTATGCAATTTCAATAACGGTCGTTCCACTAGGTTTACTTGTTTTATTCTGTTAGGCTCTTTGGTCTCAGACTCTGTATTATCAGGTCCGAAATTCGGAATCCTGCTATTCTTATTTCCTTTTGATTTTACACTTTTATATTCAGTTTTATCATCATTGAAACGCTTCACCTTTGTAGGTGGCTCTGTTGGAACTGGACTGTTATTCTCTTCAGTAGTTGGTGGTTTTCTTCGTGTTGTATTGCTCATAGCATCATTTACCTCTCGTTGCAGGTCAGTTATTTCTTTGGTTAATTTTTTAGACATTCTTTCAAATGTTGAACGCATTGTGAGCAGCTCATCCATAATTTCATTGCAACTTTCACAGCGTTTTGACATTTTTCTAGGATGATATTAAAAAATTCAAATAGTTTTATAGGAAATTTATTTACATCGCTACATACGGGTTGTATTGTAAATTACTTTGAAGATGTAACCATGAAGACTTTTATCAACTAGTTTTTAGTTTTTAGATAGACACAAACGCACTTGCAATATGTTCAAATATACTTCAAGCAGTCATATACGAATATTAAATCGAATGAACTGTAATTCTGAAAACAACACCATAGCATTAGTTATAGATTGGTTTCTTTGGGTTTCCTTTTTTAAGTAAAATATACTCACTTTTCAGTTTTGTTTATTTGAAATGAATTCAGAATTTTTAGATTTCTGTATAATATTCCGCGACGAATTATGGAAGCAGACTTTTGATTAATATTCTCATTCTCTTTTATTCATGTTGTGAACTTTTTTTTGAGTTGCCAACTTAACATGTCAAAAAACAAAAATCTCTATAGCTATATTTTAATAAACATTTTAATAATAAAAATAAGTAATTCTTAGTATGAGATTTTTCCTAAAACCAAAGGAAAATACAACATTATACATTAAATATACTTCCTTAAAAATCGATTTCAAAAAAAGAGAGATGTCAAAGAAATGTTGAGTACTCAAACAATGGCAACGCGATTGTTTGTAGAACCACAGCGAAGAAGAATGAAAAGGAGTGAATACCACAGCTCCGTACAGCGCCGAGAGCACCCAAGAGAGCATTTAGAAAACGTGTGGAGATTCGGAGCGAGTTTCAAAAATAAATATTGTGCGCCAAATCATCATATATATAAAATACAAATTGTAATCATAATATAGATATATCACAGTTAAAAAAAAAAACAAATGTGCCTTTCAGTATCATTGTGACTAAAAATTAATAAACATATTTATCCAATTTGCTCAAAACTTGCACATCTATATTACAAAAGCTTTCTTAGCTCTTTAATTAGTGTATGCCTAATATACATACATACATAGTTGTGTATACCTTATACTAACTAATTTAAATATACACACGAACGCAGTCATTACTATACGCATTTATTTATAAATAAACATAAGTGTGTTATACTCACATTAAACAGAGTTATTGACGTACGACATTTCTCATTGATTTCAGTTAAAATGTCTACTACGAGCAGTCCACCACGTTGTAATTGTTGTGATGAAGTTATGGAGGAACTTCTATCTATGCGTTTAAGTTTTGAGAAGTTATTTTATCGAATAAGAAAAGAAATTGTAGGTTTAAGACGTGAAGTTGTCGATGTATTGGTGGGTAGTACGGAAACAAAGGATCCTTACACAACTAGTGTATCATTAGAAGTATTAGATGTTAATAAAGCAAAGAGTAATAACGATAAATCAACGTCTGCAATTGGCATAGACAACTATGAATCGGATGATGTTGAAAGTGTAAAAACAAAAAAAGCTAAGTCATCTGATGCACCCAAATCCAAAGACAATTTTATTAAAGAAAAGGAACGTGTGGAGTCGGGCTTAATTGTGGCCACGCCAAGACCACTTTTGGATTTCTTTAATTTACAAGCACGTGTTATGCCTACCCAACCATTTAGAGATGCGCAGCAATTCGAGGATTGGAACATACTTTTAAGAAACGACGAAGATCAAAGGGATCAACTTGTATGTATACACAAAGAGATATTTTTCTTTGCTCTTGACATTCAATTTATTCTTTTTACTATATACTAAGCGTGTAGAACTTATGCAAAGCAACTTTAAGGAACCGGAGAAATATATTATACAAACTTGGCGTAATATCTTCCATAATGATGCTGCCCAGCATTACTCATTTAGAGGTACTGGCCGGAATAAGCGTGCAATAAAAGATTATATTTTTACGGATATTTTCAAAGGTAAGTTATAATTAATTTGTAAGCAAGAATAAACATTGTAATATATGTATATGTACATAATTGCAGAAGTTTTCTTACAACGTTTTCAACACATGGATACCGAATTTTTCATAGAACGAACAATGCGTTTCTTTAAATATGTACGGGATCAAAGACGTAAAGCAGCATTAAAGCAGCGAAAACTTCAAGAAAAAAGAGCTGTGACATCCACTGCAGTTTTACAAGATTCAATGGATGATGAATAATTTATATGAGCTAATTATCTGTACTGAATCAAACCTATTCAGTCTTCCCATAGTTGCATAGATATCCATAATTATAACATGATAATATTCTTTAATATACCTGATTGTTATGATTTTTTGTAGAGTGCACTTGAGATATTGCTTGTAGGTTGTTAATAAGCAATACACTTTATTTACCTAAACAACGTATATTTGTATAATTGTGATAATATATGTTTATACATATATATGCCTGGATACATTCCCAAAATAAAAACGTTTATAAGCACATTTTGATGACTACAGAATTAAGAATTTTCAAGTGTAATCATTGATTTGTTCTTTTCTTTCACGCCAACCTTAAAATTATTTACATATAAGAGACATAATACAAATGGTCTTCGCTTTAAAAAACAAAATAAGTAACACTGTCGCCGTGAGAAAAATAACTTAATATATGTATCATGCATACCATATACATTTGTTTGCAAATATTTCAGGTCATCTTTAAAAATATATTTATATGAAATTAATTTTTAGAAAGCATGCTTCTTACGGATATTTACTGATTTTTATCTGCGCACAATTTATAAGTTTAACAATCTATTATTATAATTAAAGTAAATAAACCACAAACAGACAAATATTGTAATCACAAGCACACATTGTTAAAAAAATTTACTCACCAAATTTACTAAATAATTGACTAACTCCCTGTTGTGAATATCATTGGTAGCAGCCAGAAGACGTTTGGCATGATCTGATCTGGCTGCGTAGTAAATAGTTATTAGCAGATGCATATGGACTTTTTCTCCCGGAAAACGGAGCTGTACCTCCTCAGCTAACTCTTCCATCATCGCGATTGACAGTCCACGCACTTCGTTACACATAGAACACTAAGATTATTTAAATTTTAATAAAATTTAACAACACCACAAAGGAAAATTCCGATTATTAGAAAATATTGGTGACTTTTCGTTTCTTATGCACAGGTTAGCACTTTTATATTTATTGCGTTTTTATCGCTATATATTATAAATTACACGCACTTTATATATTATTGTTTTGCGCCCTCCCTCCCTCTTTTATTTTAATAAATTTTGACAACGATTTTCCGACCGCAGCTGTTTGGAAACTGACAAAATTGAGGAAAAATAATCTACAGAAATATCTCAGCTGATCAGAAGCGTATTGCCAACGACCGTAAAAAAATGCAAAAATTTACGGTGAGGAACAAAAGTATTCTCACTAATACTAAGCTTCAATATCAGTAACTCAAAAATTAAGTATATATGTATTTGTAAACAGCCCGCTTGAACACTGTTACCTTATTAAAGGCAGTAGGACTACACGTCGAAAAGAAACTCCATTGGATGTTTGCTTTGGTACCAGCTTTCCCACATCGAACCTTGCTTTGTGTGCTCAAAATTTCAATAAAGATCTTTTGATGATTAAACTAAGATAAATTTAAACTCAGCACCTTATATATAAAAATATTATGTCCGCATGGAAAAATCTAGCAATTTCCAAAAATCTCCAAAAGTTCCAACCGAATGGCTTCAAATTTAATTAGATTGTTTCTATGATACCTGAAAAGGTTTACAAGAAAATAAATTTCGGGAAGTGGACCGGAATGGGTGTTCTCCAAAAGTTAGCAACCGAAAGACTGGAAATTTCGTCAGATTATTTCGGGTGGTGGACTGGGGACTATTCAAAAAACTCTTATACTCCTCCGGAACCGGTATTCTCCAAAAGTTAAAGGCCGCTTGACTTGAAATTTCGTCAGATTGCTTTTATGATACCTGGAAAGGGGTTTACGAAAAAAAATGTTCGGGAAGTTGACCTGTTCTGAAAAATCTTATTTATGGTTCGATTTTCTTGAAATTCGGTACATAGGTGGTGTTCACGCGAGGTACTTTCTTCGAAGTTATTGAAATAAAAGTCACTCGCGCTTTCAATTTGAATTGTACAATGTTTTATTAATTATTAATTATTAAGGGTTTATTAAAGTTTTATTTTCTATTTTGGTATTACAAAGTTTTTCTTTTATATAAATGTTTCTTTGTATATACATATGTACAGATACATATATTTGATTTAATTTAATTTAACAATTTTAGATTTGTTGCCCCGTGCGCGCGTGCCGATATGTTGATATGAAATCTCGTATTCCGCTTGGCAAGCACGGCTTATATAATAATTGCTGCAGCAGGTACATTAGGGTGCGCACAAAGGAGGTGGTGTTATTGTTTTAAGCACACGCTTAAACAGGTGGCTTCTTGCTTAGATCAACAGGAGGACTACAATTATCTCCGGAAAGTGGACCGGGGACTGACTTATTAAAAAAAAAAATATTTATGGATCGCATTACTCGAAACTCGGTGAACAGGTGGATTCTTGCTTAGATGAGCAGGAAAGGACTATTCCTCTCTCCAGGACCAAAGTTAATGGTTAAACTAAAAATGTTGTAATCCCACCAGCTTACTCAATGCTAAAGCGAAGCGTTGCGGGGTACAGCTAGTTTTATTTTTAAAATATCTGTGAGTACTTTTTTTAAAAGGGATTGTAAGAGCTTTCCCTTTTTCTCTGAATGAGTAATCAGTCTAAATTCGTATTTAAACGCAACTTTTGTGGGGATGAAACAAAAGTGCCCGGTTAGATTACCGGACAGTCCTCAACCAGATGTGACAACAAATCCTTGATTTCCTCCCGAGTTCAGGTTGGAATATTTGAATTATGATAGCACTTAGCAATGATATCAACAAACTCTTGGATATGGCGAACCCTAGTCTGAATGACTAGTCCTGATGACCAAACTATGCCGTTGCGGTCATGTTGTTATTTTCGAGTAGAACGCCATTCTTATCGTTTTCTTCATAGCAGAAAGAAGTGGAAAATATGGATACGGATCCTGTACAAGCTGTGGTAATAATATATTGCGAATAATTAACTAATTTTTCATTCCTTTCCACATTTTTTTTTATTTAAGGCCACCCCATATTGTACGGAAAGTTCAGCTAATGGGGCAGATTGACTGGAATGGACGCTTCTCAACTTGCAGCAGTAGCGGATCTGAAAATATCAACACAACTTTGCGAGGTACAACTGCATTTATATATTAATAACATTACTACTCGAACATTATTTTTTTATTTTACTTAGACGTCTTTATACTTCAAAGGAGGCGTTTGTGGAGCTGAGACACCAGCGCATGACACCATTAAATAGTTCTGTATATTAGGTTTTATAATATTTTGCTGATTTTTGAAAACGAATTTATTGTTGTATTGTTATTTTTTTCCATGTACATCATCTCTGTAAAAATATTGGAATAAAGACTGAATCTTAATAATGTTTGTATGTTGTACATTTATATGTAGGGAAAATTTTTGTCAAAGCTGATTTACATTGGTATCAATGCTGCATTTTTTTTTTCGTTGTCGTTTCGGCCTTAAGAAAGTGATGGGAAAATCGTTCTACGATGACGGTATATGACATCATACATTCCTGACATATGTTGGCTCAAATGATCGGAAGCTTTCTTGCAGGGATTGTATAAAAGTCCTTTAGAAAATGGTCTATTGCATACTCTTAAAATCGAACTTAAGCAAATTGATAGTAATTATTTTATCATCCAAAATTGCAAGTAGGGTTTATCGAATATAAACGAATTTCGTACGATCTCTTTTAACGTATTGGAGTATTTGGCAGCTCGGAGATGTTGGCGCCCCTAATAAAGTATTCAATCCTTAGGCTCCCAGACACTTCTATATGACAATAGCTCTCTGAAATTGGCAGTGTTAGAAGTCCTAGTCTTTCAAATAGGGAAATATCTGTATATTTTAACCGAACAGGATTCAATACATATTGGCCAACAAGTTATATGAGCTGTTTGTTTTGGTTGTTACGCTTGAATCCATTCATCTATACAGTTTATTATTTTCTGTTTTTAAGTATTTTTCTTAAGCATTTTAATTAAATTAGTCATCATCACTGGAATCGGGATCAATCTTGCTTAACAATGTTCTCTGCGTCTATCTGCTTTCGAGTAAATTAAAAAATAAGAAAAATAAATCCTAATCCTTCAACATTTCCTAATTCCAATTCTTGAGTGCAGACTGAGTGGTATCTGCTAGGCAGTAAAAAATTGTTACTGACTTTTACTGAATCGCGTTCGGCGAGGCAAAAAACCAGTAAGCTGATGCAAACTTATGGGAATACGACGTGTACATAGGACATACATAGGTGGTAAACGTACTGTGAGTGATCTGAAAAATTTAGATTTGTTCCATAGAAACTACCACCCTCTGCTCTTCTCTTATTATGTATAAATTATGAGATCTAAAAAAATATAAATATGTATATACTCGTACATATAGTAAGATCTACAAACATTAATTAAAATCGATTTTTGAATTTTTATTTCAAATAAAGTACAAGAAGTTACAACAAAGTTTTAGCAAATTTTCTTTTTAAACAGAAAACATTACAAAAAAATTTACGAATATTAGTTATTTCATTTTTTAGATAAAGTTCCAACGGTTTTGTTTTATATGTATACAAAAAATTATGCGATGAAAATGCAATAGCATATGTTTGTGTGCGTGTGTAAAATGAATTATATTTGCAGTTAGTAGTTTGAGTTTTTATGCATTTCAATGCAAATTCAAGAACAATAATTGGCATAATCTACTAGTTGTAAGAATGTGTGTATGAAGGTTTATTTTGTAAATCTGCTAGCTTATTTTTTATGTATAATGCATGAATATAATTGTTTTTCTCTGTCATTGGCACGTACGTGATGGTTCTATTAATCTATGGAAGATTTGCGTTTAGTTAGATTTGATATTTTTTTTTTAACAAGTATTTTATGTTTCGTTGAATTATATATACATATGCATATATTATTTAATTGGTTTTTGATTTATGAAGCCGATTCTTATTAAAATTGAAATGGTATCCTTTGGAGAGCTGAGAGAACTACTACGTGGTTTTCAAAAATTTATCAATTATTCATAAATCAATCAGCTCTAAGATTCCTTGATTTTAGAAGAATATATTGTATATGTAATAAATGAGTACTTGTTCTATAAAAACATATATTTTTTTGTATTTTAATTAGAATATTTTTTCTTGTATAACCCACGCTACAACGGGAGTTTTATGATAAGCTAAACGATTGAAAATATTTTTCCACTTCCTCTACACAACTGCTGGCTGAAGAGTGATTGTTGTTAAGCCGGCTTATATGAGTGGTAAGTTCTTTACTGCAAGTCATGTTTGAATTAGACAATCTTCTGGATTTGTTTCCGCAGTGCGAATGTATTGTTGTACTTGTTGCATTTATAATATCACGCTACTTAAGTGCAGCGTTCACAGCCCACATATTCTTATGAACATATGTATAGACATGCAATATGTATGTATGCATATGTACATACATACATAAATTTAAATATTAAATTCAATAATTTTTCTTTGTATTATGTGTGGCAAAATCAATATTTTGTTACTGGCATTGAAGGCATTATTGTCATAAACAAAACTCACATGTATGTATGTACATGAGAGTGTTGTAATATGTTGCTGCATTTTGATTATGGCACGCTATTTGGGCTTCATTTCTTGTTAAAAATTTGGTTATTGATCAAAATACACATATCGAAAATTTTAAACACGAAAATTTTGTGCAAGAAACTTCTGAAATCAGTGAAATCGTCACATTTCCCTCAAACAATCATTTTTGAAATTCATTTCCACGTATATCCTTTGTTCTTGAGCGAGTAATTTTTTTTTTAAAGCAAATTTACAATAGCTACAACGCACCAATCATGTTTGTGGTATTTTTGTAGTTAAACTTTTCTTTTCTGACATCAAGTTTAACCTAAACCTGTAAAACATCCAGGATTTCGTTAATAAAGTATTGGAAATATGAAATGTAAGCGAGCAGAAATAATATGTTCACAATTTGTTACAAATGGCAGTATTTTTTTATAACAAAAAATAACCTTTTCAGGCGGTCAACAGATCTAAAGTGAATATTTAAATTAGCTTAGTTTATAAAATTAAAATATAATTTCAACCAACTTAATTTACCAAAAATATGTGTTGTCTAAAAGCGATAATAGTGTTTTTTTTGGTAGCATCTAAAAACTCACTTGCACTTACGAGTGTTCAGTACTATATGTGTGGGCAAAGTTTTTCAGCTCACTAAAGTTTCTTGTAAAAAGCGTAAACTTATTGTTCTTTTTCCATGAAAAAATGCCAATTTTTATATTTCTTATTACATTTTTTTTAACAAATATTTCATGATCAGATAAATATATAAATCGCAATTAAACAATATGATAATACAAATTTCAAAGCGCACTTTAAAAAAAAAATTCTCTATTTCAATTTGTGCAGATATTGATATACATATGTAACATATAAAAGTGTATAAGCTTTCGAATTCTTGTAGAATCCACCAAGATGTCAAACTAGAGTATAGCTAACACTTAATAAATAAATTGTGGTTTACAACTCTAGTCAAACTACAAAATAAATTATATAATGGTTGGTTACACTTCTGCCGTCTAACTAGTCTTGGCAAAAGCATAATAATACACTAACAAATTTAAATTGTACTAAGAATAAGAAAGCGAGTAATAATAATAAAATAATAATAATAATATCGTTATAAATGTATGTAACTTCAATAATCAAATATTTAAATTAACCTCATCTACAATTACCTATTGTAGCCGCAAATGTATATTTGTATGTATATATTTTTGGTAAATATTTGTATGTTTTCATATAATTCTCTTGTTGTAGGTATAATATGTATATGTATGCATATGTATACTTTTCAACTAATAAATACATAGTGTTATGTGTACATAAAATAAAAAATAATTCAATTTCAACCTTTAGTTATGTAAACAATTCTAATATCTTAGAACTATCTACATTGGCTTAAAATATTTGTTGTTTTTTTATTTTTCCAAATTTTCTATTTGTACAAAAATTTATTACTTTTGCCTTTGTTGCAGCAACAACACCCGTTTTGATGGATTAAAATTCCATAACCTTAATTAGCTGCTGTTGCTGTTGCTGTTGCCGTTGTTGCGTCGACAGCGGTTTGTAGCTGTGCTTTTAAGGAGTTATTCCGGGAGCGTGGATTACGCTTACCGCGCTGAGGCTTGCCGCCACCATTTGGCGGAGATGGCGATTTAGTTGTGGAATCGGGCAGCACACTAGCGGTTACTTGTTTATCACCGCCAGCCCCTTGCTCGCCGGAGGGACGAGCACTGCTGCTGCCGTCGTTTTTCAAATTGCGTACTGCAGGGAAAAAGGAACAAATAAAAAAGAGTTTATATATTGTATAAATATAATGTAAAATTATAATTTAGAAACTATTTGGCTACATTATTTACCTCCGCGTCTATTTCGGCGACGATTGCTAGTCTTTACAATCGGCTTAATAGTCATTTTTTCGGGATCGAAGTAACTGTCAAATAAATCTGCCAACTCAGTTTTATCTTCAGTCTTGAGCTCTTCAATAACCTGCAATATTTCGGCCAAACCGTCCTTCCGTTTTTCACTCCAAATTTCATTTAATGTTTGCAGATCGTACCCTTGCTCGGCAAGTATAATACGGAATTTGACGGCACGTACCCGATGATAGAGTGTAGTTTTGAAATAATTCAAAAACACTGGACGGAACGAGTTTTGACGTTCTAAGTTCTCATTCTGTGTCTGAAGTTCCTTCAAGTCACATTCGACGGGTGGTGCATACGATTGTATATCGCTGAGCATCTTATCATATGCAGCAGACGAGTCGATGGGCACGTTATGCTCTTGGTTACTCAACTGCAGTGCTACCTCAAAAGCCAACTTGGCACGCACACTAGCATTGCCATCAAACAATTCACGTTCGTGTGCTGATGCGCTCTTATTATTATTTATTGATTTTTGAGGGCTCTGACTGGCGTTGCTTGCATTTGTTGAGCTCATGTTAATTATCTCAGCACTGTCGCTGGTATTTTTAATTTCTTCTTCGGATTTAGTACTCAAGACTTTAGAAAGCTTACGCAATGAATAATGCTGTAACAATTCGTTGGCATTGGCCTTGGCCAAAGTGAGCCCATTAGCGAAAGATTTGACTGAATTAAGAAATCTGTCTAACAGACTGTATTTTTTAAGCGATTCCAAAATCATATATGGAATGAATTTGCGTTCCTCGTGATAGACTAGAATTACACCTTGTGATGCTGCATCTTTGGCTTTGAGCGCTTCCAGCCAATCAAGAAAATCTTTCAAGGCAGCGATTTCCGATTTGGACTTGATAATCTAAATGGAGTATGTAAAATGAGAACAGATATTTTAGAAAGATGCTTACTGTTTTAAAATTTTATTAATAATTGTTTATTTTAAGTCATATTTACCTTATAGGTTTGAGTTGATTTTAGCATACGATAGAATCCAATTGAGATCACTCGTACTTGGTGACGTTGACGAGCGGCAGGATTCAAATTCATGTATGGCATGATATATTGTTCAAAATGATCTTTTGGAGAGTAGGCGGCCAACTGAACAATCTGAGTGAAAGATTTAAATATTTAAAACACATCAAGGAAATTATGTACTAACGCCACAGCAGCTAAAAAATTGGTTCGACCTGAGTACAGGTGAATGAGAGTTTTATACAAAGATGGCTCCGGTGGCATTAATACGTTATCACTTTTTGAAGATTAACTAAGACTTAAAATTTTAATAACAAAATACAAACAAAAGCAAAGGTCAGTGAACTTAAGAGATAAATAAGTGAAAACATATATAAAAGGTATGCAGCATCTTTTCCAGCAAACAATAGAAAAAAAGCATAAAAACAAACATTTTTTTAAAGATGCAGTTATAAATACAATAACAAGAATAAAGAGCACAAAAACTACAAACAAGTTCATGATTTCATAACAGTAAAGCGGATTAGTTGTAAAACGGAAACAGGGCAAACAATTAATATTATGTACGGATTTTTTTTAACATGAAAAAATTATACTAATTTTTTATTTTCCATTTTAAATTTAACTTTTTATTTACCTCATCTATGAGACGACGTCCCGTAGTGTCAATATCAATGCCCACCAAAGTGTATTTGCCCTTGGCCAAAGTCTTGCTTGCATTAGCTACATTGACTGTGCCATTGGTGATTACTCCATTAGCGGTGCCTCCGACTGGGGAACTTAATGTGCCGTTTTGGCTTGCATTTGACGAAGCGACCATTTTGTTAAATTTCCAATAAAAACAATCCAAGTGAAATCGGAATAAAACGAATAGTTAAATGCGCTGTAAATAATAAATAATATTAATGCATCTCTAATAAAAATAAAATATGCATGCCTATCGATATTTTTATTATGATCAACTGCTTAGCATTGACACAAAATTAATTAAAGACTTTCTTTTCAGTGAACATTAAAAAAATTACAATAAATTTATTTAGATATTTTTTAAAAAAAAAATTTAAATTTCAGCATTTCTTACTGGTATAAAACTAAACTTGTTAAACTACATTGCCTCTCCAGAAGATGCTGAGTTAGTCCTTGCAAAAAGTCTGAAAAAATCTGAAATTCCAAATATTTTTACCTGAAGCAGCTGAACTCCTTTTTCTCTTCTAGCGAAACGAACTTTTCTGAACGAACTGAATTGAAAAAATTTTTTAATTTCGAATTAAACGCCTCACGAAAGACAATTAATCCTGTGAATATACAAAATACCCGAAATTTAACAAGTATTTTTTCTTAAAAAGTTTAAAAGGTTGAATATGCTATATAATTGAACAAAAAAAAATCGTAAAGTTAATAGTTCGTCGCACTTGTTGTAACGATGGCTATTCCGAGGAATATAGGAAGTTTTATTATTGAAAATAATTTTTAGGGATGTATATCGAAATTTTAAATTGCTCGCGTACCACGCAGTTTGGTTTCCACTGACCAAATAAACTAACTGGCGGCAAAGTTAAACACTCGAAGTATACTGTTGAAAACGTTTTCAATTTAACTTTGCATGCATGGTGAGATAGCTACTAATGTATACACATATATATGTAGATAAACATATTATATAAGAAGATGCTGACTGGAAGAAGCGATGACTAGGATTCCCACACAAGATGTTGTAATTTCATGACTACGGTATAATTCCAAGTGTTGTTCCATTACCTCCCAGCATATGAAATACGCCAACACAAGAAGTCCTTACTGAGTGAAGTTGCACTTTAATCTGCTTTATGACCAGAAAGCTTTTCAAGCTTATACTCTTCAATAGCTTTTGCCTTTCAGTTCATATACAAAATGGAAAAAATTGAATATTTTCTGTAAATATCACATATGCGATTAGCTATTTGATAACCGGGGTTAAGTTAACCAGGATATTACGTGCTGTATTTATATAAAACTGTAGTTCTACTCTTAAATATTTCTCAATATTTAATTAACGATTAACCTCACATATGACGCGTTTTGCTCCAAAACATTTTTTGTACTTTACAAAACCGTAATTAAGTATTTCGAGCTTTGTACACCTATTACCGTAAAATACACACCCCTAACTACTAATGAGATGCCGAATTATGTCAATCTTTGGCTCAATTGGCTTTAATATATTTTTCTTCAAACTATATTTTCTATTTTACAAATGCAATGTTTTATTGCAATCGTTTCGGGACCACAATGTAATAACCAAAAACTAAAAAGTTTTGCAAGAAAACTAATTTATTCTAGAAACAGCTGCGTACCTCACTAGGGCAACTGATAAGGATGGAAACTAAAATTGATGTCATACGGCAGCTCCTGCAATATGCTTATGCCCTCAATGATATGAGGGATCTTATGAGTCCAACTTAACAATTCTTTTGATCTGTCAGCCATTAAAATTTGTCAACATAAAACTTGTTGGTAGATTAAGTTAGTTGAAAGATTGTTGCAAAATTTTGTCATTTGTCGCGGTCAGACTTTGGCAGGAAATATAAATCACTCCGCGTGAATTCTAACCAGAGATTAATAACCAGAAATTAAAAAAATTTATTTAGGGTCGCCCATAAGCAATAAATCACCTCTCAGGGTGTAATACTGGCATAAAATAATATATACCATTTACGCACACTGCACCAATTAGATAGGGAGCACGGCCGTGAATGGTTTCAGCTTTATGAGGCTTTTGCAAATTGGCTAAAATTTCCCGAAGTTTGTAAAAATGTTTATTGGGACATTCCAATGTTAAGTTTTAGAATATGGCAGCTCCTCTAACTGTTGCTGCAATTTTTGGATTGTATTTGCGAAAAGACCGCGATATGTATTAATCAGCTGATAAATCGTGTAGTTGGTGCTTTATTCAGGTCATTCATCGGTTTTGTTGTGTTTACCATAGACATCGAACATTGTTTTGATCTGACGTTTGCTAAAAAACAGATGTTATTAAATAACATTAAACAAAAACATAATTTTACAAGGCGGATTTTAGCACAACATAAAGTAGAAATAAATAAAGTAAATTGTTTTTATTCCAAGGTAACTAAAAGTGCGAATTAATTATTGTGCATATTTAAAGACATATTGTATATTGATTAAATATTTTACAAGTTCTTACAACACAACAAAGCGTACGTACAACCTGTAGACCGAAAAAACGAGATAAGTAAAAGCGACTACAGTGGCATATTGGCGAGGGGCAAAAGTACAATTGGTTGATTAGCAAACAGAATAGATAATGCTGTCTTTTATCAGACGAAAACTATCGGAGACGGACTCGGCAGGGAGCGGTAGCAACGCAACGCTTGCAAACACCGTAGTTGATAATATACTTGCTAAGAAAGCTAGTCAAATGTCTTTGGAAAATGAGGCCATACCAATTGGTGAAGATGCGTTGCTTCAGGAATTGGGCTACAGAAATGCAACTGATTTGCAGGAAACTGTTTATGGTAGGTAACTAGTGAATGTTTTATTTAAGAGAAAAATAAAATCTGAAACTAAAATTTATAATAAATTTATCTATTTGCATAGATGCGCTGAGAACCATTCGTGATCCCGAAAAGCCATGTACGTTGGAGGATCTGAATGTTGTCTATGAGGAAGGCATAATGGTACAACCGTCAACAAAATCAAACGTTTCAGTGGTAAGTTATTAATTGGAATATCAAATTCGATAAGCGACTTGTAGAATATATGCATACGTAAAAATGTGTGTTTATGTTTATTTATACAAAACTTCATAATTTTACATACACAATATTTATTGCCTTTCATACAGGGTATGTAGCTTTTACGCCCATCAAGTAAGAATTTATTTTTATACTCATATGTAGGTTCGAATTGAATTCAATCCCACGGTGCCGCATTGTTCTCTAGCAACACTTATTGGTCTGTGCATCCGCGTTAAAGTGGAACGCAGTTTACCGCATAATATTAAATTGGACATTTACATAAAGAAGGGTGCACATGCAACAGAGGACGAGAGTAATACAAATGTTTTTATAATTTTTATAAAGTATACTAATAATTTATGACTTTCTTTTTATTAGTTAATAAGCAAATAAACGACAAAGAACGCATCGCTGCTGCCATGGAGAATCCAAATTTGCGCGAGCTAGTAGAGAATTGCATTAAAGAAGAAGAATAAGCAGTAAATTACTTAAAATAAAAAATTATAATTGTAATATGTAAATAAGGCTCCTTGAATTAAGAAAATCAAAACAAATTAGTTAGGACAAAAATAATGTGTATACATTTATATTTTATATGTATGTATATAAGGGTATTTTTTTAATATAAATACAATCACAAAATAGCTTTTGTAATTTTTTTTATTATTTGCTGTGGTTTTAGTAATTAAATTCATGGAAACTTATTTAAATAATTTAATTCATCTCTTTTGCTTATAAACGACTTAAATAACATGACTTTCATTGTTTATAAACCCATTTAATTCCAAGGTGCGGTAGGTTGTACTCATATCTAATGAACCTTTACGCATATATTCACTTTCTTCCGTTTGTAAATATATTTGTATGTATGTAGAAAAGCAAGTAATAGGTGGTGGAGTACACTTATCATTGCTGTCGATACTGTCATTTGTTTACATTCGCAATAGATAAGAAGCAGCGTGTGCAATTCCAATATGGTTGCTTTTATGAAACAATTTTGCTGTGCTTTTTTAAATAATTATGACGAAAAAGTATTTCAAGTGCCAAAGCTTTTACTTTTTATTTTTATACAAATGCATACGTATGTACTAAACTAATATGTATGTATATATACATACGTGTGGATAGATATGCTTAGACCAATAGGCGAGCACGTTTTAGTTGTTATCGAAGTAGAGCCCAGATAAGACCAACGTGTTAATTTTGTTATTGTAGTTTGTTGTATTCATTTTAATATGAACAAGGTATTTTTTTAAAAAGAATGTTCTGTCGTTTTTTTTTTTACTAAATTCCATATTTTAATTTTTTCGGTTTCCAATATTTCCGCTTAGAAATTCTAACTGGTGCTAATAATTGAATGCACCGATCTCGAATAGTGTCGTAATAAATTTAGATATTCTAACGTTAATATCCTGATTAGAAAGATGTTGTTGTTGCAGCATGCAAAGAGGTGGTTAGATCGTTCCGAATATTTTACCAATTTGAGCCATTATCCCATTACCATGGGAACGGGGAAATCCGTTAACAAGAGAAGTTTCGTGCGGTACTTCTCCTTTTCCAGGAGTGAAAACGACAAAGGCTCTGGTGCTTTAGTCTCTCTGTTGACATCTGAGCGTAGCTTTACATAAGCATGTTTTCCGCGAAGTATTCAGTCCTTATGAACACCTTGATACATCATGCCTTCAAACAAAATCCATACTTAATGCACATTATCTTGGTAGCACAGATTTTGAAGAGATAGACAATGGATTATGTGTTGAGAAAATTCCAACTATCAACAACTCAAAGTTTCTCCTCACTCCTAAGGTTTGAATATGCTAAAGAGTTGCAACAAACTCTGCAAGGCACAGGTGAAAAAACATTGTTGGCGGACGCGGTAGCCGAGTGGTTAACATTGAGTATTGCCATTCGGAAGCCGCGAGTTCATATCCCGGTGTCGTACTAACATCCAAACATTTGTAGAAAATTAATTTAAATAAAAAAATTAAGTTAAATTTTCTAACTGCGGTCGCCTCTCAGCCAGGAAAGTTGACTGACTCCTGGTGAATGGTGTTCAGTGCTTGTCTGTACGCCGTTGTTGTTGTAGTAGCGGATCACTAGCCCCGTTTAGGGCAGACATAATCAGTCTAAGTCGCCGAGGTCATCTAACGGAAGGTCCAGGAAACGTGCTGTTTCGACAGGGTTGGACCAAAGGGAGAGGGGGTTAGATGGGTAGGTTTAAGGGGGCATGTGAAGAGGTGGTTAGTGTCGTGCGGAGACCCTCCACATGCAGGGCATACGTTGGGTATGCTGGGGTCGAGTCTGGATATGTAGGAGTTTAACCTGCTACAGTATCCAGATCTTAATTGTGCTAGTGTAACACGGGTCTCTCGAGGCAGTTCGAGCTCACTGTCTGCGATAGGTGGTGGTTTGATTCCGAGTACGCCATTCACTGGAAGGGAGTTTAGGAAGGTGTTGACTGACTCCTGGTGAATGGCGTTCAGCGCCTGTCTGTATGCCGTCCTGTCCAGCGGTTGTTTTACGTGGTGCTGTATGGTGCTATTGTAGTCGAGTACTCCCTTCCTGATGTGCCTAGGCGGAGGCTCGGCTTCTAAGAGGTGCCTGCTGGGGTGCTCCGCGCGGTGGCATCCCAACAGGAACTGCTTGCACAGCAAAGCATTATGCTCCTTAACTCGTAGCATAGATGCTTCGCTGTGCAAGTGGTGCACCGGTGACATCAGGAGGTTTCCTGTCGCAGTCCTAAGGGCGGTGTTTTGACAGGCCTGTAACTTTCTCCACTGCGTCCCGTTCGTCCCCGGCGCCCAAATCGGTGCAGCGTAATTTACGACCGGCCGGCCAATTGCTTTGTAGGTTGCCAGCAAGGTTTCTTTATCTTTACCCCATGTGCTGCCGGCCAGCGCTTTGAGTATTTTGTTGCGGCCCTGGAGTTTTGCGGCAATTGCGGTCATGTGCGGAGTGAAGGAGTGCAGGCTGTCGAATGTGACCCCTAAAATTTTAGGGTTGTTTATAGTTGGAATTTTTACGTCATCAACTTTCACATCGAGTTCTAGCCGGTACTCCTTCGAAAAGGGTAGCCGAGGATTTCGTCGGTTGAATAATTAAATGTCGTGCCGTGAAGAAACGGGAGAGATCGGCGAGGTAGCCGTTCACTTTCGAACAAAGGCTATCAATTTCCTGGCCAGACGCCAATATCGAGCAATCATCGGCATACGAGGTTAGTGAGACTCCTACCGGTGGAGGGGGGAGCTTCGAGATGTAAAAATTAAACAGTAGCGGGCAGAGTACACCACCCTGCGGAACCCGCTGTTTAATTTTCCTCAATTTAGATGTTTCACCTCGGAATATGACCGATGATTGACGACCACTCAGGTAGCCCATGACCCACCTCTGCAACCCCGGCGGTAATGAGGATTCCTCAATGTCACTGAGTAGCACTGAATGATTGACAGTGTCAAAAGCTTTTGACAAATCCAGTGCTACCAGGACAGTTCTCGCACAGGGTCGGTTTTGGTTCAGGCCATTGACCACCTGGGTGTTTATGGCGTTAAGTGCTGTTGTGGTGCTGTGCACTTTTCGGAAGCTATGCTGATGTGCTGCTGGACGCAGATGGTGAGTGAAAGTCGGGAGCAGTAAGACCTCAAGCGTCTTTGCTACTGGGGATAGGAGAGTACGCCGTCCTGTCCAGCGGTTGTTGCACGTGTTGCTGGATGGTGCTCTTCATATCAAGTACTCCTTTTCTGATGTGCCTACGAGGAGGTTCTATAAGAGGTGACTATTGGGGTGCTTGCACAGCAAAGCATTATGCTCCGCAACTTGTAGCATAGATGCTTCGCTGTGCGAGTGATGCTCCGGCGACATCAAGAGGTTTCCTGTCGCGGTCCTAAGGGCGGTGTTTTGACAGGCCTGTAACTTCTTCATCTGCGTATCGTTCGTCCCCGGCGCCCAGATCGGTGCAGCATAGTTTACGACCGGCCGACCAATTGCTTTGTAGGTTGCCAGCTTGGTTTCTTTCTTTGTCTTTACCCCGGGTGCTGCCGGCTAGCGGTTTGAGTATTTCGTTGCGGCCCTGGAGTTTTGCGGCAATTGCGGTCGTATGCGGAATGAAGGAGTGCAGGCTATCGAGTGTGACTCCCAATATCTTTGGGTTGTTTATAGTCGGAATTTTTACGTCATCGACCTTCATATCTAATTCAAGCCTGTACTCTTTCGTCCAGCTGGTGAAGATGGTAGCCGAGGATTTAGTCGGTTGTATTTTTAGCTGTTTTGCAGTAAGGAAGTGAAAAAGATCGACAAGGTAGCAGTTCACTTTCGTACAGAGGTCATCAATATCCTGGCCAGACGCCAACATCGTGCAATCGTCGGCATACGAGGTTAAGGAAACTCCTTCTGGTGGTGGAGGGAGTTTCGATTTGTAAAAATTAAACAGTAGTAGGGAGAGGAAACCACCCTGCGGAACCCCCTGGTTAATTTTTCTTAGATTCGAAGTTTCGCCTCGGAATATAACCGATGATTGTTGGCCACTCAGGTAGCCCATGGCCCACCTCTGCACCCCCGCCGGTAATGAGGATTCCTCAATGTCCGTGAACAGCACTGAATGGTTTACGATGTCAAGGGCTTTTAACAAACCCAGTGCTACCAGGACAGTTCTCGCGCAGGGTCGGTTTTGGGTTAGGCCATTGACTATCTGAGTGTTTATGGCGTTTAGTGCTGTTGTGGTACTGTGCCCTTTTCGGAAGCCATGCTGATGTGCTGCTGCACGCAGATGGTGGGAGAAAGACGGGAGCAGCAAGGCCTTAAGTGTCTTCGCTATTGGGGAGTGGTGAGAGGTATCGACCGATAAAACTCTTCTTTGTTGGATGGTTTCCCCGGCTTAAGTAGCGGGACCACTCTGCCCATTTTCCACACGTCAGATATCATTAGGGTGGTCAAAGACAAGTTGAGGACCTTGGTGAGGAAGTCTGCTCCCGCTGGTCCAAGATGTTTAGCATCAGCATGTTTATTCCGTCAGAGCTGATGGATTTGGAGGCTTTCGCCTTCCCGATGACCCCCTGAACCCCTTCCCCGGAGAAATCAAGCGCCGCGCTTGTGTTTGGCAGTTTGCCCATACGGCGGGTTACACGTCTTTTCGCTTTGTCTACCGAAGGATGCAGTGTAAAAGGTCGGCTGAAGTAGCTCGCCTATCTTTTCGGGTTCGACGAGGCGCGGTCACCGAATGAAATTTCCACTCGGTCATTGCGCCTCGTCGGGTTAGACAACGACTTGACTGTAGCCCAGAGCTTGGTTGCCCCTGAGGAGAGATTACAGGACCTTATGTGCTCCTCCCACTTTTTCCGCTTGTGGTTGTTCACTACAGTACGAATCTCCGCGTTTAAATCGCGTTGATCCCTGATTTCCTGGATCGGAGTTACGTCGGGAAATTGGGGTGGATTTTCGCAATTCGGCCAGTTGGGATGAAGCGGGCGGCAGCGGTCATGACGATCCTACGGAAGGAACGTCTGATTGAGTGGGGAGAGCACTGAAAGCGTTCTCGGTGAATTCCGTGAAGCCAGTCCAGTTAACTTTTTTAAAGTTAACAAATGTCCGGTGATCCGCTGAAACAAGTCGGGAGATCTGCCAACCGAGATTTGTATGGGTAAATGGTTCGATGCTGGTGTCAGTATAGATTGTCAGACTATACGGTTGATCAGACCAGCACTCTCAATTGTTATATCAGGTGAGCTTTGGCAATTCCCCACAACTCTGGTGGGGGTGTTATCGTTCATTGTGCAAAATGTCGACTCGTCTATCTGTTCCGCCAGCCCCATTCCTCTACGGTTATTTGACAGGCTAGAATGAAAAAGATCGTGATGCGCGTTAAAGTCACCCAAAACCAAACGGTGTTCGCCTCTGAGTAGCGCACCAATATCAGGGCTATATTCAACTGGGCAACTCGTAACAGGAGGAATGTATATATTAAATATTTCGAGCTCGGCATCGCCTGACCGGATAGTTATGCCCTGATATTCTAGGGCAGTATCATTGCAGTTGATAAGACGATACTGTGTAGGATGAACGCTAAGCTTCCACCATGGTCGCGCTCGCGATCCTTGCGGATTATGTTATATCCCGTACGGCTCAGAAGATCCCAGCGGGCGGTCAACTTCGTTTCCTGGACCGCAGCAATAGACAGGTGCTCCCGGCTCGTCGATCTTCCCCTGGAGTCCGTTAAATTGTAAAAGTGGTGTCTGTCCGATGACGTTCGTGATACGGGGAGTGAAATTGGTACCGCACATTGGTGTTGGTTGGCGGTATACGCATCATTCCACTCACGGGTGGTGCGCAGGACAGTGCACGTCCGAAAATGACACCAGCCGAAGCAGGAGTTGCATCTGACTGAGGTCATCTTCCGACGTACTATGGTCTGACACACGGATCAGACTGTGCGGGGGACTAGGAGTTGCTGGGTAGCCCTCACTTGGGAGGAGGAAGAGGAGCTGGTTGTGGGTAAGGATGGGGATGAGGATTGGTGGGAGTCATGCTGCGGGGAGCGCCGCGAGACCGTAGAGGTCTGTGGGTTACCCAAAGTGGGTAGGGCTGAAGGCACTGCCTTGGAGTCTGGGGGAGCACTTGGGCGCTGGCATGGGCCCACATAACTTGTGGTCCACCCCCTGTGGGTCTTAAGGCTTGAGCAGACCTTAAGATGACTCCAATCATTGCTTTGGTTGCACCTAACCGAGTTGGAGGAGTGGTGGAGTCTTTTATGGCAGCAGAAGTAATCCGTCGGACGAGGTTGGTCCTGGTTGGCCAGGAAGAAATCCCGAACGAGAAATATTACCTACAGGTCTTGAGCGCCAAACACTAACTGAATAATATAGCAGACTTAACTTTTACTGGTTAAGGATAAAGTGTGGATCTCCTCCCCCTATTGACGAAGTTCCTCAGGGCACAGCAACACAAATCCACAGTTATTTTGCACAGCTCAGGTAGGACAGCTCTTTCCAATAACTGTTTTGTAAACAAATTTACTATGACTTGGAATTTTTTGCAATACTCAATAAACAACTTCCAACGTGAAACAATTTCCTCACCGCAAGACATAAAAATAACAGTCAAGATAACGCAGATGCATTCGTTGAGTGTGTGCAAGCAGTAAAAAAGTTTAGAAAGAATTCCAAGTTTCAAATTAAAAAAAAAATGTTTACTGACACTTACGCACTTGCAATCCAACACTAGCACATGCACGACTCAACAATGCGCAACAACTCCATGTGAGCTCTACCTATGTCGCCAAGTTAAGAGCGCGACTTTGCCATTTACACTCGTCGTGAAGTGAATCGAGCAAGCGGTAAATGCTGAAAGCAATTCGCTTTTGATTACCAAGCTGATATCTAAACACACATATGTACATATGCACATACAAATAGCAATAATAGTGACAAAGACTGTGCGAAAATAATTGATATTACAAATGATGGTTCAGGACCAACTACAATGCTTATTTAGAGAGTTCATACATACATATATACATACATACATACATACATATGTATACACATATGTAAACAAAGATGCAGGCAGCAGTCTTTGAAATAATAAATATCTAGCTGAAGAGCTAAAAAAAGCTTTCAACATAATTAAAGAATAATTCTTAGCAAACGCATTAGAAAGCGGTTAGTGAATTCCTGGAAAAATTAAGCAAAACTAAATGACCGAATCGACGTTAGTTGAAAGGATTCGCTAGAGTTAAACAAAAACTTTGTAAATATATGTAGATGATTTTATTTATATATTCTTTGCAAGTCAGCGGAGTCGAACAGTGATTCATATTAAGCTGAATGAGAAATAAGTTAGCAAAAAATAAAGCCCATAGCGAGCCAAGTATATACTCGGTCGGCTGGTGACTTTTAACTTGTTTTTGCTAAATTTAAAAATACCAAATCCTTTGCTATTACTATATTAGTATTCCTTTCAAATCTTAGAACGATCGGCTAAAATGGAAACGAGAAAACGCAAGAGAGCTGAGGATAGGTCAGATGAATTCAGAAATTCGCCATGTGATTCTCTTTGGGTTTCGACGTAATTTACAGCCAATACAAATATTCAGTGAATGCCAAATTGCATATGGAACGATTGCTCCGTCTATAAGGACTATTTCTAAGTGGTTCCGAAGACTCCAGACCGGACATTTTTCATAGAGGACGGACCAAAATCTTCCACTGATGACGTCACTGTAGCTTTGGTGAATTCCACAATTGACAAATACCCTCGATTGACACAAGAAACAATTGCTAATTAATTGGGCTTGAATTTTTCCTAAAGAGAAGAATTAGAAAATGGTCAGTCTAGCAACTTTAGTAAAGTCGTTACAGGTGACGAATTTTGGTTCTATAAGTACGATCCAGATACCAAACAGCAGTCCATGGTATGGAACCCCACTGGAGTAAACCCAACCGTAAAATCGAAACATCAAAAATCTGCAGCAAAAGTAATGATGTCAGTTTACTTCACCCTATCCAATATCGTAGCTGATTTTCCACTGGATAAGAGTCAGACGGTAACTGCATAATGGAACACCGAAGAATCCTTACCAAAAGTTTTCAAAAACTTGTTGGAAAACAGGAAGAAAGATGATTGCGACGCTATTTTTTACGTTAATAGAACACGCCATCCCACACTGCTGAAATAACGAGTAATTTTATTGCGATCTTTGGGATCGAAAAAATACGTCTAGCACCATATTCTAAGGATATAGCATCTTGTGATTTTTGGTTATTTCAAAAAATTAAAAAAAAACTTAAAAGGAAAGGAAAAGGTTAATGCTGAACTTGACAAGCTTAGAAAGCAAGATTTTAAAGACTGTTTTCAGAAGTGTATCTATAGACTTAAGAAATGCATTGATTATGTAGAGAAGATCAAAAAGGACAAAGATTACGAATAAATACAAAACTATTATTTCCTTCTGGTCAACTTACCGAGCTTTTGTTAATCCCGTCGTACAATCCTTAAGAAGACCCAAGAGTATTCTACTAATTTAACAATTCAATAACGAAAATATGTTAATTTAGCGTCGATTTCAATAAAAAATGTAACGTGTAGCCCAGTCCAACCTACCATCTTGAGAGCACTCCGACGGATAGACTACATACAAAGTCGCTCTTGAGTCCTTTTTCTGAACACTTTAGTGGAAAGTATTTTTTGTCTTTCATAAAGGAGTTGGTAATAAAAAGTTTGAGTTAGATGAAAAAGATGTGGCGAAGATGTTCAAAACCACAAAGATTAGGATTACTGATAAAAAAGTTAAAACAAAATTAAATTAAATTCTTTTCAATAACTTGTCATTTTCTTTTTTCCATAGTAAATAATGTGTATTAAAATCGAAATTTCTCTCTTCTGAACCAATTTAGGATCGCATTTGAAGTTAAAAAAACTCATCACAAAAGAATTTTCACTGCCTGAGCTTTTTTGAAGCTCAAAATTCCAGTAAAAAAGACTCTTTCAAAACATAAGTTAAGAGCTCTTTGTAATCAACTACTCTCAAAGAAAAATACTTTCTTTGGGGTGTAGTCCTGCCTCTGGGTGAGAGAGAATGACTTGGTCCTTTTGAAATGTACCACGCCGGACCTAAGGTGCAGCGCAAATTTCGTGGCGGATACGTGGTGGGAAACTGAGTCGCAAAGTCCTGCTCTCTGAGGGCACTAATAAACTCAAGGGTACTGTGGAATAGCTTCTAGAGCTTTCTACGTACAGCTGCAGGCGAATAATTTGGTTTTCGAAAAGGTTTAAGGAAGAGCTCAAACTATAAGGATTGGCGCACCGTAGTGGAGGGAAAAAGGATTGCGAGAGATCAAATAATTCCAATAAAAAATGCAGCGGTTTTTAAAATGTTTTAAGACCAGCATGCTTAGAAAGAACGTAAAGTGGTCATCTAGCGACTGATAACCAGAGTATACTGAATATCGCTTGTAAAATCCTTTCGA